>WBNO01018678.1:417127-712849 GCA_013400575.1 Peucedramus taeniatus
GGTGCCGCGGTGCGGGGCCGGTCCTGCCCCGGTCCGGCGGGAGCGCCCGGGGGGCCGCGGTGCAGAGGCGGAGAATGCATCCCTGGGATCCTCTCCCTTCCCCGAGAGAGGGATCTCTCGTCCCATTCCCCGCGCTGCCTGCCGCGGGCATCCCAGCATCCCCGAACTTCTCTGGAGAGCCGCCTGCCCCACACCGTCCTAGGGGTTTGTTTTAGCGCTACTTTGCGTTTTCCACCCGGTAAAGCGCACCGGCGCTAATCTTTATTGCACATCTCTAGCAGGCCCAGGAGGTGACGGGCAGTGAAATGTAATGCAATCATTTTATTAACCGCTGACAACTCAGGGGCACTGAAACTATGCCCTCACAGGATGAGGACCTTGTCTCTTATCTCGTGGGTTTTTTTGCAAGGTCTCCGGTTTTCATTCAAATGACTCAGGCCTGAAACCAGAAGGGGTTGCAAATGGCTCTATTGCCAGTTGAGTTTTCTATTTTTGAATTTTCTATTTTTGAATTTTCTATTAGGCATGTGAGAAAGCAAATTAACAGTGTTCTTGCAAACCTCAGATATGTAGCCTGGTATTCTCCAGCTCAGGAGAAGCTTCCTTTGGCTTTCTTTTTATTCTTTCAGCAGTAGGCTTGCGTTACATACGTGATGCCTCTCAAAGTGCATGCTTAGTTTTGTCAGTTTCTGTATTTTTGTTTACATCCTTGGGAGAGAAAGAAAGATCTTGGGGCTCAGAGGTGACTTACCCTTGTAAATTCCAGTGAGTGGCTTGGCCTGAAAAGGCTGCAGAGAGCTCAGCTCCCAGCACACGAGTACTCCATCACTAACGTTTGGGACAACTTGTGGTACGTTCCCATCCACTGTGTGCAGATCCTGCTCTGCTTTCTAGATGTGAAAATTAAAATTCTAGTTTACTGAATTCAGATTTTTTCTCTACACATGATCCATCCTTGGTATTTGCTGTGTTCATAAATGTAGCTATTTAGGCTCCACTATTTTTCCTCCATCACCTTGCCCTCTGCCTCTTTTCCTGCCAATCAAGTCTTTTATGCTTTCATCTCTCAGTCTTCTCCAGCTTTTTCCTCCCTGATCTCTCCACTGTGCCTTATCAAGGTTGGTGGACTCTGGTACCTGGGCAGGCAGGGGGCCGGGAGAGGGCAGGCTGCACCTGGGGCTTCAGCCCTGCTTCCCAGCTCCCCAGACTTTCTAGGAAATGATCCTCTTCTGTGGGCTCAGGGCTGTGTTGGAACACGTACTGTGGGCAGTTGTCCTACAATGTCCTGGCACAGGGTCCAGTTTGCACCCGGGGTGCTGGGACGAGTGTCTGGTTCGGGTCGAGAGCTCATTGTTTCCATGCTGGCCACACGCAGACACTGAATATGAGTGGTTTGATGCTGGCAGTTATGAATCATGCCTTTTGCATACAGTTTTGATCAAAGACCTAAAGATGGAGCACTGGGGTTCTGAATAGAAAACATGTTTTAAAACACATGCTGAGTGCACCTATTTTCCCCTCGTTATCTAAATGACTGGTATGGATCACACTGGGCTGTGCCACAATGTCTGACTTTGATATTAAAAAAAAAAAGGCAACAATGCTCTCAGAGCAAGTGGCAGCATACTTAACAACATTTTGTCAAGAGGTGATTTGGCAAGGCTTCTTCAAGATGACTTTATGGTACTTGTGGTTTTGCTTAGCCTGCACACTGGGAAGGGGCCACCATCCTTAAAATGACTGTCAGAATACAAAAAGCTCACACTTAAGTATCCATCTATTGACTGCACTGTGTGCTTGGTGGAAAAGTGATAGGGAAATTGTCTTTGTGCAGCCTTCTGCCTTAAACTTGGCACCTCTATTAAATTGGTGGGTAAAGTTACCAGTTATGCCTATGTTACCTGTTTTGATTTCCAGCTTGCTTCACAAGGAAAATCTCTGAGAAGTGGAATTGTGTATCATCTGTATAAAGGAAGATTTTTTTTTCCTGTTGCTTTGTTGCACGTTAGAATGCAATCTGTATAATAGCCAAGCAAAGTTAATGTCCTTCTCAATCTGAGCTTCCCATAGTTTGTGTATGTCAAATTGTTCTGCAACAGTTGGAGAAGCTGACTGGTGTGAATACAGTGGTTTCATTATATCCACATGTCTTGGGTTAAGTGCATCTGAGGGGCCCTCCAAGGATTTTTCAAAGATTTCTCAGTCTTGCATTTTAACCACAAATACTATTGATATCAATGTGTCTTTGGTCTGTGAGTGGAGCCGTGAGTTTTAAGACATTTTGAGGAGTATATTTTTGAAAGGCTGCTAAATGTTCATCTGTGGTGTAGTACTTGATTGTGATTTTTGGACTTTTTTCACTTACCCTGCTAAGTACACTTATATGAGCCTTTATGCTAAATAGTTATGCAAATCAGATTTTAGACACTTGGCAGAAGACAATGCTTTTCAAACCTATGTCTGAAAGTTGCCATATGAGGCTACAGTGCTTTTATTTATCTTGTTTTTAATTTGTCTCAGTCCTGTGTAAAAGACTGAAATGGGGGTGCCTATTTTACTTTACCAAGTTAGACATAAGTAGTGTGAGGATTTGGTAATTTGTGTCTGCAGGAAAAGAAACGTAATCCTTTGAACCAGGTGTTTAACATATATTTAGATTTTTATTAAGTGCTGTCAGATACATGCAATAAGCACTATCATTTGGTAGATAAAATAACATTGTACTGTAGTACAAGGTTTGCTGCTGTACCTGTGTGTAATTGAATGGGAATCACCAGCTTGGCAGAAAGAAACAATTTTGAATTGAACGATTTTGCAACTGAAAACACTTAGTGTGCTAGATCCCCTGACCAGCTACACCTGGAGCTTTCATTAGTCATAAGCAGTCTCCTGCAC
The DNA here is from genome assembly GCA_013400575.1 of Peucedramus taeniatus. Classification (NCBI taxonomy): domain Eukaryota; kingdom Metazoa; phylum Chordata; class Aves; order Passeriformes; family Fringillidae; genus Peucedramus; species Peucedramus taeniatus. The sequence continues at coordinate 420,023 of WBNO01018678.1, forward strand.
TTGTTCCATATTTAATTAAACCAGCTTATAGATACTTCTAAAGAACTATCAACTGTATCATTAGCTGATTTCAGTGTGTACTTGCAGCCGTTCTGGCAGCTGCACCCTTTGCACAAGCTCTATTCATGCAGCACAACTCAAGTGTCAACAGCACAGAAGAGTTAAGCTCCCTGCTGAGAATGGGTTGATTTTTATGGAAGGGTCTTTATCGTTGAAAAGTGTGCAACAGTTTTTTGTGAAAATATCATAAGCATGCTGCTCAGTCTTGGGTTTCCTTAGTGCAGCCTGCTAGCGATGGTGGAAGGGGCTTGTGGATGTTGCGTGTTGGGAGCCCAAAGGGAAGAAAACAGGATGCAAATCTCTGCTTTGGGGCTGCTGAGGATGAGAGGGATGTGACAGCAGAGCATCTGCTGCTGTGATGTTGCACTGACAGGCTGTTGTGCATCACAGGGATGCACTTGTGCTGCCCAGCTGTGGCCCCTGCCTTGGAACTGGGTGTTGAAGGCACTGTCTGTGGGTACGTGCTGCTCCTCTGTGCCTCCTGCTAGCCTTGGGTTTTCACTGCTGCCTCTTTTGCCATAAAGCAGGAATGCCAGTGTGCTGTTACTGTCAGTTCAGTGAAATACAGCTCTTGCCTGCTGGTGTGGGATCAAAGCGTTTCTTCAGTCTGAAATGTTGTGTGTTCTTTTAAAGAAATGGGATGTTTCTTACAGCATGAAGCTGTCAAAGGAGCCAAACATATCGATAGCTCAAAATGTTGAGAACTGTAGAATGAAAAGAAAGTGTGTTTGGGGTCAGTGAGCAGTTTTAATTCCAAGCAAAAGTAAAGCCTAGGAGGACAGTCCTGAGGATCACCAGTGCCTCTCCTTAATTTCGTATCTGTAGTGGGAAATATGGTATTTCTTCTCCTGGCAGTGTGGAGAGTGAGGCTGGGTCCTCCATAGGTTGATCAGCTGAATGTGCTCAAGCCTGTTTTCTCTTGCTTTTTCCTTCCTTGTCACCTCCTGGTGATGCTTGCTGAGCTCGACCAGGTTAAAGGTGCAAGGAGTAATTACAATGTGTGCCTAAACTCTCTGATTGCTGTTGGCTGCTGAAGCTGGGAAAGGCAACCAGGAGCTGCTCTGCTCCACACTAAGGGTTATAAAAACTGTGATTAGTTGTAACTAAAAGCAAAGCAGCAGCAACTCTACTGCTGGAAAACACTGTGGGAATCATACAGGAAAGAAAACACAGGAGGCTTTACTCCACTTTCTCTAAGGTTCATCCATCAGTTATTTCTCCCAGCCTTTTCCAAATACTTCCCCAAAGTAAGACCAGTGCAGAATTCACCTTGTGCATCGTATAAAAGCTTGGGATTCTTTCAGGTTTGGAAATGAGAGTTTTCTTTTGAAGTGTATTTGCCCCTGGAATGTTTAGATTGTGCAGGTGGATTCCCAGCACTGTTTTGCCAGAAACAAACACAGCCCCTGTGCCGAGCATCCGTGTGGGAGGTACAGGACAAGTGAGTTTCTGGATGGAGCACAGCTTTCAGTGCAGCACCAGAGTTAAAGCTCAGCTTTGCACAGGGGTGGCAGTAGGTGTGTGTTGAAGGAGGGAGCCTCTGCCCTGGGCAAGGAACTGGGCTACTGCTGGAAGAGTCACTGTAGTCCCTGGGAGTTCACTCTACAGAGCTGCACTTAAGCTGCTAAGCTCCAACAATTGAGTTTTCAAGAAAAAAGGAACTCTCCCACCACTGATTTATCCTTTTTGCTTCAATCAGTGAATATATAGGTTTCATATATGTAGACACAATCAAATGGTACCTATCTAAATATGTTCCACTCTAAGTATCTCATTGATGTAGACCTGTGGCCTCAGTAATTTAATCTGAACACAGGAAATGAGGGAAAGCTGGTTTTCAGAAAAATGTCCAGACTTGAGAAGTGCAAAGAAGTTTAATGTGACCTAATCATTTGTGTGTTAAACTTCAGTCCAGAATGAATCAATCTCTGGAAATTGAGTCTCACTTTAGTACACTGGGCTCAGTGAAACTGCTTAGTTAAGGTACCCTGTGTTGTGAATAAAATTAATACCATCAAGCTATTATGTGGCCAAAAATGATGTATTTCTTAGAGAATGGGTCCATAGTACTGACTTGACTGTTAAGTACAGTTTTACTTATTATCAGGAGCTTAATCATGCTGTAATATGGCTTTAATAACAATTGAGAAGGAGAATGGAGACAACTCATCATTTTGTAATGGCAAAGGGGGGAGACAATTCATCTGCAGCTGGAAGGTGCATAATCATTTTTACAAAGTCTTAGCACTTAACAAGGCACACATTAATAAAACAAACAAATCTTTGCAGCAGAAGAACTAATGTATGCATCATTTAAGGGGAGTATTAGAGCCAGATTAGACTGTTGGTCTCCTGCAAAAGTTACCTTGTTAAGCATCTTCTCTGCCAGGAATGGAGGAATGTGTTATATGAAATGGATGGGAAGCCTTTTCCAGGCCACTGGTGTATTTTTTGTTGTGTTAGTTTTTTTATTCCTTAATGTGTGATGGGATTTTGCAGATGTTCCCTTTGAAATAGAAGCGTTTTAATTTTTTAGCCAGAGAAGACCAGCTGTTGTACAGGAGATGTACAAATCCCATTTACTTCCTGTCAGCTATTGCAAAATGAGTACATTTTGGTGTAAAAGGCTCTCATTACCTGCCACATGTTTTGGCTCTATTCAGAAATATTTTTCAAAATATTTCTTCCTTTCAGCATTGGAAGTCCATGATCTGTGATATGGCATCTTATTAGTGCTTGCTGAAGGGCCAGGAGTACAAAGAAAGCATGAAGTGATCTTAATTTGTAGCAATAGTCAAATTATATAACCTCAAAGATTAATTTTAATCAAATACTTCCTGATTTTTCTTTATAGTGTTAAAATTAGATCTGGCACTTCACTGAAGCTTTTGCAGTGACTCTTTAATTGGAATATAATGTCCTGTATTTTTTTCTTTTGACTTAGGCTGATGGGATGTCTCATTTGGGCAGAGGCAGGAGCATCCCTGCACAGATACTCAGAGGGCACGTGGGTTCTGGTGTGTATGACTGGAGTTTGAGGATTAGCAATTCCAAGTGTTTGAGTCTGATTTTTAGACATGGAACCTTAGTCCTTCTTTTTTTTAAAGTAATGGTAGGCCTTTGATGCTGTTCCACAGAGCACATGTTGAATAGGAGACAGCTCTGTGGAACCAGGGAATGTTGAAGTCTTGGCTGCCTACTCTCATCAGTAATCTCTTGACATCTTCAGCAAAGTGTTTAGGGCCACGTAGCTGAGGGTGACAGGTAGTTTTGGGTTTTTCAGTTATTGGTACTCCAGACTAGTCCTCTTTGGTCTGATAGTTGTGGTTTTATCTCTTTCCTCCAGAGGAGCCAAGCCCTGGCAGGTCACAACTTTATTCTTCCATTTCACACTTGGTGCTGCTGATTATGGCTGCTTCCTTTTGGGTGTTTGGGTGTTTCCTTTTTAAGGTTGGGTTGAATATCATTGACACGTCGGGTCTGAGGCCTTCTCATGAGCAGAGTTGAGTGTCTCCAGAAGGCAATTCAGCTCATTTGAGGTGTGCATCTGTGCAGCAGCCTGTGCCTCTGTGCCAGCAAGGCAGGGGCCATGGCAGTGATGCTCAGGTACCTGCCATGCCTGTAGGAATCCATTTCTCTAGATGCCAGGTCTGGTGTTTGTCTTCTCCAGTCTGCAAAGTGTGCTTGATTTCTTAATTAACATCCCATCCTTCATGGAAGCAGTGTGGGTTTGAAGTAATCTTCTTGTGAAGCAGTTGACATCTTCAGCAAGGACCAGGAGCTCGTCAGCTGCCATGCATTGGTATAACTCCATTAAAGTCAGTACAGACCAGCTGGGGATCCTGGACCCACAAATGTAATTATTGTTATAATGATAGCATCAAACAAGTAATCATTATTTTTACTCTCTCTTTTCATTTCAAAATGAGAAAATTATTTCCTCTTGGATCAGTGAAAGTAATTTACATTATGCACGATAATGGTCTACATGAAAATATCATTATTATTCATTTGTATGGCACCATCTGGGCACTAGAAGCTTCACAGACACATGTGAGGAAAGGTCCCTGTCTTGAAGAGTTTACAGGCTGAGTAGCAAGTTAGAGCTGCTAGCAGTTAACCAGTCACAAATGGAACTTTGCAGTATTAGCATCAGGGACCTGTTCAGCACAGGACTTCCACAGACCCTGCTTCAGTGATTCCCACTCAGAATTTCTCTGTGATTGGCACTATACAGCCTAGAGGTGGGATAAGTTCAAGGATTGATTAGCATGGATGGATCAAGAAAGAACACAGCAAGAGGCTGGTATTATAAATTGGCTGTCCAGCTAGTTTTGGGCAAATAAAGGATATTTTCAGGCTTCACTTGGAAGCACAGAATGGTTTTCATGCCTTGTGGACCTGTGCTTCCTATGGAGTAATTCCCAAGCTTTACAATAAATACAGGACTGAGTGCTTTACTGAGTGTGAGTGTGCACTACAAGTGAAGAGATCAGGCTTTTATGACTGTATGGTTATAAAAATTGAGCAACATGTAGCATTACCTAAACATATATACAGTGTAACCTTGCTGAGTACTGAAAGGTCAGTACAGGACACTGAAATCATATGACTTCTTATTTTTAGAGATGATTAGAGAATTCCTCCAAGGGACAAACTATTTATAACACATCTATAATTTGCTGTCTTTTTTTTTATGATGAAATTAAACCAATAAATGAATACCAGTTAATTAAAAAAGTTAGCTAAAAAAGATTTCACACTAGTGTGTGGTTGACTCTGAGGTCAGATCGTGAATGCTTCCCACATATATTTTGTTTTCAAGCTACTGTTCTGTTGCTGTTCTATTATTAGAGAGTAAGTGGGATGCTTATTTAAAACAATTCTACAAAGCTGAATGACACTGCAAACTTCAGTTTAACTTGGATTTGGTTGAATGAGTCATGGACACTCATTTCTGCTTCATGCTGCAGCCTTTGCTTGCCCTTCAGATGTACTTTTTTGGTTCAGTTATATTGGTGAAATCTGAGTATTTTTCTTCAAGTTGATGCTGTTTGCAGACTTTTTATGTTGGTCAGTTTTGGATTTCATGCTGTCTGAATTTCTGAGACGTATCTCATTTTGTTCTTAAAACTCAGCCTGTTTCTAGTTATCTTTGTTCTTTATAATTTGATTCTTTCTGATTCAGGAGCACACACGGTTCAGTTAAGTGTCTTCTTTCAAAGAAAAAGTGTTTGAGGTCGTGGCTGTATTGACTAAAGTGAAGCAAGCTCCCTGAAACTACATCCAGCCTGCTCACCCTTACTTGGGAGAGGCACAACAAACCTGAAAAATGACATTTCCAGAGGAATTTTTTTGTTCTTTATAATTGCACAACTGCATGTCACAGAGGCAAGTAGAGTCCTACATGTTCTACCTGTGAACTCAGTGGGGAGACAACTGACACTCATGATGAGGAGTCCCAAGTTGCCAGTGTCATTAGTCATTTAAGGAACTTTTTTCTGTGTGTGGCAGTGTACCTGGAGCTCTAACTAAATAATCTGCTGATTATGAAAATGTAAACCAGACTTCCCTGTGGAAATGGAGTGTTACCAGAGACCTGGATTGGAGTCATCTTGAGCAGGCATGTAAATAAAAAATAATCTGTTATCAAGCTAATCCTGCCTTGTAGAAAAAAATACTCATGAAAATTAGCATCTTATCTGCAGAGATCCACATTTGGCTAGCTGGGGATACATGTTGGCACCTAACTATATTGACTTAGATGTTTACAGGCTTGCTTATGCTCTTGAAACTTGCTGTGGGTGCCTGACAGCTGTTTAAATATGTAAATAAGAATTCAGGTGGCTACCTTATGGCATCTAAGTTCAGCAACTTGGCCCACAGTGTGTAAAACCAAGGAAACAAGCAGAAGAGGAGTGAATGTAGTAAACAAAGCTGTTAGTGTGTATGCACTACGAGAATAATAATACTTTGTACAGCTACTGCTTACATTTTGGCATTCACTGGAATTGAGTTTAGTCACTCAGTGGCAGAAATAGAAACTTGGAGGTGCTGCCTGCTAGCAGAGTACATGGAGCAGTACCTCAGCAATGAGCTGCCTTTTTGGCAGTCTTACAACAAAAGACGTAAAAGTCTTCAGTGCAATATTTTGATAAGTCATTGATTCTTATTAAAATAATAATTATGACAATAATTATAGCTGTAGTTGGCTCTGACTGAGCTGCTAACTGAGTAGAGGACAGGGGGAGGAGGGTTCTGAAATATTCTTGTGAAGCCATCTGAGTGCTGCTCCTCCAGCTCTGTGCACACAATGAGGATGTTTGTGTCTGTGTTTTTGCATGTCCTGTGCCAGTACATGGCAGTGCCTCTGTGCTGGGTGGGTCCCATGCAGTGTGCCCTACAGGCAGCTCATCACCCCTGTGTTAATGTTCCCAATAACACAGATATGATCAAAATAGGTGATAGTGTTTTACAGCAGTGCAATGATAAAATGGTGCAGTAAGCTCCTGGCCATCTGGCTTTCTGTAGTTAGCTCTGTGATGTTTGCTGTGTGTCACCTCCATAGCAAGACCACATCATCTTATCCCCAAAGCTGGGTCAGGCCTCAGTGATACTGAAACCAAAGGAAAGTTGGGTAGGCTTTGCAGGTAGCACTGTAGCTGTGATGACACTGTCCTGAGCCTTTCTAATCTAATTCAGTATTAAACATTTACACTGGCCAGGCTGCCACCACATGACCTCCTGTGCTAAGTGACTGCAAGTGATTAATGACTATTTATTAGGAGATGGTCTCAAACCTGCTCACTCACAGACTGTAAACAGAGATTTCTGCTCCTCACGCTCAACCCCCAGTTGCTTTCTTTTGAAGTGGATTTTTTTCATCCCTGGATGGCTAAAAAAGCAGACTGCATTGGCTTTTTTCTGTCCCCCTGTGTGAAGCTGCAGTGGGCATCTAGAGTGTGAGTTTAGGGGTGCTTGCTTCCCTTGATTAGGGCTTTAGTGAAATGTGACATGAAATGGTCAGGAGGACAAGCTTGTACTGCAGGACAAGCTTCTGTGTGGGGAAGAACAAAAAGTTAGGTCAGTTACAAGTCTCCATGGGACCTCTGAGAGCACAACTAGTTTAAAAGTTGGATAAATATAAATGCATTTATTGTGCTTTCAGAGGACAGGAATTTTCCAGAAGCGAATCTCATAACAAATAGCCATTTTAAGAGGTAGTTGATGCAGAGAAAGAAGCAGGTAATTTGGAATTTTGGGTAGGTTTGTGTAGTTTGGGACTCTAATTCTACAGGTGCTGTGGGATCCGTGGGTTTAAGCATGTACTTCACACAGCAAAATTTGACCTAAATGTATTTCATGTGAAAGTTGTTATAGGGTTTGTTTGCCATTATACAACCAAATATCTAAGTTAAAACAAAACATACAGTTATTTAAAGTGGTTTGGGGTTTGTCCATTTTAGTACCATCATGAATTTGAGCAATGATCTCGTGTTCACCCAGAATGTTATCAATGGCTTGTTCTGTAGTTTAAGTTCTTCAGGGGATTTTCACTTTCTAGTTGTAAATTTACAGTAATACTCATATCAAGGACCTATGAATGAATAACTGGAAGGAGAAAAAAAGGGTCTTGCAGGCCAAATGGTTCTTCAAAATCTCCATTTTTGGACAATGTGGACAGCTCAGGAACTGCTGGAGCATTTTGTTGCTTTTGAAGTGTCAGTGTAATTTTGCAGAGCGTATTCAGCAGTCATGCACTGTGCTCCAGATGCTCCCTGTTTGTGGAGTGGTGTCACCTGGAAGGGATAAGTGAAAGGAAGCCCTTGGATTTCATACTCTCCTGGATTCAGCCTCAGGGATGTGGTTCCAGTTTAGTTACCAGAACTAGCCTGGCTTTGCTCTAAACTCTGCCACCTAAGCTTCAGTGCTTTCCAGCCTTTGGTGGGCAATGAACGAGGTGCTGTGTGTTTTGTTTGCTTGTAAATGTTTTGACACAGTCTCGTGTACTCACTTCTCCTTGTCCTTGAAAAATTCCCTCCTGTTTCTGGGGCTTTTGTCAGTGGTTGCAGAGGCTGCTCCAGGCTCCAGCTGGGAGTCACTGGGAGTTATGGCAGTGACTTCAGTAGCTCACCTGGGACTGTGTTGGTGGGAAGTGGATTAAGGTAACTGGTGAGGAAAGTACTTCAGGTCTCTATTCCACTCTTGGTAAGTAGTAACTCCGTTATGAAATACTGTTTCACTGAATAAATCTGTGTGGGGTTTTTTTCCTTTCTTGCTATCATTGGTAAATTGCTTTCTTCCTAACTTGTGTTGTCCACTTTGAAATACTGTTTCCTGTTGGCTTAAAATAAACCCTTCTGCACCATTTTTCTGTCTTATGTTGCCTACAGAGAGCAAAATGTATCCTTAAAGGTTTAAATCTGTTGCTACGGTTAGGATGGTAGTTTCGTAGCAACACAGAGATACCGCAGGTGTTAGAATCATCTCTTTAGTAGAGAGTTGGTGGTTTGGTGGTTTCTGTGTTTCTCCCCTTCCTGTTTACTAGAGTAAAATGTGTTCAAGACCCAGTTTTGTGACTTTCATGCGAACAGAGGCATGCATGCATACCTGTATTCCATAGTGGTCAAATATTTGTGGTCAAATATAAGCAAGAGTTGCTCAGGCTAGAATTTTCCAGATTGAATGTTACTTAGAAATATTTTGCTTTGCAGCATGCAGTTTAAACAAGTCTAGGATGTGGCAAGTCATCACTTCATCAAGTTTGTGCTCTTTTAGTAGCAGATTCTTTTAGGAAATCTTCACGTTTAGGGTTGGTTCCACCTTTGATCATTGTCCTGTGTAAGATGTGCGAGAGATTTTTGTACAGGACTGATTTTGAGACACCTTTCTCAGCTAAACTGCACTTTTTTCAGTGTTCTCAGTTGTTTTCTATAGGATGAAGATGTGTAAGAGCTCAAGCACTGAGAATAACCTGTGGTTCTTCATTAGGACGTGAAGTGCAGATGTGGATATAAAATCAGTCAAGAATAGTCTTGTAAATATGATTGTGCTAGGGTGGATTTTTTATACAGCCTTTGTATTTTCATTGAAATTGTTGAAGTGAAAAGGGTCTTAAAATAAAGGTTGTTCTGTTGTCCTAAAGTGATCCAGGATACTAGAAAAAAAAAAAAAAAAGAAAAAGAAAAATAAGAAAGAATAAGAAAAAAAGAAAAATAAGAAAATTTCTTTTCTGAAAGAAAAAGGAAAATATTTGATGGTAATACTTCTTTAACTGGGTTTTATAAATATTGGTTCTGTAAAACTAACATATAATGTTCTTTTCTGTTCTGTGTTCTGAATGGAATTACCTGTGATAGGAGAGATTGCTGGTGCTGGGTGGTTACAGCTTGAGTTCCTGCGTATTTCTCTTGGCAGTGGTGAAATTATTTAACAATCACTCTCCATTTTTAGTGTTTTTATGAATGCAAAAACTTAAACTTCAGGATTTTTTAAGGGCTCTTCATATTCTGCTGGCCTTGTTTGGTCTCAGTGAAAGTTGTGGAAAGTTAATAATTTAATGCCATGCTGAATTACTAAGGATGTTCATGCATTATGGAAATATTATGTTGATGGTAGGTGTGTTGAATCCATCTCTGTTGCATTATGCTTTAGCTCTGATTCTCAGTCAGGTTTTTAGAGGTCATGTGCTTCAGTGTGTAACTGGACTTTCTTGGGCCAGATTTGGAGGGAATGGGTAGGGTATCTGAATGGGTTTTAAATGCCTGCTTTGAATTCAAGTGGATTACATGTGTTAGAATTTAATTTAAGTGTATTGATCCCCACCTAAGGAGATATACAAATTACCCATAAGTGAGGATCAGCCCAGGCATCTGCCAGTGTGAGGTTAAACTGCAAACATTTATGTTGAAGTTTATGTTTATGCAAACATTTATGTTGTTGTCTTGTGTTCAGATCAGCTTGTACAGTGTGTCAGCTCCAATGGCTGGGTTATGTTGTTTTTAACAGTTGGGCTCAATGGTCTTACTGTCATTTCCAACCTAAATGATGCCATGACTGCATGAACTGAACTTTGATGAAAAATAAAGCCTAATGGTCTAAAAGAAAGGTGCTCTGTCTGTGTGGCAGCAGGAGGATGTAGATTCACCTCCCAGCTTTACAGAATGCTGCTTGTGTGGCCTCTCCTGGAGGAGGAAAACATAGTCTGGTTGTCTCTGCTTCCAGTCAAACAGACGCATTGAGTCACTGGACAGGGACCAGGTTTGTGTGTACCACTGCCTGGCAGACAACAAACACAAGGATTGAAGCTGCACTGAGGAGTGATGTTTGCCACACAGCAGTGCCTGCTTGTTGTTTGGGTTTTTTTTAGTGAGAGGGTGACTATCCTGGATAGAGCAGTCACCCAAAGGAGCTGGAAGTTTTAAAGGGCATTCATGACTTGGTAAGTGACTCACTGAGGAATGCAGAAGAGAAGGTGCATTTGGAGAGAAGCATGAGATGGTTTTTTTGCCACAATATCTGTTGGGGATTGCTGTGACTAAGGAGATGGTATAAAGGTACTTTGCTGTGACAAATTTTTATTCCAATACCAGTGCAAAAAGTGGCTGTTGTCTACAGCTTCTGAGTGTAAGTCATGTGCCTGGCATCACCTTGTGCAGGATTCCCAGAAGCAGGTGAGCTCTTTTCTCTGTTTCAGTTTCAGAGTCTTGCACTTGTTTGAGCCAAACCTAAAACTCAGTTAACAAAACAGTTGCCATGTGGGTTGTGCACCTTTCCTGCCCTAAGAGAAGAGACCCTTCTACTTCAGCTGTCTGATAGACCCTGATGTGGTGGTGCAGGTCTGGACAGTGATGGTTAGAGTCTGTTACCAGTGCTACAGGCTTTGTGCCTGGCTCACTTTGCACAGCTGGTTCTGTTTTGGAGCAGTTGGTGGAGGGAACCCATTTTATCTTCTTTCTGCTACATCAGTAATTGGGATCATTTTTCTGTGAGCTGCACACATCTGTGGCCCCAAACCTGGCTCAGCCTGGAGGAAGTCAGTGAAAGGTAACATTTCCCACAGCTCAGTGCTCACTTGCCAGCAGCGGAAGCAGCTTATGCTGCTTCAATTCTATGCATTTTATTTTTGAGGATTTAACACAGATATTTATGAAGTCATTTGGTTTGCATGTATCAGCATATATCTTCTGAACATACCTAGTTGCAAGCCTAATATTTATTTTAAGATTACCAATCTCCTTAAGTAGTCCTTCTGCGTGTGTATGAAGGGGGAAAAAAACCCAGCAAACCCCCAAACCTTTGGCCATTCCAGCTGCTGACTGTGAGCTAAGTCCTTGAGAAGAAGCTTTTCTATTATCCATAATGTTCCAAAGCTTGCTGAATAAACAAAATGAGCACAGATGTTTCCTCACTGGTGATACAGTTCATAAGAAGACACTACTCAAGGCATTGCTCAGCCGCAGCTTCTGTGTGCAGAAATCTGTGGACCAAACAATTCAGTCCTACCAAAGGAAACTTCCTGTGAAGTTGAACAGGTTTGCTGAGTAATACCTTTTGTGTTTATTAACCACTTAATGAATTATCCAGATGTGCTTCATTTAGCCAAAAGCTCATTTCTTGCCACATGGAAGTGCTGTGAGGATGCTGCAATGTGCTGCTGAGGTCAAGTCCCATCCTTGGAGGAATGGGAACAGACATTTGCCTGCTGTTCTGGGGGGCAGTTATGTGGCTCATAGTTGAGTAAAACCAGAATCAAAATCAGTACTGTAAAGAAATCCTTCACAGGTGTTTTAATTCTGGGTTAACTCTGGTTATGCTGGTTTAACAATTTTGTAAGAAACTTTCTACACATGATGAAAAAGGAATAACTATGAATTGATTGCAGGCTGTGTGTTGTGACAAAGCAACTCTTTGCTATTACTCTGGTCAAGTTGCCTCCCTGCTATTTTTTTTGTTTTTTTTTGCAATTATTTTCCTTTTTAGACAATTTTTTGTGAGAGTAAGATCTTTAGATTTATAGAACAGAGTTTGACAATGTAGCTGTGAAGGAAAGCCAGAAACAATGTCCAGATCTTCAGTGAAGCTGTGCCACAGCAGTGGATGTGCCCTGGGAGCAGAGGGTGCCTGCAGGATGCCCTGATCTTAGACAGCTCTCACAGTTTGCCTACAGATGAGGTCATGGTTTGTAGAGGAGAGCAGGAGTGTGTTAAGGCTTTAGGGCAAGCTTGAGGAATCTCACCACTTAGGCTCTGTCTATTGCTGCAGGATCTGCTGTTGGGTTAAAAAAAAAATAAACACTTGGCATATGTTTGAGAGGACTTGTGTTTTAATAGTGATTTCAGACTGTGCATTTCGTGGATTTGTACAGGTATCAGTTGGTACTGGAAAGTAACTTTAGTCACTTTGCTCATGAGAAGTTCGAAGCAACTTGTGTAGGATTAAGTTATTTTAGAGCAGCTGGTTTCTGTTACTATGCTACTATCTCCTGACTTCTTGGTGACTCTGTTGCTGTGCTTATCCTCAAATCCCTTTTTGTTGGAAGCTGGCTGGTTCATTCCCCCACCAGGCTGAGCTGCAGTTGCTGTTAGCCCCAGGCAATGGCACACTGCAGCTCAGCTCCTCTTCTGTCCCTGCCCTGTGGCACAGCCTCTGCCCAGGGCTGACTGCAGGAGACTGCCCCTTCAGCCACCCCTCACCCCACACAACGTGGCTGATTCACCTGCAGGATGAACTCATCATGGGGCAGAGATCAATTTTCTGTTTGGATTCTCCCTTAGCATGCCATGGAAACTTGCTTTCATGTCCATGTCTGTGCTCCTCTTTGCTCGCACTTTTCTTCTTTCTGAAGATGAGGTTTTCCTGGTCTCCATTTCATTTTTTATTCTTACTGATGTGCATCTCTACTTCTGTTCTTCCATCCCTTTTCTGAACAAAGATAATTTATTGTTTCTGAGCATTTGGGTAAGTTTTGTCACCTTTTTGCAGAGAAAGACCAACTTTGATCAATAGCAAAAGAAAGTGGTTGTAGAAATTCACATTATGCACTTGCATACTCTGTAGAGTGTCTTTGTAGCCACTGCTTAGCATAATGCCTCTGGAAATGTATTTCTGGCATGTAGCTTTTATTTGTGCAGCAAGGGACCCTGGCAAATGCTTCATGTTTGATATGAGCTCACTGTCCTTTCAGATATTGAAAAATATGAACGAGGGGTTATCAACATCTTTTCAAAGAGCACTGCAGTTTGTGCCCTACAATGATGGCATAATATGGTATGGAGTAATGGGAAGGTTGCAAACAGTGTTTGAAATACTATAAATTGTATCAACAGTAAAAACAATTAAATGTGGAAGGAATTTCATAGGAAAACTGAATTTTTTGATGTTGAAGTCACTTAAATGAAGACTAGAGTCTCTAGGGGAACTGGTAGTTAGTACAGGTATCACAGGGTAATGTCCTGGCCAAGGTAGGACATGTCTGTGCTTGTGGTGTGTTGGAATATCAAAGGGCAGAACGGAAGTAGAGCTCAGGCTGAAGGTGAAGTACTGTTCTTGATAGATTTGTGTGTGATTCATCCACATCACTGTGCAGGAGCTTTATGTGGTGCTAATGTTTCTGTTAGCTGGGCTAAAGGACACTGTGTTTGATATTTCTAGTTTCTGTCTTTTCAAGATCTCTTATGAGTTAAAATAAAATGACAATGTCTGTTATCCTTTAATATGTAGCATCAAATATGTCATGAATTCTGAACTCCTCTGAAGTTGGTGGAAAAATTCCCAATTAAAAAATCACAGAATTAACGAGGTTGGAAAAGACCTTTGAGATCATCAAGTCCAACCTATTACTTTGAAGGAGTTAAGATTTACCTTAAGGCTTGTTGTCCTTTGAGTTATAAAGTCCTGGCAGAGCTGTAAGACCTGAAATATTCAGTAGTGATTGGTAGTGACTGACTGCAAAGTCACCTGGAGCTTTTCACCAAGTTGACATTTCGTTCTCTAAGCTCAGGTTGATGTTTCTTTTAAGGTTTCTTACTTGAAATCAAGTTCAGTTTTGGTTCACATCACCAAAGAGGAAATACAAGCTCTGCCCTAAGCTGAGGCAGGGCAGTGTGCTGTGCATTTATACTGTGGTGCTTGCACCAAGGTCCTGAGCTGATGTTTAGGCTTCTTTTGCCAATGGAGATGCTTCTTTTGCATTTATGGATTTTTCTCCCTGCTTATGAAACACACTTGTCTCAAATATGGTATAAACAAATGCACCTAAGTGCATAAATGCTCCCCTATGCCCCATTTGTTGACAAATCAGCCACCCTTACTTAAATATGTGTATGTACATATATGCATATACGTACATGGATATGTTTATGTGCATATATATGCATATCTGTATGGGGGAGGAGATTTCTTGTTATGTGAAGCTGGAGATCAAAGGGTGAATGCTCTCCCTGAAAGGCAGTAGGATGCCAGCCCATCCCAGCTACTGTATAAAAAAGATTGATGGAGGACTTTGATGCTGCATGAAGCAGCTTTAGATTCCCAGTGAACATTGTTTTGTTGCATAGAGGAAGGCAAGAATCTGTGGAGAGTGAATCTTGAGGAAAAAGAACTTCAACAAATAACAAGATGAAATTTGTATTCATACACATCTCAGGTGTTTGGAGATATAGGCTGTGCACAGACTTGTGCTGCTGTGACAAACCAGCTTTTTATTCTTAACAAAATTGTTGCTATTAGTCTCTTGCAGCACATCTGAAAGCTCTTGTCACATTTGATTTCAGGTTAAAGCTGTGTAAAGCCTTCAGCTTTTTTTTTTAAAGGAACTTCAAATTTTTCTACTCTGTTAGTTGAGAAGTGGTGTCTATCTGCTACTTTTTTTCTTTTTTCCTTTTTCAAACTTTTCTCTTTGGTATTTATAACAAAAACTGCTAACTAAGTTTTGTTTCATGTTCACTTCATGACAAAGTACATAATTGTCACAATTTTTTCTCTTATAGCTGGAAGAGAAAGCACAATATAGTAAAGATTTGGAAAGGGAAGTAGTCTGTCTCTATCTAAAACAAATGTTGATAATCTGGTGACCTTTCTAACAGCATAAAGGTGTGATATCTTGTATTTATTTGCAGTCTCCTTGGTTATAGAGGATGTAGTGGGATCCTGCCCATCTTTTGCCAATTTCTGTGGTTTTCCCCCCAGTGTTTATGTTTGTTTCATCAGGAGTTTGGAGCATAAACAGTTCAGTTTCTGCAAAGGAAAATGAGCTCTTGCTGGTCTGCTAGAAGTTATCAGCAAAATAGGTGATAAAGAGGTGAGGAATTGCGAGTCTGCAGAGTAGTAATGAGCAATTCCATTCCAGAGCTGTTGACAGGACACTGCTAGAGAAAGTTGTCAGAAAGTGATGAGCAGCATCCTGCCATGATTGGGCATTACCTGAAAGATTAGAAATAAATATTCAAAATAAATTACCCATTTTTATTGTTGCAATGCATTTGTTGAGAGTTTCCTCTGAGGTTCTAAAACCTGGAATAAGATTGGTAGTGCTTCTTTGTATCACAGAGATGACAGCTTTGTTTTAAAAGCTGTATTAAAAATCTCTTTGTCAAATAAATAGCTGATCCTCCTTTCTTGGCTTGCTTTTATTCCTCTGCTTTTAAGAGATGTGAAGAAGTGTTTTCCCTGTGTGTATGAGTTGCTTCTCAGTAGCAGACAGGGCATGTCATCCTGCAGAAAAGATTGTGCATCCTCTTGGTCAGGAGAGACTGGAGCATCTCATGGTTGAGTGATATTTAACAGAATTTTGTAACCTCAGCTGGAATAACAGTTTATCACAAGTACCCCCTTGGATGGAGGGGTGATGCCAGTTAAAACCTGATGCAAAAAGTAACTCTTATGCACCTCTATTTCCTGGTGCCATCTTTCTAGCTTGAAAAAATTGAAAGGACGGATATGACAGCAAAATGTAACACACAATGACCTCCAAGCCTTCTCTCAGAAAGTAAAACATGTTTGCAGTTAGAAAAGCGTGTTATTTTATGCTCCAAATTAAGTCCTGTACTAAACTTGGAGAAATACAAGATGACATAGCAAGTGAGGTGCTGACCTTGTTAGTTTTTCTTTGTCATCTGGCAGTTTTTCAGAAGCTATCACTGCGTTCATTATTTGTTCTCTATTTAAATTAGTTCTTGCTGCCACGTTTCAGTTGGTAATGCTGTCTTTAGAATTTTAAACCACATTTAAAATGTATCTTAGGGTAAGAATATATAATGAACCAATCACTATTCATGATAAAGCATCCAAAGATGGATAAATTAATACTATGTGAAGAGTCTCTAGTTTTATAATTTCAAATTAATTCATAGCCGGAATTATTTTTTGATTACTAAAGCATTGATAATTTAATAAACCCTGAATTTCTGAGTTCTAGCAAGAATTTCAAATTAATGTTAGAAGTTGCAGTTCAGGCCTCAGTGAAGTCCAGCACTGCTGCAGTGACTTCACCTCAGTTAAATTAAATATAGAGTGATCTTTGTCTTGGTTCCTGTAGAGAAGTGAACTCTACACTTCAGCCTTGTGAGGCAGACCCTATAGGGGTGACTTTTGTTCTGCACAGTGCAAGAGTAGCTTCCCTCATTGTGCTGTGTCTCCTCCTGACTTCAGAGGATGTTACAGTTTATTACTGGGAGTGGGAGAAAGGATCAGTCGATGCTGGGAGACCTCTTGACTCTGCAGGGGTAATACTGCATACAAGGGGACAGAACTCGGAAGTTTTATTCTTGCTGACCTTTTTTTGTGGCCTTTGGTGGCCTCTGTACCTCATTTTCTTTCTGGATTGAGTCTTTTGTCTCTTTGGATCCTGTAAGTTTTCTTTGAAGCAGGAATGTTATTTTACTATATGTTCAGCACAGAGAGGCCCCCACTCCCAGTGGGGTTATTCAGGGGCTTTTGTGTGACATGTAAGGATGGTCTGCATTGTAAAAAAGGCAAAGCAAACAAACCCAGGGAGGAGAATGTGCTTCTGGTTTGAAGGCAGCTTTGCACATAAATATCTGTTTGACTTCAGGAAACTGCAGTTTGTTACAAAAGAAATGTTTAGCTGCAGCCTTCCACACACTTCCAGATTTTCAGTTTTTCTTTTCTTCCTCCCTGCATCTGAATGGTTTAGGAAAATGCCTTTTCCAAATGAGTATTTTGCTATTTTAACAAAAGTACTTGGTCCTAGGACTTTTGTGGAGCTAACATCAGAGGCAGGCTGCTTGCTTTCTATTCAAACCTCTTGGTTTGATGGCAAGACTTTTAGAGCTTTACTGTTATCTCCTGAAGTTGCTTACTGGGGTTTACCTTTACATTGCTCCACCAGTTTGTCTTCAGAGCTCTGTTACTCTGTTTGCATCCATCTTTGAAGAGCAATTCTACAGCATACTATTTACTAGTTTTGATTCATTTAGCACTTCTTGTCTCCCAGCAGATTGATTTACAGACATGGTTTGGTGTGTGTTGCTGTTTGCTGCTTTCAGAAATGTCATGTTGGCAACAAGATGCCACAGTTTCCTAACTATGGTAGTTAAACCAATCCATGAATTGCAAGGATGGTAAACCTTTTAAAAATTGAATTTTATCTCCTAGAGGCTTATTGCTCTGTGAGGAATAAATTAATTCTTTGTAAGATTTTCTGCTAAGATGTTCTTCCTTTAGCTTTCTGATTATTCATCAGCTTGTCAAACTTTTCCTGTTGCCATTTATCCTTTTGTTTTAAATACTTCATAAGTTCTGGTCGATTTGCTGAATTTTCCTTTGGAAGAGAACAAGTTTGGGGGTTCTGAAACAGTTGCTACAATACCATAAGAAAATGCTGTGGTATTGAATAGAAATTCAAATAAAAATTGGCTGGAAACATTAATTTTCTGCTAAATGCTGTTACATAAAATTCTCAGGGATCTCACATAAATGTTTAATTCCTACAAACAAAGCCCTGAGCAGACACTTTATCTGACTCATTCAAAGTTAAAAAAAGAATCTTTTTGCTCTCTTTGGAGTGAACCTGCAGGAGTTTGGAAAGTTGCACTGTTAACGTGATTGATTTTTATGTCAAGGATAAATTTTTCCTTCAACATCCAAGTGCAAAGGTTCACACGCCTGCATGGAATAACTAATAAGTGTGTATGATTTCAAAGTCTTCAGGAGGCAAAGGAGCAGAGTGTTTCCATACAAAAATGCCTGTTTTGTTTCTCTGGAGAGCAGGAGGCCTGGTGTGGACTCTGTCAGGGAGAAACTTGTATTAGGCTTTATTTCAAGATGCTGTCAGATGGGTTTGTGTGATGGGGCTGCACAGCTTTTCCCTCTCTGGGATCTCTGGATGCTGTGGCCTGATCTGCATTTGGACAGTCTTTTGCAGGCACTGCTTGGGATGTGACACTTCAGTCACGTTGTAAAATCACACTTACAGATATTGGCTCATTTGCAGTGCCTCAAAAGCAGCCAGCCCTGTTAAAACTGAACATTGCAAAGCCCAGCAGTGCAGGGGAGTGGTGGGGAGCCCATCAGAATTCCACCTGTGTG
This sequence comes from Peucedramus taeniatus, assembly GCA_013400575.1. Lineage (NCBI taxonomy): Eukaryota > Metazoa > Chordata > Aves > Passeriformes > Fringillidae > Peucedramus > Peucedramus taeniatus. Next base: position 438,632 of record WBNO01018678.1, read on the forward strand.
CACCTGCCTTGGGCAGCAGTGCCAGTGGGCTCTGTGACCCCAGTGCTGCTGCTCCCAGCAGTTGCAGCAGCAGGACAGCCACCCTGCAGGGTCAGGGCAGCTGAGCATCACATCCTCAGCAGCTCTGCTCAGGCAGGGGGCTCCTTGGGGCATGAGCTTCCAGGGAAGAACAGGCATTAAACACTGTCTCACATGTCTGTGAACAGAGAGAACAAAAGCTTTGGAAAAATAAATAAATTTGCTGTTTTCTGCCCAAACATTCTAGGCATAATGGATGGAAAAATAAATTAATTGGGCTTTGATAACAATGTGGGGAGCCTCTGTCTTCATCTGCATATTTATTTTCACCAGTCTCATCTGAAGTGAACAGGTTGTGTGTCCTGCACAGCTGCAGGTTTCACTTGTACTCTCGTGCACACTTACTCTGGACATTGCAAGCACTTTCTGTGGTACAGTAATGAGTTGGTGTGAGCTATCATTGTGTTGGTGTTGATTTCTCAGTTGTAGCAGACTGGTGTGTAAGGTGATGATCCTGAGCCTTCAAATTAGGATGTACTACTCTTGCTCCTTACTGTGTTGGTTGGAAATACTTTCAACATTGCTTACCTGCTTAAAATCTCTGTTTCACACAGTACAGGTTAGTGTGACAGAAGCCTTCCCATGCTGCTGCTTAGGTAACAGAAAGATGAACACTTAAATGTGAGTAAATGACAAGGCAAGAGTTTTATTGGGTGTAGGGGAGTTGTTCTGTGCTAAAACATAGCTGTTTCACCTGCCTGTTGAGAAAAGGATGGGTTTCTCATGCAGTTTTTCACTGCAAATCTAATTCATGCATGGCTGAAAGTCTTGTACAAAGGGATTCTAAATGCTATGCAGAGGATTCCCTGAGGAAGTTTGATAAACACAGCAGCAATATAGGTTATTGCATATTCATTATGTGTTTGTAGGTCTTTTTTTTTAAGGGAATTTAGATATGTCTTACAATACAGATTTTGAAATTCTGATCTTTTGGATAAGGTAGCAGAGATGTCATTAATGAAAATTGTGTTGGGTACAGCAAGGACTGCAGGTTCCTAGCACTTGAAATGATTGATGGAAGGAGATGAGCAGAAAAGCAAACAGCAGAGGATTATGTTTCAGGGCAGAGCTTAAGCTTTTAGTAAGAGAAAGATTTTATTTTTGCTGAAGTGCCTGTCATGGAGATGATGCTAGCATTGGGTGCTTCCCTGTGTTCTGCCAGCCCCTGCAGACAGGTAGATGCTCGCAAAGATGAGTTCCCATTTGTGCTTCCTGCAAAGATCTTTCTCAGCTTCCCACATTTAAACTTACTATTTCTACTTCTTCCTCCCTTTCCCTGGCTGTTATCACTGTTTCTCATCTTCTAACCACTCTTGGTTTTCATTTTTCTCTTTGCCCCTGTGAACCCCAGCTGTGTGTGCTGTACTCTCACTGCTGGGCGCTTCCTCTTTGGGGTTTCTGCATGGAGCCTCAGCCCAGCTTTGCTGGGTGCTCGTGGCACCCTGTGCCTGAGGCCAGGCTGAGCCAGTTCCTGTTTGCCCCGAGTGCTGTGTGGTGGCCACAAAATGGCCCAAAATGGCCCAGCTGTGGAGCCAGCAGTGCTAGCTCCTGTCATCTTCTGCAGCAGGGGAAAGTGGGACCAGCAGCACACGAAGTTAGGAGTGGTGAGGGATAATGTGCCAGGCAAGTTACTGCCATGGACCCCCGAGAGGTGGCTCTCAAAAGTGCTGCCTGTGGCTTTCAGAGGGGCAGAATTGTCTCTGGGGGAGTTTCCTAATGTTTGTTCAAGTATTACCGCAATAGAGCAAATTCTTGAAACCGGTAATACTTGCATAAAGTAACTGCCTGAATTTTAGGGGTAGTAAAATCAACCTTAGTCTGTGTCTCAGCCAGAGTCTTGAGGAATTTCACATGCAGATTGGGCAGTCTGTGTAGAATATCTGACTTCTTATTTATTTATTTGTTAACAGAGCAGTTAATGTTGGGAAATGCACTTTCATGTGTGAAAACTCAGTGTAAGATTTTAAAGAACTAGAGACCAGAAGAGACACTACTGCTCTGCCACCCTCCTGGTGGTGTTGTTATCTTGTTCTATCCCATCACTTACAACATAGTCTGAATATACGGTACCTGGTAATGACTATACATGTGGTATCCCACATGTGGGCATTAAATTCTTTATCTCCTAAAGTGAAAGCATAGAAAACATTCAAGAAATTTTATCTAGAATTTTCATAGAAATAAATTCAAAATTTCCAACTTCTGTTTCATTATGGTTAATTTCAAAGCATCAGATTTTCTTTGTGCTGGAAGATCCATTTTCTGTTCCTGTCTGCAACAATAGTTTAGCAGATACTTGAACTCTTAACAGTATTGTCTGGAGTTTTGTTTTACTGTTTTAGTGTGTGGAAAGGTGTAAGACAATGTCTGTGTTTTTACCAAATGGAAAAAGTTTTATCAGGAAATGTCTCCACTCCAAATACGTCCAGGTTTTCTTTACTGCAATCAATACAGTTATTCATGGGTTTCTGCTCCCAGCTCTCTCGTGGCTGTATTTAACATATGTCATTGTACTGGGCTACATCATTTTAAGAAAGTTGTTATTGTTGTACAGCTGAGTGCTGCAGTGAGGCCAGGGCTGAACACAGCCAGGGTGCTGTAGAAATGTCTCCTGCTCCTGTAAACATGAGCAGGGCTGCTCTGTGTGTTGGGTTTGCTGAGGGCTGGTTTACATTTCTGTAGTGGCTGAAGTTGGCCAGCTCAGAGCATCATCCATGGTGTACATTCAGCACCTCACAGCTTTGCATAAATAATTGTTCAGATAATCTGTGTAGTTGGTGTAGTGCTAAAAACAGTTTGCTGCTGCTGATGCCTGTGGCATTTGTTATCTGTTTGCTGTGATGGTGTGTCATCTGTTGACAGAACTGATTTATTTTATTTTATTTTTCAGGAATTTTGACTGTTCTGAAATGAAGTGACTTTTTCTTTAAAGGTCAGTGGTTACATAGACACAATTAGGAGCATCTTGGCTGTTTTTATTGACAAGGATGAACCAACATCACATGTGAGAAGCAGAGTGTATTTTATTTTATTTTTTTCTCTCACTCATCTGCTGTCTCCAATTGTTTTTTCTGTTGAAATGTGAAGCTAGGCAGTCAAAATGCATCATTTAAGGTAAAGACCGCTCTCAAGCTGAGCTTTGGGATTTTTGGGGTACATATGTGGAACTCACTTCATTATGGGTGCAACTGCCCACAATTTTCAAGAACTTCAATAGAGTGCAGATCTCTGGCACCATCCAGAGGGCATTTGCCACTTTTTAGTTAAGTCCCAGTTGAATATTTGTTAACACTTGTAATTTTGAAGAGTGTTTGACACTTAGGCATGCAGATGCCATTAGTTTTGAGTGAAGATGGCTCCTTTTGGAAACCTCAACTGTGTGTCCTTCAGTGAGACACTTCCCTTCACTGGGATCATTGCTTCCTGCTTACATCATGTTGGGATCTCTTGTTTCTCATGTACAATTTCCCACTTAGTAGCCTGCCAGCATTACCTGCAAGAAGTTTTATTGCTTCATTCTACAAACACAGCATTTAAACAACAGCAAAGTCTAATGTATTGCATGTTTGCTCAGGAAATGCTGCTGTGCATGGGATCTGGATGCCTGCTCTCTGTAGTTTGGGTTTGGGAGAGGTGTCAGTGTTATAGTGCCCTGTGGCTGTACTTCCTGGGGCAAGGCAGGGATGAGAATATGCCCACCGTGGAGTGGGCATCAGCTGCAGAGAGCTGGGGCTGGTACCTGTCTGAGAGGCAGCAGTGCTAGGGCTGGGTTCATTTCCACAGCATTGTTTCAAAAGGATGCTGGTTACTGAGGCAGAGAGCCAGGGCTGCCTGCAAACTGACTTCAGTTAATACAGTGAAATTTCCACCCAACTTCAGGTAGGAATTAAGTTAATTTTTTATTGCTAACTTTTATCTCCTTACAGTTTTGATTTAATAGGTCAATGAGGAGTTATGGTTATATTCATTTCAGGTGTCATCCCTTTAGGGTAAAGCCATATTACACGATTTTGAAAAAGAAGATAAATGCAGAGATTATCACAAAAGTGATTTTTGTCATTTCAGTTGCTCTGTTGCAAACTACAGATTGCAACTTGACAAGAAAATGGGGTTGCAGCCTTTTGAAATGCTGTCACACCTGTTTTTGTGGTGAGCTTTTGAACTCTGAAAGGGTGAGAGCCCTCAGGCAAAGGAGGTACCCCCATGATATTTTGAGAAGTTTGGCTGTATATGAATTTGAAATATCTGAGGGCTTTTTTCCCATCAAATTGTTTTAGATTGGATTAGGTTAGAGTAATCCACTTGATAGTAATGCTGGAAATCTGCAGGATGATCTGGTAGAAAGATTCCTGATTTTCTTTGACCTCAGTACAAGTGTAGTGCCTTGTAAATGTGCATGAATATGCTGCCACATCTGATGAGGAAACGAAAGGCCCGAGGCCTCACGAAGGGTTGGTGGCAGATCTACAATAACAAATCCAGACCTCATCTCTTGGCTGCCTGAATCTGCCCTCGTTTGTCTGGATCCATGTTTTTTTAATCCAAGGTGACGTACCTCTCTCCATGTTATCCACAGGTAGTGCTACCTTTAGCCATTGCAGGTAGTCTCAGCAGTTTTGAAAAATTCACACTTACTTGCCAAGTGAATGGAGAACTGGAGCTGCTGGATGGCTCCAAAATGGTGATGGAAGGGTGTGTCCAAGAGTTTGAACAAGGTCAGCAGTTCATTTTGTGCGTGTGCATACATCATTCATCTTTACCAAAACTCATTTGTGTTTCTCTGGGTGACCAGGCCTGGTGTCCCAGCCTGGACACCAAGCCCATGGCTTGGGCTCTTCCACAGGAGATTCTGCTGGGGACAACTGCAAGGAGTCCTGCAGGAGCTTTGTAGGAGCTGCTCAGTTGCTCATGTTTTCAGCTTGATCACCTAAAGACTATTAACACTGTTATCTTAACCCTACCCTCCTTTTTTTAAAAGCAGTTGACTAAGCCTGAAAGTGGAACTATGACTTTCATGCTTGAAGTGATATGGTTATTGCAATAAGGATTTTAATAAATTCACAGCTGGCTGTGGTTTGCATAGTGAGCATAAATTAAGTTCAGTGAGCTCTACTGTGTTACCTCCCTGATACAAAAACTACATCAGGCAGAAATACTTAAATACACCCTGCAGAAATCCCAAACAAGTCCTCTCCTGCTAAGCACTCTGTGTAGGTTGGTTTAATTTTTTAATAAGTTGCTTATCCTTGTTGTTTACTGATCTGTGGGCAGGCTGTTGTGATTTTCTAAGCTACACAATTCAAATTGCTCTTGGCCACAATTTTCAATGACAGTGTATAGAATATTTGAAGGGCCATCTGTATAACCCTGAGCTGGTTTCAGGTTAAAGTGGCCAGGGTGTGCCAGGTCATCTGTGACAAGTGGTACCACTGGCTCCCAGCTGTTGGCTCTTGTTGGGAGGATATGAATAAGAACATGTTAATTGATAGTCTGTGAGTGATCAACTTAGCTCTGTTATTTTTGTATGAAGCAAAGTAAAGAGATTTTGCATTACATATTAAGGTGTAGGAGGGCTTTGCTTCTTTTTAGCTGGAGATCTTTTTATCACTTTCAGAATACTCTGTGATGGCATACTTCAGACTACTGCTCGTACTGATATTCACACTTGACTGTAAAAAAAACTTGCAAATTAGGTTGCTTGCCTAACACCACTGTTTTGTTTTGCACTTGTTTATATTTTTAAGCACTAGACCAAGCAGGATGGGGTAACTCTTGGTCTGCTGACTAGACTGTCCTTGCCTTTTGGGAGCAGAGCAGTGCAGAATGGCTCTGCTTCCCCACACTCCTGCATTAGGGCAGATTGCTTCCACTCCTGCCCTGAACATTGTCTAGTTACCTTCCACTGCTTTTAGCAACTTGTTCTTGATGCAGAAGTTGCCCAGAGCTTTGAGCTGTGGATGCTACTGTCAATCCAATATCTGCATGGAATTTAAGCAGTGTCTGATGTCAGCTCAGAAATGTTTAAATATATTATGGTGCAAAATGTTAGATCTGGTGTATCTTGTACATGCATCTGCTTTGTATTGTGAATTTCAGTGGGCTTGACTGTTTGTGTCTATGTGTCCATTACAAAGAGCTTGGAAAATACTATTCAAAATGTTAGGGTTGCACTAAAACTGTTGGTGTCCTCCTAAAAGTTGAAAAGCAAGTATCTCCATTGTTTCATGTAGTGAAAAGATAAAAATTTTGGCTAGTATTTTGCAAGAGCTACAGACAAAATGGTGTGTAAAGGGAGACAATGTTCAGCTGGTCTCTCAGGTTAGCCCTGTCTCAGCTGCATTTTGAGGGTTGGCTCTCTTGGGTAACTGCTATTTTCAGGAGCCAGTCCCAGCTTTTTTTTGGGTTCAGTCAAGTAATTTTTTGTCTAAGGAAAAGAAAAGCAGGGCCCTGTGACATTCATAACTGCTTTTAAAACCTCATAATCATTATTTGTTTAATTTGGCCGCCTCCCTGTGTAATAATCCCAGGTGTTAAGTGTCCCCCTGGTGTCACAGGTGAGGGCAGCCTGGCAGGAGCCCTGTCTGTGCCCCGTGTCCCTGGGAGCAGGGTGCCTGCTGGCAGCCACACTCAATGGCCTTCTTTCACCAGAGTGTAAAACTTGGCTGCAGGGCACCCTTGGAAAGCCACGCTGCCTTGCTGCTGCACAAAGAAAATTGCTGCTCCTCGGGGAAATAACAAAGTTAGAGCCCTGCTGCTGATGTTATAGGATGCCAGCACAGCGAGTGTTTGCATGCTCAGAGCTCTCTGCCTCTCCATTAACAGGGAATTGTGCAGGACGGAAGGATTTGCCTTCAAGACCTGTTCTTGAATTGCCATTAGAGTTTATTCGTTGCCTGATACTTTTTCTTTTCCTTAGACACCATCAGCTGGCATACTTGGCTTTAGACTGGAAGGAATTAGTTTGTAGTAGATTGCTGTAAAGTGACATAATAATCTCCCTGTTCAGTAAAAATCTGATTTATATGACATTGTTTTCTTCCCAGGATGTACATGTGAAAGGAAAGAGCATTCTAATTGCTCTTACATCTCATGCAGTAAGAAAGTGGATTTTGGAGAAATTAATACAAAAAGCAAAGTTACTGAGTAGTCAAATGGATTTATAAAGTGTTAAGCATTTAAAAAAATACACTTTTATTGGCTCCTGAGTAGGTGATCAACTCATGTTACTGAATGTAGAGGTTTCTCTTAAAAAATTAATTTTTAATTTTTCATGAGAAATTTAGGCTTAAGTCTTTCTTACAGCTTTAAGTTATTGAAGGCATAAAGGACTTGCTCTGGTAAATTCAGAGAAAGGTTTTCACAACCTTTGTGATGCAGCATAGGAAGGAAAATAATCCAGTCCATCTGAAGTTTCAGGAGAGCATTGGTCAAAAAAACATTGTAATATGTCTCCTGGTGGGAAGGGTATGGGCATCTTTAATGGTCACTCACTGCAGAGTAATGCTCTGAAATAGAGATTTCCGTATCTGTGAGTATAAACAGAGTAAAGGATTATAATCTCTTAATGGTACAAGGCATTGAGGTTGTATTGGGGTAGTGCTGAGCACGTCAGTGTTTGGATGAATGAGTCCCAGTGTTCATGGAGAGTAATGCTTCCTTTCTGCTGCTGTGAAGTACTTATTAATTATGTGTTTCACACATTACTTTATGGTATTTTTATCTCCTCATCAGTGATCTTCTCATCTGGATCTTTCATTACTTCCAGAACGTCATGGCCAGGATTGATGCAAGCCAGACCACCCTGGCCTCTGCTCCTGTCCTCCCGAGGGCTGTCTGCAGATTTGAGCTCTTAACTGCAGCCCTCTGAGTCATCTCACTTCAGCATTGTAACTCCTCCTTTTTAGGGCTTTGTGTATTACTTTTCCTCAGCTAGCAATCAAAAATTCAGAGGCTCATTTCCTTGCTTCCTTTTTCGGAAATGAGCTGTCTTTTTTAGCAGAACTCGAGGATAAGGCCCATCCATTACTATTTAAAGATCCTGATTAGCACATGTTGAAGAAGGTGATGAAGTTTCTTAACCTTCAGTCCATTAAAACAGATCAGAAGGGCTGTGCATTAAGTTTCTGCTTAGCTTAGAACAATGGTATTTCATATAGTATGAGTTCTGCTTCAGGGAAAGAGGCTTTCTCCTGGACATTAGGGATGAATGAATGAATGAATGAGAGGATGACTTTGGTTTTGCTTTCAAAGACATCTGTTTAAAAAGCCTGTGATTGCTGTTTTGATGATCCTTTCTTTACAAACTTACTCCTTTTGCCCTTTCCAAAGTCAGATGTGGTGACTTGCTCTTTTAAAATTCAAATTGAAAACATCCCCAAAGTCAAAAATTGATATGATACAGATATGGTACGTGATAGGCATGAGCAGTGTCAGCTCAAAGATACATGCATGATAGGCCAGGAGCAGTGTTAGCTCATATTCAAGTAGACTTATGATTTATTTCCCCTGAAATTTTCAGTTTATTTTCAATCAAAATAATGCAAATAAATTAAATGTTTTCTTCTAAAGGTAAATTAGTAGTCTGTTTAAAAAAATATAGCCGTTTCCTTAGAAAGAACTGAACAGTGTTGATTACATTGACAGATTTTGCTGTGGAAATTTTGTATTTTAAAACCTCTCTAAAAATATAATTACTCTAGAAGGGAGATAATGTTGAAAACCTGCATTATTTTTCAAATACAGGAATCTTGTTATTTACAGTTTAAGAGGTGTTTGAGATGCATTGACTTTACTTAAAGAAACTGTTGCTCTCGGAAACTACCGAAAGAATGAGCTGAGGTGTGTTTCCTCTTAGATAAAACTGAATTTCCTGTCTGCAGCCCAGCAGTCACCTGTCAGTTGCAGAATTGTTATAATGAGAAATACCTTCTTCAGATGTTTTTTTTGTCTGAAACACTTGTGTCTTGTATAATACTGCCATTAGCAATGTCATGTTCAGTAAATTATCTGCCTCTGACAGAGCAACAGTGTTTATTTATGCTTTAGATCAGTGATGGTATCTTCAAGAAAAGAGATGTTGTACATGTAGCAACTTCTTGTAATTTTTTTTTTTTTTACTAAGCCTGGATGATTAGTCTGCACTCTACTCAGAAGTTCTGGTTTGTTCCAGCAAGTAGGAAACTTTTCCTTGTGCTTGGGTGAGAACCTGCCTTCCCACTAGTTTACAGTTTCCATGTTGATTTACTTGAAGGTAACATGTCCAAAAATGAAGTATGTACTCCTCAGTTTTAGTTAAAAAATCAAATTAGCGAACAAACAAAACCCACAAACCAAACAATCATAAAGAAACAAACAATAAACCCAAACCTCTGGGCATTTGGGATGAACTGGCTTAAACCATTCAGGCTTTAGTTCTAGGTGAGGTTTTCTGTGCAGCTGAGGGCTCAAGATGTTGGGAAATGCCCTTTAAACATGTAAAATTAATTCCTATCTTGTCATATTTTTAATTTCCACCATAGTAACTCACTATCCCAGATCTGGGTACTGACTTACTGGCAGAAAGTGCCCATGGCCCGTTTTTGTGGCCAAAGGCACCCTGAGTGCCAGAGAGCTGGGGGCTCTGTGCCTCAGTGATCCCATCTCAGTGGATTTCTTGGCCATGCAGGAGTTGCTCTCTGAAACAATGATGTGCTGTCTGCATCCCCTCTGTCTCTGTGCTCTTATGAATGCTCTGTTTTCTTCCACTAACTGAAAAGAAGTTGTAGTTTCACATGAACCTACTGGCTTTCATTCCATAAGGAGGATAATTTGTTTTGTTTTGTTCTCTTGACTGGGTCAGCAATTATATCATAAAAAGGATATGGCTGCAGTGATTCAAATCAATTAGCCAAAACATTTATCAAGGTGCTAAAGCCACAAAATCACACAATTAGTGGTGAAGCAGTAACAGCAAATTTGCCTTTCATCTCAATAGTTTTACAGGTTTTTGCTCCAGAGAAGTAGAATAGAGAGTTAAATTTTTGAGCATAGGGTAACTCTGTAACAAAAGCCTCGAGTGACTGGTGTAGTTGTAAAATATATATCTGCCCAAGCAAATTTTCAAAACTAAGGGACACTTTGGGTAGTGGAATACTACTGCTCTCTTTCAGGGGTGGTGATGGAAGCTCTCAGGCTGCACCTGCACAGCTATAATGGGATGTGCAGTTGAGCACTGTCCAGGCTCAGTAAGTTTCTGCTGCACTGCTCAGCCCAAGACAGACTTAGAAAGGAGCTTCTTCCTATGGAATGTTCTGCTTGAATTGTGTTTGTATTCCACAAAGCCTTTAAAAATGCAGTCAAGGAGTCAGTAGGAGACCAAAAAGAAATAGACTAATTTAAAATAGGAATTAAAAATTCAAATAGAAATTAAATTCAAATAGACTAAATTCAAACAGGAATTAAAACCGGAAAACCAGTTTAAAATGCTTCTGCTCCAGTGATGTCCCTCAGTCTCTTCTAATGTGTGTTATGCAGGAGCTTGCATCTTGAAGCAGGGTACTCTGAGGTTTGGTTACTGTAGATTCAGGCCAATGGCTGAGCATTTATGGCTAAATTTAAATGCTTTTTTTCTATCAGCCATGACTCTGTTACATGGAGGTCAAGTGCCTCTGTGCCAAAATGTGTTGATATCCTCTGGCATGTCTTCTGCTCTCAGCATAACCTGAGAATAGTGTAACTCTGGTCTCCTCAAACAGCTATTGCATTTTTTTAGAGTTTTTTTACAGGTTTTACAGAGAGCCTGTATTAGCCTGTAAATTCAGCCTTCAGCCCCCACCAAATAAGATACATATTTTTGTGGAGGAAAACCTTTCAGTCCTGGGTTCTAGATGCAACAATAAGGTACTTGTTTATATGGTTTTTCAGTCTACATTCAGAGATGCTAAAAGTGTAGACAGATTTCAAATGATGATTTAATTGTTTACAAGTGAGTGTTTTCTGCAGCATACAAAAGAGATGAACTAATCCCCAAAGGCTTTTTGATATAACTTGAACAGATGATTTCCTGACATTGTTATATATCCTGGTTTAAGGCAATGAATAATTAGCTATTTAAGTTTACAAAAAAAATACCTTGAGAGCTAGATGTCAGCTGAAAAGCTGTCAGTAAATTGGGAACAGCTTTGCATGTCAAGTTGATTATAGCAATGAATAAAAGGAATTACAGGAAAATGAACCATGCAGTGTGCAGTTTTTAACTTCAGTCTCCCCACAGTTTCTCCCATTTCATTCTCCAGATTCCTAGGGTGCTTGTGATACTATCAAGCTGTGGAGTTCCCTTTCACAAAATCCTTTACTGTGGGCAAGTTTTTAATGTTGTTTACTCCTCTTCCTCAATGTGCAATGACTTGAAACTTTACATTCAAGGATTTCCCCCCTCCAGCCCCAAGTGCCATTAATAGCATCTTTTGTCTGAGTTCCTGAGATCTGGAAAGGCACTTACTACCCAGCTTCAGTCCCAGGCAGCTGCCTGGGGTCAGGCAGGCAGCTCAGCCTCCCCTGCACATCCTGCAAGCTGCCATGTTTATCCTCCAGTAACAGAGATTATTTTATGTTTTCCAAAGTGGATTGGATGTGACAGAGCAGTTGCTAGGTCTGAGCTGAATGTTTGTGAGATGATACTGAGCTTCAAAGAGTTGTGGGGCCTTTTATGCACAGCCACAGCCAAAACCAACCCAGTGCTCTTGGTAAAAAGGGTACTATGGACATACAAGCTAATTAGGATCTTACAAATCTGTTTCATTGAAGCAGATGGGAGTGAATTAATGTTCTTTGAATTATTCAGTTTGAAAATAAAATTGTGCATCTGTATTAAAGTTATGAATTTAGATGGACTGAAATCCTCTGACACCTCCCAGTGTGGAAGCAGCACTGACTGCAGTGCAGGGAATGGAGGTGCTTTGGCAGGAATTGAAGAACTCATGTTCATGTTCTGACATGAGCAATTGTCACCGTGCCATTGAAGGCCAGTGCAAAATGAAGCTGCTGTAGGGCCATCTGGATGACAATTGCTGTTTACCAACACACAATACCTGTCTGATATGTGGAAGTGGCAGATTTTGCCTCTCTGCCATCATTGTGACTGTAGTGAGCCAAAGCAGTGCTGGAAGGCTGTTCCAGAAGAGGGAGGGAGCCTCTCTTGGCAGAGGCAGATGTGCTGTTTATGCAGAGGTGGCTTATTGAAAATAGATTGCAGATGGTGTGACAGCAGTGATGCACAGAAGAGGGGTTAGAGGGAAGGAAAAGAAGAAAAACCTGGAAATTAAGGATGGAGATGAGAGGTTCCTCACTGACTGCTTCCCTATTCAGGCAGTGAGCAGCAGTTCCTTTGCACTGTAATACTGCAACCCTTTCTTTTGCCTGTGCATGTTTCTTGTCATGTCATCAAATGTGTGATGTGGAGCAAGGTTTGTTTAAGAATGGTTTGAAATCATGAGGTTTGGGTACTGTTATTTGTCCCATCTTAGTCCAACATGTTGGCTTCAGCTCGTCAGTTGGAAATAAATGATCCTTTGGGGCTGCAGTGATTTTCATGGTGGTGCAGCACAAATACAGCAGCAGTGTGCACCAGTGTAGGGTTCAAACCTGAGCTCCTACAGTGTATTACTAAGCACTTGGCTGTTTATGAGGGGCTTAATAGCATCACATGAATGGATTGGTAGCTAAATGAAGGATTGACGAAGCTAATCTCTGTGAGAATCCTCTTTAATGAGTTAATGAGGTGTTCTTATGGGCTCCCTACACACACAGATGCTAATGAGAGTTTTTCTAACTTACCAAGTGAGGAAACTTGGATCTGCATCCAGGCTGATAATAAAAATGATGGATAGGTTCTGTTATTTGGGAAAAATACATTTTAGTTCTGGCATGAAAACTGCAGAAGGGAGCCAAAACTGTTGTTCTACCTGCATATTCTTTATCTTTTCCTGTAGCTTATTGATAAAACTCAAAGTCTAGTGCTAAACCCTCAGTACTTCTGAAGCTGAAAATCAGCAGCTTTACTTAAAAAAAGTAAATTATCTATGTCATCCTTTGAAGATCACTGTTACCAAATTCTGTTGCTAAAAATTTCATTCAATTTTTTAAAAAAGTTGTTTGTTTGGTCAAGATTTTTTGATCATATCTGTTGGTTTGGGTTTGGAGTTTTTGTTTGTTTGTTTCTTTAATTTTCTCCTCCCCTGTCATAAAGATTGGAATGTAGTAAGTTCATGCAGAGGAAGTGTCTGGTCCTAAATGGATTTATCAAGGATTTTAATCCATAACCCCACCATTTTTTAAGCTGTATCAGGGAGATCACAAAAAAAAAAAAAAAAAAAAACCCAAAAAAAAAAACTTGGTAGGATTTAAGGCATTTAAAATATTTTTAGGGGTGGGATTTTCTTTTCCTGGCTGTGTTTGACTGGGAGGTCTCAGCCTTCCTCTTGTCAGTGCACTCCTGCATTCCTGACACGTGCCAAGGGCTGCGTTGCTGCCACACATCGTGTTTGGCTCTTGGGCAGCAGAAATTTCTGTTTGTTTGAGGGTGGCCAGCAGGAAGGAGATGTGCAGTGCTGTGTGTTTGGGGTGAGGGTGATGGATGACAGGCTGCTGTGGCTGGAGCATGCCAGCCCTGCCTGCCAAGGATGTGGGAGCAGGATGCTGCTGCTGGACGTGTCCCCGTCACCTTACGGCAGCCTTGCATCCGTCAGACACAATCGAGCTTTAATGCAATCATCAGATTTTGTTGGCATGCTCTTTAATCCTCGTTCCAGGTCATTAATGAATTTGTTCAATATGACCTCCCCTCAGCTCAATACAGTGCCATTTATCATTATCATTTGTTTACAGTCCTGCAGCCACTTCTCAATTCCAGTGCTGTGCTTGCCCCTTCCCAAGTCTTTTTGAATTAATTTTTCAATTAGGATTTTGTGAGACACATATGCTGTCCTAAAATCCAGAAAATATGACCTCCTCTGTGTTCCTTTTATCCACTGCTCTGTAACTCTATCAAAGAACAAATAAAGCAATTAGATTTGTCTGGCAGGCTTTATTCTGTATGAAGCTGTACGGGCTGCTTCTCGTTCTATTACCCTTAAGATTTCTAGCTGGATTTTCTTAAAGCTGATTGTTCCTTTCCCTTTCCCTCAAGAAAGACCCAGGGCTGTGTTCCTAGCCTCTTGGTGTCCTCAGTTTATTCTTCTGAAAGATCCTTCTCATGAGAATAGCAGGATGGAAAGGCTCAGGGCATGACCCTGGGTCTGTGCCAGGCTCTGCCCCTCTCTGGGAGGGCCCTGGGTGGTTCAGGGGGGTGAAGACCTGAAGCTGCTGCTCACAGCAGTGTTTGGTGACTCCCCAGTGTGGCTGTCACTGAACAACCATGCTTTGCTCTGCATTGAGAGCAGGGACTGCATGGGTGTCTTTTTCTGTGTGCAGTGCCAAATCTGGTGAAAATGTGCTTTCTTTTTGTTGTTGTTGTTATTGGGGTTATGCCAACACCACTTAAGCTGGCCCACCACCGTGTCTCTCTCTTTTCCAAGTGCTTTGATGTGGATTTCAGCTCGATTACCTGTGATAGCTCCAAGTGCAGCATGCAGCCCTTGTGCTGATTTCTGTTCACAGCCCACCTCAGCTTTGAAACTGGCCCTGCCTTGTTCTCTTCAGCTGCTCCTTTAACTTCGGAACATGTTCCTTACTGTGCAGGCTTTAATCTTCTTCTGGTAACTTACTTGTCTGGAAACTTCAAATGAGCCTGATCTTTAAATTTGGTCAGGGTCTTCTTGCTGATTTTTTACACCATGTCCTGTGTCAGATAATACTTTGGCAGATTGTTCTCATAACAGATGATGACTGGAGTGGTTGTCAGACAGGACATTTTTTCCCCTATAAATGCATTGCTTATACTCTCAAGTGAATTAGTGTCTCCTTCCATGTGCTTTTTTTATGTAGCTGTTTAAGACACTTGGTTACTCTATAAATATAGACTCCTCCAGCTCTATTAAAATGTTGCATAAGGACATGTGTCATTTTTTCTTTATATTTTTTTTTCTTTCATTTTTTTTTTCTTTCCATCACTAGAGCTACAAATAACCCACATCCATGAGTGTAATTACACTCAAAATCATACCCAGGCTGTACCTCCTGGGGTGCCCTCTTGGAGGCTTCCCATAGCAGCATCTGCTGGGGAAGTGGGCATGAAGCTGTGGCTCACAGCAGCGAGGGCGTGCGGGGCTTTCAGAGATGAGCTGTGGCACTGGGGGAGAAGATCTTTGTCAGCAGCATCTGGTACACTTAGCCATCTCTAAGCAACCCAGTTATATTGATCCATTAGATTAGTGTGCTTGTCTTTTTATACATTTGCATTTCATGCTGAAATTAGTTTGCCACCTGAAACCAACTGTGCAGTTTGTTAGAACAACTGAACAGTGCAGCAAAGCTGTGGCTCCTGCCAGCTCTTAATAAATTATTAAGGAAAGCAGGACAGTTGACCCTTGCTGTGAGTTGGTCAGATGTATCATTCTTAAGCACAGATTTGGAAAGTGGTGTTGGAGCAGCTGTGCTGTATTGAGGTGTCAGGGCTGAAAGATAAGTGTGCCTGGAGTTAATAAGTGAAAACATTAACTGTCTGTCACTTGTACCTGTGAGACAGCTTGTCTGGCCTGGGGAGCTGACATATTCAAAATGTCAGAGCAGTGCTGGGACAGCAGCAGCTCGGTGGCCAGGCAGATTTTACAGACATCTGGGGAAGCTCCCTGCTGCTATCAGTGTGCTGCAGTCGCTGGCCCTGGCTATGTTCACAGGTCTGTGCTGAGCTGGCTGCAGCAGATACTTTTCAGGTGGTAAAAGACACTGAAGATAGGAATAATTCCAGCTCATTTGTAACTGGAACAGTAATAGGCAGAAGATTCAGTGTATGGCTTAAATGTTCAGTAAGATGGTATGGATTTATTTTGGGTAATGGTTTTTATGGATGTATTAGGGAGTTCTGGGCTATTTCTGGGCACTGACTGTTATTGTAAACCAAGGAATAGTAGGTGTTGCTGGAGTTTAGGTTCTGTAAATGATTATAGTCTTCTGTACAACTCCTGCAGACAAGAGAACAGTTTTATCTTTACTGAAAAGCAAGGAACTAGCAGGTCTTAGATTTAACTGAGCTGCTCTTCCACTGCTGGATAAGCATGCGATTGTTCATTTGGGAGAAGACAAAGACCCTCAGATTTCTGGCTTTGAAGGAGCTATACAGATTTATTTAACTAGCCAAGGATCAGAACAGTTTGTACCAAAGCCATCAGCTATTAAAGGCTGCAGTTGTTTCTGGTGGTGAAATATCCAGAGTTGGGATAGGCAGGGGAGGAGAGGGGGTGGGGTAGCCCTGTATGTGAGGGAGTGTTTTGATTATCTAGAGCCTGTATTGTATACTTAGGGATGGTGCCCAAGACAGTACTTTAATGGAGCTGATCATGAAAGTCTGCATCTTAAATTTTGGTGTGTGTCCTGGCTTAAGATGCCCTCCCATTTTTTTGCAGCTTCTCAGCAAACTAGTTGAGAAAATGATCTTGAGTAAATACATTTTAACCCAGCGGTTTGTGTTTAGTTAGGATCAGTTCTGCAATTTGGCCATACAGACAGTTCATTTGTCAAAATTAGGGGCTGGCAGAAGCCACGTGGGCTCACGTTCTACTGAAGAGCAGGTTGGTTAAGCTGTGCACCAGTGAGGCTGTTGGCAGAGTGGGCAGCTCAGTGGTTTGGAGCAGCCTCTGCACACTCTGGTGGCCCGAGAGCTCACAGGAGCTGCAGGACCACCCAGCACCTCTGGCTGGGGTTGTTCCTCATCCACATCTTGTCAGGGCCACTCAGACCACCCTGGAAATGCTCACTCTTTGCAGATGTTGGTGCAGCTTCTGATGGTGGGCAATATGATGAAAGTCAGATCTGCAAGACCACTTTCTGAGTGACTGCAGAATTTCCTGTGCCTTGCCCTGCAGCTCGTGCCCCTGGCAGGACTGGCACTGCTGGGAAGTCACTCTTCCCCAAATAAGTCTGTGTGTGAGATAGCTGGTGGTGCAGAGGCAGCTGTTAATGTGACTTGTAGCTAAGGGTTACAATTAAGGTCGCTGAACACTTCCTGTAATTAGAGGCTGGGTTTCACTGCAGGGACATGTCTGCAGGGAAACTCCGTGCCTTGGTGCCCTGGCTGCTGCTCCAGGGCACTCGTGTCACCACCATCCTTAGGATGTGTGGGAGGTTACCTGACTTGTGTTCCCCTCACTGGTGGGGAGGTGGCAGAAACACAGGGAAATGGCAGTCCCTCCAAATCCTGCTGTTTTGTTTTACTTTTCGTTTCTGTGAATAAACAAAGGTTTTGAGCCACATTCGAGTGTAGGATAAAAACCACAGGCTGGCAGGCTAACAAACCTCTGGGTCATAAAATGAATCAGCAGAAGAGACGAAGCAACAGTGCCCTAGGATAGCTGTAATCCTCAACTGCAAATTGTAAAAACAGCACTGCCCACACAGGGAGCTGCTGTTACGTGGTCCTGCCTTGCAGGCTGCAGAGCAATTGGAGAGAACATGTGAAATGTCACTTTTAGGTGAATGTTTTGTATCTTTGTCTGAACCTGTGGTTTCATGGGAAGAAGTATTAGGTGCTGGTGCTGGCATTTGTTACTGCTACTTGCCTTCTTACCCTGTCCTAACTGCTGGTTCTTCCTTGGTATCCTCCTGCTCCTGCCTTTGCTGGCCACCTCTGCTGCACCAGCACAGCTCTCTTTGTCTAGTGGCATGAGCTGAGTGAAAGAACTGATTCAGCTGTAAAGTGACATAGAACAAATCAATAAAACTAAAAAAGAACTTTACAAGCCAGTTTTCCTGTGTGTCTCAGGGTCCAGCTGCACAAAACCTGGAAAACTTCCTGCAGTGCAGGTGCTGAGGTTTTGGGATGAGGGCACCTGTGACTGTCACTGCTGCTGGGGGGGATTGCCTTGTGCCAAGCCACACACAGATCTGTGCTGCCTCCAGGGATGGAGAGAAGTAACTAGAAATGAGTGAAATTTGCTCATCAGGTATAAAAAAATCTTTTAAAGTTTCTACCCCACTCACCAAAGCTGAACAGAGCTGCACTGGTACCAAAGGTGAGCAGTCCAGAAGTGATGGGAGGGGCAGTGAGCAGGAGGTTTGTCTGCAGGAACAGGTCCAATGCAGCCATCAGCACTTGGAGTCTAAGCCCTGGGCTTTCCTGCAGTCAGGCTGAGGTCATGTGTGATTAGACTGAAGCAAAGATGGAGTTACCATAGTCAAACCTGGTGTCTCTTGAAACTGCTGGAAAAACATCTTTTGTGGCATGGGGGAGAGGCATGTCTTGTGGTCAGGGGTCCTAGACTTTGCAGGTTTCTCTCATGTTTCCCACGTGACTTTGGAATACTTGGTGTATTTGTCTGTACCTTGGTTTCTCCAACCCTTCTTATCCTTTAGTTTTGTTTTGGGAAGGTTGCAAACTGTTTGAAAACATGTCTATTTCCTTTATGGGAGTGAGACATTACCCATTATGAAAGACACAGTGGCCAAAGCCCAGAGCTGAGTTGCTGTTCTCAGTGTCACCTTTCAATAGTAAACAGTCTCACCCTGATCAGTCTTTAAAGGTGATCAATGTGTCAGGCTGTTTATACAGCACTGTCACAGTGTTTACACTCCAATCCCACTACAGATTTCATTTGATCACAAGCACTGGAGATTAATGATTCATAGCACTTGAAAAATGGCAGTCTGAAATTTCAGATGGGATGATTGCTGTCGTCCCTGGGGTTTAGTTATCACAGCTCTTGTGGTTCTGTGTCAGGCTGCTGAAACCTGCTAGAATTAAAGTGGAACATACACAGACCAACCAAAAGTTTGCTTGGAATGGTGCCAGTTATTCTGCTGTTTTTCCTGAGTGTTTCTGTGTGATAATTTGCTCTCTTACCTTTCGTTACCAACTAATAATCAATGAGGACAGGCAGGTACCTTTAAAGTGTGTACCCTCATCCTTCACATGTGGGCTATTCTTGTGCACATTGCCATCCATAACCATGCATCAGGCTATACACAGGAGCTGGAGGAGAGCTCTGGGATTTACAAAAATATGACATTTATTTGGAACTAATGATAGGCAGATGATTTGAAGAACATGCCTCTTCCTGCAGTAAGAGTCAAAGTCTTTCTGACTTTGAGCTTGAATTTAAAACTATTTTTTGCTGTTGAAAATCAAATTTGACTGTATTTATGCGCTCCCACATTCTTCATCCTCCTCAGCTTCCTTATTGCCTTGCTTAAAGAGGAGAATTGGGATGTACTCTCTGCAGTTGTGTTTTGGGGACCCTCAGGTTGGTTCCAAGAGCTGTCCTGAGTGTAGCTGTAACTGCACGAGGGAAGCAGGAAAGTAGAAGTGGGCAGCTGGGAACGGGGTGAAAGAGAACACCTCTGTGCAAGGCAGAGGTGGCATCCAGAGACCAGCCAGCCTCATGTCTTTGTTTCACAGTCAGTGGAGTGCAGGCTGAGGCAGCAATGTTGTACATTGAACTGCAGTTGGGAGAGAGGTTTGGGTTTTTCCCTGTCACCTATTGTCTCTAGCAATTGTGCAAAAAAGTGTGAACTGTGCAAGGAGTTAACCTGGATTGTTCATACTTTTGCCCATAAAAGCCAAGTTTTGGTTTTTTTCTCAGATAATTTGTAAGTGAATGTGACATTTGAGTGTTGTGTGTTCTGATGATGGGGCAAAACAGTCCCTCTTGCAATGCTGCACAATGGTGGACAAGTGAATACAACCCACCACAGCCAAAATGAGGGGGAAAATAAACAGGAAAAGCTGTAGGTCACAGGCCCATGCTGATGAATGGTGAAATAATGCCATTCAGAACCTGGGTTATATTTACAGCTTTAATTGGTCCAGGAAGCTTTGGAAATCAGTAATTAACATAAGAAATCCATTCTATTCAGGAAATACTGGACTGAGTTTGTCTAGCTTTTAAGTAGTCTGAAGCCTTATCTATTACAGGAGTCCCCTGATCTTTCCAGGATGTTTTATACATACAGTAGCTACTTCCTCTTCCGGAAGTATTGTCATTTGGAAGTGAACAGTGCATGTTGAAAAAGCTTTTGTTTGTAGTCAAATTGGCACTGACTGAGGAAATCCAGATGATCTCCCAAAGGGGAGCCTGTGCAGCTGAGCTGTTCTTTGTTACAGTAGTATTTTTGTATTTAAACACACTTTGTATTCTGTCTGCCCCACACACCTGCTAGTGTTGTGATCATCCTGCTACAATATAAATGTGAGTGGGACAATGGAGGACAATGTTGTGACCAAACTAGCATTGCTTAAGAGTCCAGCTGCAAAATGGATGAGTTTATCCCAGCTAAGTCTACATGACACGAGCTGTGTTGCCATCATTTGTTTCAGAGTAAGGCAGTCCAAGGACAAGAGTCCTCTCACCTCATCTCTCACCTTCAGATGGTTTCTTTCCTCCTCTAGCTTAGCTGATGACATGATATTTGGATTTCATTGAGGTTTCTCAGGTTTTTTCCAGTCTTGGTGTCATTTGGCCAGTTGTCAGATAATATCTACATCTGTGTCATAATGGTACTCTGGTGTTAAATGTAACCTTTCATCAGCCTGTTCTAAGTTAGCAGTGTGACAGAGGTAATCATGGGCTTTTTCACCTGTGCACACTGTGCTGCCTGACCCATGACTTGCTGAGTAGAGGAAAGATGTGTCAGGGCTTTCAAGGCCAATTTCCTCCTTAACATTTTTTTCCTGGGTTGAGGCTTGTTTCTTCATTAGTATATTTATGGTGATGGTTAAAACAAAAGCTGCTTTATAGGCATAATCAAAATTATAAGGGGTTTCTTGGAGGAGGCCCACTTTTTTTTTTTTTTCATTCTGTTCTGTGATTTAGCCAAAGTGAGAATCACAATGGCTCAAAATTCAAAATTAGTCTCAGGAGCCCGATTAATCTGATAGACAAGAATTTTCTAAACTAAAAGTGTCTAATTGAGACAGATGTGATGGATTTTAAAAGAGCACCATTGACCTGGTTCTGCTCTGTTAGGCTTTCCAATTAAACAGGATGTGGAGAGCAAGACCTTGCAGAGTAATACCTAGACCAGCAGGACTGAGGTTTTAAATGTTCCTTATACTTTAAAAGATGTGCTTTTAAAGATTTTGTTTGAGTGCTAATCCCAGAACACTAATGATGGAGTTTCCTACAGGGATGTTATCTCTTGCTAACCTTTTAATTAACAGGCTAAATAGACGATTTTGTGCTTTTGTGTTTAGAAGTTCTTTAATGAGGTTTGAATCCTCTGGCCAAGCTAAGCTAAGAGTTCAGATTTTGACACCAAGGAAGATGCCAGACTGCAGAAAATGTACAGTGCACTTGTGTTATAACATGCAGAACTGGAGAGAAGCATTCATTAGGAAGAAATGTAATGGAAAACAAAAGAACCACAGCTAACTGCAGCTGTTGAGAAGAAACACTTTGCCAAGGATGTGGCCACCCCTTTCACCATCAAGTCTTGATCAACTTTCTGCAAAGGTCTTAATGCCTTGAAATTACAGGAGCACCAGTCAAATATTAGTCTGATCTAAAACCAGTCAGCTGTAATCTAAGAATTGTGAAAGAGCATCAAATCAAAGCTGTGAGGACCTGCACATGGCCCTCTGGTATACTCCTGTTACTGCAACTTTTTTTGCTCATCCAAATATTGTATAGATTCTGTAAGTCCTGTGTGATTTCCAGATGTCTGGAAAAGTGTCAAATCTTAAAAGAAAATAAATTAAAAAATCCTGCCATCCTTGTTCAAGCAGGTGTGTTTGTTCCTGATATCAGTACTTTAGACCAGTAACAGCTCAGAACACCTTCTTTTCCACTATTCCAGAGTAATGGCTGTTTCTGTCTGCTCTCTTTGTAGATTGAACCTCCTAGTCCCTACACCAGCTTGGAGACTCAGGTTAGTACTACCCCCCATCCCACTTCTTTCTGACCAGAGATTCTCTGAAAGAGAGGGCTGGGCAGATGTTGCTCACCATGTTTATGGTGTTTACTGCTGGTGGTGTCCCTGGAGAGGGTGCAGGTGTAGCAGTAGCTCCTGGCATTACTGGCTGGGCAAGGAGGGGGAGCAGGTTCCTGACAGGAAGCAGCAGGGGCAGAGGGTGAGGAAGGACCTGGTGAGAAGCTGGAGAGCAGCAGAATGGACTTGTATGTGTTGGGAGAGAGGACACAGTCCTCAAGGCAGAGTGAGCATCCTTTCATGCTGTTCTCATTTCTTTTTGTGTATTCTGCTTCCCAGTCTTTTTTCCAATTCCTGCTGCTGGTATTACTCTCAAACACTTGTGCTGCTGATTTTTTCTTTAGACATTACAATGAAAGGTAATGAATCTGTGGAGCTGCCTGGCACCAGAAGGTCAAAGTGACAGAAGGGATTTTACAAAGTCACTGATGCTTTGATTTGTGTTTTCTAACAAGGCAGCATCATTGATTTCCATTCTCCCTGATCTTTGGGAGACAGCAAAGGCTATGGAACTTGCATACTGAAGATGAGTGTTTATTCAGAACACATTTCCAATGCCCCTGAGTGACTGCATAAATATTTCTACCTTTGTCTTTTGCTGGCCTTTCTCTGGAGAAAGCTTTTGACTGTTTTGTTATTTGTTTCAACAAGCCTAGTACATCTATTTTATGGACCTCACTTCAGAGCCAAGTCCTTGTGAGTCAGAAGTGGCAAGGAAGGATCACACAGAGTTTGCTAAACACAGTGGCATTAGAAAGTGGTGTCAAAACACCATGTATGTAATAAAGTACTGATCTGTGCATGATGTTAAACTAGAAATATACAGTAATAATGAAGACACACATTATTACTGACTTAAAACAGTGTAAGAACATGAGTTTGTGTTAGTGAAGGTGCTAGGGGAGAATGCACATGTGAATATGAGCAAGAGAGCTTTTCATTTGGAGGAGAAGGAAGTGACAAAATCAGCTCCAGCTAGTGGAATGCTCCAGCTGCTATGAATGGCTAAGGGGCTGCCTTCAGCCCCAAGAGACCTCTTCCTTACCCTGCCCTGCCAGCATTCTCTCTGACCTGCATGGCATTCCCTCTTCTGGCCCATCAGCTCCTTGCTAAGACTCCCAGTCCCAAAGTTTCTGTATTTTCAAGGGACCTTAATATTGCTTGGGACAGGGAAGGCACAGATGCATTATTTAATGAGTAGTAAAGGTAGAAATTAAGTGTATCCTCTTATGTATTGGTATTTCTGTCAGTGTTACTGAAAGCCACATCTGCTTCTGAATCAGTTTTCTGTAGAAAGCTGATTTCTTCTGATGTTGAAATAGATAAGGAGAGTCAAAACTTCTTATAGCAATGCACTTGTGTCCCAAAGTGTTGGAGTCTGGGGGCTGCTCACAGGCAGGAGCTGAGACCAAAGGAGTCCTGGAGTGGGGAGGAACAGACTGTCTCTCTGTGAGAGGCAGAAGAACCTGGAGGACCTTCTCAGCTGAAGGTCAGGGTGCAACTTTGGTTTCTAGGGATGTATTTCTCTTAACCTGAAGTGGTCAAAAGCATTCAGATTAACAGTGGAAGTTGATGGTTTACATCCTGACTAAGAAATTAGCAGTCTTAGCTGCAAGTGTCTCTGTTTTCTCTGCTGTGAAAAAGCACTTTGAGAAGAATAACATCAGCAGCTTTAACATTTTACAGACTTGAACAGGATATTAGCTCCAATGGTTAGTAAAGAATCTCCAAATTTGCAGAAATTTCCTGCATGCTTTACTCTCCTCCTTTTTCTTTGGGGGCAGATGGGAGCAGAGCATTGCACTGTGTTCATTTGGGTGGACTGGTGAGCAGCTTCTCTGCTGGGTGGTTTCCTGCTCAATCTTGGCATGAATCAGCTCATTTGAGAGCTTTTCTCCACTGCCTTCTGGTTTCCTGTCTTGCCTTGGTTTGGTTGGTATTTTGAATGTTGACATTTCAAGCCCATGCTGTGTTCTGGAGGCCTTCTCATGAATTTTTCATATAATTTCCCCTCCTTTCCTTGGTCTTTCAATCAACTGTTGAAAATTTTACAGGTATGGCTGCAAGTACAGGTATGGCCTTCTGAAGAGAGAGTGGGTACTCTTCCAATGTGCTCACCTTCAGCAGATCTCTTTGAACTCCCATATAAAGATATATTTTAGTTTGTGTGCAAATGAAGAGAGGAAAATATTGACTTGAGAGCTAATCAGGTGTTCTCCCTGATATTTTTCCAAGGAAAAGATGCACAATTCTCTCATGTTCTCTCTTTTAGAGGCTTATCAAAGCAGTTTGTTCAAATTGGACCTGCCAAATCACACTACTTGTGCTAATCAAATAGCAGCATAGTGGGGATCAGTGTGGTTCACCTGTGCTGGGACAGTGTGTCACAACTTGACACAGTCAGATAAGTTTCTATTCTTCCTGGTTTCATTTTCTTTCCCCCAAGTGTGATTATATAGGTCACAAACAACTATTCTTTAGCTTTTCTCATGTTAAATGGTGTGTAAAAAGCATGAATCATGTAATTTATAAATTTGGTGCAACAGATTATTTAATCTGCACTTAATCACTTATGTTCAAGGGAGTGGCAAATTTATTTGCAGTGTGTTGTAGATGATTCTCATCTAGAGTAAAACCCAGAAACTTGGTCTTAATTGGAAAAAAAAAAACATTTTAAAAACAAGTCTCCCATTTCCGATCTCTAAATCTCACTGTGGGCTAATGCCAAATCTAGATACCCCTGAGCTGTTTGATAAGGTCACATCAGGATTCTTTTGGAGGGTTCAGGTGTGTTTGCCTGCACTATCACCCAAAGAGAAGCTGAGCAAACTCCAGGATGAAGCAAACAAAAAGAGAAAGAAAGCTGTTTTCAGCAGCTTAGATGTTTATACATTACACCTGAAGCAGCTGTGACTGTTTGTGACTCCTTTTCTCATGGTTTCAGAAGTTATCTTCATTAATAAGATTGTGGCTGTTTCCATTTTGCACTTCCCATCCTCCATTTCACAAAAATAGCAGGAGCCAAATGGGACAGCTTTAGCAGCAGTTAGCCCAGAGATAAATTTTGGCCTAGTTTATCATTCTTTTGGAGCAGTGGAGTTTGTTATTGTCTTTGGGTTACAGGGGTGGTTGTTGCTGTCCCTCCAAAGCTGTGGCTCTGTGCCTGTTACAGGCTGGTGATGGGATGCTGTGGAGCCCTCCAAGGCTGGCTGGTACAGGAGTGTGGAATATTGTACCTGGCAGAGGGAAAGGGGCTCTGTGTAGCAGGGGGACTGAGTAATCAGAGCAGCTCTGGCAGCTTTTACCTCTGCCCTCACCTGTGTGAGGGGAACCTTGCCCTGTGTTGGGCTAAGCCTGCAGCAGGCAGATGTGCTCCCTCGTGGCTGGGTGGGAATTGGTTGGTTTTGTGTCTCTTGGAATTGCTTTGAGTTTTATTGTTACTGCATGTGTTAGAAACCTGGGGGTTTTTTCAGTGTTAGTAAATATTAGTGAAAAAACCCTATGAATCCAGGAAGCTTGGAGCCTGTAGGAAAAGAATGTCTTGCAGTTTTTGTGACAAGATAATTGTGATTGGTAACACCACAAGCATGGAGTCTTCAGTAAAATCCTGTTGTGAAGATAAAGGAATCTTCCAGGGTAATTGCTTTTCAGAAAGCAGATAAATATTTTTCTTCCAAAGCATTAGTTTGGGGAGTGAGGTGGGATCCATGCCAGTCCATGATGTGCCAAGGCAGGTAAAGAGCTGACCTGTCTAAGGGGACATGGCCACTGGGGAAAATTCTGCAATTTCTGATGGTGACTGTGCACACGGTAATTGAGGATTTTGCACTCAGCTGTCAAAATGAAGAGGAAACAGTGTGTTTTCCTTCCTGGTGAGGAGCATGAAAATACAAGTAGAATTCATGAGCTTCCCTCTGAAATCTTCATAAAGCAGTCCCCATAGAAGCATCCATTGCAATCAAATTGCTGAGTTGCTGTTCTCTAATAATCAGATACACTGATTTTGGCTAAGATAAGCCCAGAAACACAGTGGCTAGAAATGTCCCCATTGTTAAATCACACAGGAAAGAGTTTAGGCATTATAAGGGGAATGCATCTTCAAATGTATCTGCTGAGTGGGTCCCTTTTGGATACGGGTGGAAAATTGCCTGCAGCAATGAATGGGTATTATTTGCATTGAAGATACTGAGGTACAATCTCATGCAGTATTTTGGGAGGTTTGAACTTCTCCTACACACACTGTGTAACTGTTGTTACCTACAAATCCTTGTATGGGATTCAGCCATGGACACAGAATGGAAGCACTTAATGGCTTTGAATTTGCTTGTTATGAACAAACTGAGAAGTCTGGCATTGAAGGCCACAGGAGTTATTTGTAGCAGCCTGTTGCATGAAAAGGCTGCACACTGTGTGTTGGAAATCTTCTTCCAATGCTGGGAAGCTTGAATTTTATATGAAACCTCTTAAAAATTGAGTTAAAAAAAAAAAAAAAAGGCTTACATAAAGCTTTCTAATTTATGTAAGGAAAAAAAGCACCTGTCAGCTCACAGTGACCTGGGTGCTTGTAATAATGTAATTCATTTCTCTTGTTTTCTTTGCAGGGTGTTTGATATTTTCAGCATGTTTTCAGTCTGCTTGGTGCTTGTAAAAGCTGTCCCGTGGACAGGGCTGAGAATGAAATCTCCTCTGTGAGAGCTGCAGCCTGGGCAAACTTCCCAGAGCCAGCACATGCAGAAGGGAACTTCTGTGATGGACAGGAGGGTATTTTCTACTCTTACCTGAACTCTGCAGCCACAGCTTGCTAAGCATCCTTGCTCTCATTTAATTAAGCCTGAACTACAGCTTGTATTCTCTGCATGTCAGCTCTGGGTTGGATTTCTTTTTGTTCCCAGAAGTATTCCTGAGCTGTCCTGTGGCTTGTCTGTCCCTTCTATATGCTTATTTGATAAAGCATACTTGTCTTTCTATAAATAGGCAGGTTTTAATTGTCTCTAAGTCCATTCAAACATGATGAAGCTTCAGGAACATGGGGTGTTCTTATGCAGTTGTCTTCAATTATGTATATTTTTAACAGTGCACCTACCAAAGCCTTGTGCTTCCAAGCTATGATTCTAAAAAAATAGGGAAATTGTGATATTTCCCAGCAGTACCCTTTTAATTTGTACTGCATTCAGGATGCCTAGCAGCAATAGCTAAATTTGGTTGAAGGAAAGAAAATTGAGTTCTGTGCTTCTCTATTTTTATTGTATAGGGCAAATTGGCAAAGGGGAAGATACACAAATTATGAAGTATCTAAATTATGTTAATGATAATCAGTTACTCTCAGAACCAAATGTGTCATTGTGATTCTGTTTCTGCTGTACTCTGCACTTCAAATGACATCACAGAACAGGAAAAATCTTTTTTTAGAGTAATGGTTGTGGAGATAAAACATAAAATATTAATATTTGATAGTATGAGGTCTGGATGTTGCTTAAATAAAGCTCTAAGGCACATCTTTGCTCATAACAAATAGACAGTTGTACTAACAAAAATATTTGGAGACTAATTGAATGCTTGGGTATCTGTTTCATTTCTTTAAGTGAAATAAATGTAGAAGTTGTTCTGATAAATATATCTAGGAATAAAGAAGTACTTCATATCTCACTGATTGCAAATACAGTATGTATTTGTGACAGTTATGATACTGAAGTGAGGGCTGTAAAGGATTTTACTTAGGAAGTAAGAGGAAGGGCTGCTTCCTTTTTCCAGTGTTTCACTTGCTGTCAGAACATCAAAACAGGAGGAACTTGCCTGTTATTTTCCAGTCACGTGCTGGGAGGGTCCATTCATCCCCTCCTGGGCTGACATTGCAGAGCCTGCTTAAATCACAAGCATCAAGTGAACAGTGAGGAAAATGGGAGTTGACTTGCCAGGGTGAAGGTTGTGCAGCAGGTAGGACAAAAAGCTGTGTGCAGGTGACCTGGTTCATGTTACCCTCTGTGGGGTGTTTTCTGCACAGCATTTCTTGGAAACTATCTGGGATGCATTTTACTTTGGGGTTGGTTTGGAATGGTACTGAAACGTGGGGGCTGTTTGTGGTTTATTTCATTTTCTGTAGTAGCTACAGCTGAACACAACTGAAAAGGCTTTTGTGATGCTGCTTTTTTTCCCCACACACACTCCTGCAATTTTCCTCAGGTTATGCTGGGAATAGACCTCAGTGGCATAAATAGCTTTTGTATAGCAAAATGATTTAAAGTGTTAATTCCATTATTGGGATGGAGAAGCACAGCACAGAAAATAAAAATGCACCAAGAATTTCTTACAAACAACCACATAATAATTGGATAAATATAGACGTGCACAGCTGTGTTTTACATGCAGCAGTTTCCAGATCTGGTTACAATAATTTTGTAGCCAGGGCAGCTTTGAAGTGGCTATGCCCACTTCCATGTAACACACAGAGACTTGTGTCTCTTTCTGTAATTGCCTCTTCCCTGAGTCCTGGAGCCCCCAGCACAAGGAGATCCCACTCCTGGAGCTCTTGTTCCCAGTGCACATGATGGGATGAGTTATGTGGAAGATTCTTTTGCTCACCTGCCTGGGCTGCTGCACAGATCACACGGGTGTTTTTCACATTTACCTTCCTCCTCCTCCTCTGCCTCATTTTACAGCCCTGCTGATGTAGCTGTGCAGTCCCTGGAGTCTGGCTCAGTGTCAGAGCTCCCCAGTGTCACTGGGTGTGGAATTAAAAGTGTATCAGTAGCTGGTAAATCCCACAGAGATAGGGAGCTCTGTGTTACCTGCTCCTGTGTTCTGCTTCTGATTGGGAAAATGACTGGATGGGCTGTAGTGCTGAAGCCAAAGCAAGATTTAAAAGAAAAAGACACAAATGTTTGATTGTCTTGCCTTACAACAGTGTTTATTGCCACAGTTTATTGTCCACTAATTGCAGTGGGCAATATGTCAGATGTCACTCCCAAAGCTGCTAGCTGGACATTTGTGGAAGTGTTAAAATTTGTCTGAAAATGTTTCCATGGGAAATTAAGGAAGGATGCTAATAATCTTGGATTACTTGAAATACTCCCTGTATTTCCTCTTCAGGAAAAAGAAACCAAAATTGTGACTTGCTGGTGTTGCCCCTTGTTAGTACTGGTGGGAAATGTGTGGTTCTTTTCCATGACTGAAAATCTTGTGCTGGTCCAGGCCAAACAGTTGACTTTTGCAGTGGAAATGGCACCAGCTACTCCCCCTGCCCTTCAGCAGCTTTTTGTGGCATTCCAGTTGTGATGGCAGGCACAGCCCTGGCTGTGAGCCATCCCATGCAGTCACACAGGCAGCCTTGCACCCCTCTATCAGTTGTATTTCCAGCCACAGCAAGCCATGCATTAGATAAAGCTGTATGAGCAGTGAGCTCTTGGAAGCTGTGTCCAGTAATTGACAGAGCATCTGAATTTGAGGCTTGCCTTACAAAGCTCCAGCCAGAGCCTGCATTACTGCCTGAGTTCAGTGCATTGTGTGTGTGTAGAGAGCTGTCAGCCTCAGAACAGGATTAGCAAATCTGTCATGCAGCAAAAATGCCGAGGTTGTGAGAGTTGTGCCTCTCACACCAGCACAGCCCTGGGGCAGAGCCAGACCGTGCCTCTCTGGTGTTTGGCATTCACAGCCCATCACCCCAAAGCATTGCTTATATCCAAAGCAAAACAAAGCCAAACACACCACCTGCCAGGGTTTCTTCTGTCTGTGAAAGGGAAGAGGTTTTCTCTGGTGGGGAGCTCTTGCCTGAGAAGTGGGAGCCCCAGAGGAGCCCTCTCCTTGGGCTGGGATGGCACAGTCCCTCTGTGACTGCAGTCCAGGCTGGCCTGGCCATGCTGCCCCGTGCCCCATGAGTGGCCACTGAGACCTTGGAGTGCAAGCCATGCTGTCCCTTGCAGGACAGGTCAGTTCCCTGCCCATTGTTGCAGGACTGTTTCTCTACTTCATATGTGCCGCTAAACTGGAGGAAAAAATCAGCAGTTTTAAGACTGAAACCATGGCTGAGGGAGCCTGTGGTGCTGGCTTCTGTTAGGTAGCAAGTACCAGGGGCTGCCAGTGGCAATGGGTTAATAATTTGTAAGGCCAAGCTTGAAGTGGAGCTTCCAAGAAAGGTTTTGCTACAAGCAGGTTTGATGAGCTCCTTGCTCTACTTAGAGAATTAGCTGTAAAACATTTGTAAACCTGAAATTGTTTTCATCTTGCTGCTTATGCATAATACAATTTATTATATGTGTTATTCCATGACTCCACAGGAACCAGAAAGAATTATTATTATTTCTTTGTTCCTGTGTCTTTTAGCATTTAATTGTGCTTTATCCTATGTAGTAAATGTTGCTTACATTTCTAATTGCTTTTGCCTGTCTTCTAATCTTTACATTTACGTACAGCAAATGAAATACTTTTAATAAATGCTGATAATTAAATCATGATATTAGAAGGGCAAGCACTTAGTGTCTATAAAATGACACTAAGTTAATTATTTACAAATTATCTAGATGCTAATTTGGTTGTGGTCTTCAACAGTGTTTGGTTTCTTAGTAAGCAGGAAACCAGCGATGTTTGATGTTTGGTCCCTGCTTACAGAGCACCTTTCTGGCAGCTCAGCTTTGAACTTGTGTTGGCACTGTTATCACTGTACTTGGTAGCTGAACGTAGTGTCTTACAAAGGTCGAAAAGTTAGCCTTGGCTAATAGCTGGTTTGATGGTTTTTTTAAGGGCAAAAAAGCAAAAGAGAATTTAAATAACAAATGAGGCGCCAAGGCAGCCTTATGGTAACCTTTTCTCAAGGTGTGCTGGCTGTTCCTTTGCTTATAAAACCAAGAATGTTGTGTAAATGGAGGTCATTACCTTTTTATTTTAGGCATCAAACTGATACATTATTCACATTCTTTTTTCTTTCTCTTGCTGAATAGCTTTGTTCTTTATAGCCCAGCCTTTCAAAACTGACACACATAAAACTGTTAATTTTTTTTGTCTCATCTTTAAATTCTGATGTGGAGCCTAAGTTTAAACATGCACAGGTGCCAGCTCCAGATTTCTTGTGTCACCGTGTGCTGGAGTCCCTTTCTGACTCTCCTGGTCCTGTGATGGTTGGGTAGCCTGGCACAGAAAGTGCTGATGATGTGCCAGTGCTGCTCCTGTCAGTGAATTGGTTTTTGTGTGGGAGATTTAGCACATGTAAAACTTGGCCATTCATAAGGAAATTATTTAGCTCAGCATTTTTATTTAAAAGGTCCCTGACAGATGCAGGCTGTGCTGTGCAGGAGGAGCTGCCCCAGTTGCAGCTGGGGAGGTCTGTGTAGTTTCAGTGGGTGCATATTTGCTGGGCAGAGCTCCTCTGCCTTTCCTGCAGGAAGGCTGCAAATCCCAGCTGGCCTGAGGCAAACTGGAAAGCCCAAAAGCTTCAGAGAAGCTAAAACTGAAATGAAACTCTTGTTGGGGTTCACACTCAGCAGTAGTGACCATGAGGAGCTGTGTACAGGAGATGTGTGTGAGTAGCCTGCAGATTTGATGCAGTGACTGGTTTCCATCTCCACAACAAACAGGTTTCTGGCATGTATCTGTTTCTTGTGGTGCCAGAGGACAGAAATCCAGGTTGTGTCCATTGCCTGGAGGATGCCTGAAGTCACAGCAAAACACCAGCAGCTTCTGCAAAATTGGTGGAGCTGGTGTGGAGCTGTGAATCCAGGGGTGTGCAGATCTCATTCATGTTAAAGACATTTAGGGATTGTGTCTGGGTATGTACTGTATTTTAAAATGTATTTAATATGAATTTCCCACTGTTCCAGCTTGTACTAAACAGTGGCATTTTTGGTGAATTGTGGTTCCAGCTTTGAGGTAACAGTTTTTCCTTGCACACACCAGTTTGGGAGCTGTTCCTTTACTGTGCAGTGAAGGAAGTTAGTAAACACCTGTTTTGCTTTATTGTTACACAAAGTGCCAGTATCATGACTGATCCATAGGTCTGTGCCACTTCTGACCATTACCTGAAAATTCACCCTGAAGTCTATGCTGTTAAAAGATGAGAGCATCATTTCAAATTGCATTTGCTCCAGAGTAGATTGGGAGGCTTTGGCATAGTGCCTAGTTTACACTAAGCTTGCCAGCAAAGGAAGTTAATCAAAAATTGTTGGTCCAAGGTGAATTCCTGCTCTGTTTTAGCTTAAATGACTTTCCACAGTAGACAGTCCTACATCTTGAGCTAATCTGTTCAACTCCAGGAATAGGTTGTGTATTTTCAAAAGCATGATTTCCTTGCAAATGCTCCTGAAACAGCTGTCTGAGCCTGTGTGCTCCATCCAACACCAATCCAAATATTGGCATAATTCAGAAAATGGCATTTGTCCATTTTTTGAGTGGGAGATTGGGCATTGCAGTCACTCAAAGACCAGTGGTGTCCCAGCTGGAAATTTTAACTTTCATTGGGATCATCGAACCCTCTCCTGCCCCTCGCTCCCATCATCTCAGCTGGTCATGAAAATGCAGAATTAGAAAGCTGGGGAAGGTCATCCTGGGAAATTCAAACTACAGAGGGTCAGCAGGGCTTGCCTGTCTGCCAAGGTGTGCTGCCAGACACATGTGCTGTCTGGCAGAGATGCTCTGTTCCCAAAAGAAGGTTTTTTGTTTCTCTGAGTATCCCTGCTCCTCTTCAGCTTTTCCTCCCTTTTCACCTCCTGATGTAACTGCTGTGGCTCTGACAGCATATGCTTTTCCTCCTAGGTTTCATGTTCTTAATTAGAATTTAACTTTTAGTTTGATGTGTCCCATTTTCTGAATGCTTTTCAAACTGAGATTCCTTGTGCCTAATGTCTGTGTTCCCTCTGTGGCAGTTAATTTTGTTCCAGTAATATTTGCAAATATGCTGCCAGCAGTAGAATGCTTTCTTGATGTCCTTATTTCCATTATTGTCTGCCTTTGTGATATTGTGTGTATCTGAATAACTTAAGTATTTTGATGTCTGAAAAAATACATTGGAGGCTAAATTCTGCCAGTACTATTTGCTTTTTCTATCCAGATTCAAAATTATAGGACTTAGGCTGAAATCAGATTTTTCTTTCTGTTTATGGAACTGTTGTTTTTGCTAGATATTTTGAAATCTTGAATAACTGTATGTTTCCACCAGAGAAATTTACAGAGCTGAGTAATAGCTCTTAGTAAAACACAAGATTTGCAAGTCAGGTGGTTGCATCAATGTGAATGCTCACTTGCTTTGGATTGAAGGTGCTGTTTAAGTGTTTCCCCAAGTCTGGGCCCTTATGCAAAAATATTTGCTTATAATTTCAGTGAATTGGCTTTTGCTGTCTTAATAGGCTTTTTAATTATTTATTGGCAGTAATGCTGAAAGGCAGTGAATTTCCAGGATGTGTGCACTTTGAGTCAACAAATGAGAGCAAGTGCATTTAAAATGCCTGCTTCAGCATTCAATAGGAGAGAAGGATCCATTAGGCTGGTCACAATCACAGGAGTGCAAATGCTGTGCAAAGGCAGAGTGAAATTCCTAAAAATGCTGAAGGGTGTTTGCCAGACTGCTTGAAGGCAGCCAGCTGTCCTTGCCTGTGAATGAGAGTCCCATAGAGCTGAGTAGGAAAAGCTTTTCTTGGCAGTTGTAGGGTTTAGAGATTTGAGGTAGTTTTTCGCTTCAAAACAAAACCATGTATTTTGATATTTTCATAGAAGGTGAGCAGAAGATGCTCCTTAAGCCCAGAGCTGTGTTATACATGCACACACCAGAGAAATCTTAGATGTTCTGGGGTTTGTCCTGCTGCTGAGCAGGAGAGAATTATGGCAGTCACCAGGTAATACAAATCCCAGAAGTCTTTTCTTTACCAATGTTGGAGCACAGTGCTGTTGAGAAGTAGCATGTGTGCTGCAAACTGGTTTTAAACACCCATGTAGTCCCCCAGAGAAATTCCTTGTTAAGAAAGGAGAGATTAGAGCAGGAATTTCATTTTCTCAGTCTCCTGGTTGTCATATTTTTTTCTGATAAACCTCAGCCATGCAATAGCAAAGATGGAATGTCTGCCCCAGCCTGAGCAGTACCAGAAATGCCCATTTCACTGGGGGCCCGAGCTCAGGCTGGGCAGTGCAGCCTGGTGAGTGGTACCTCTGGAAATGGAAGTGCCAGGTACTGTGACCAATAGCCAGAGGCAAAGTCTTACATTGCAGTTTTAATTAAAGCATCTCAGGGAATTTGCATCATCTAAACATTATAATGCTCAGCAGGAACTTTGAGTCAAAGCCAAAGGATAATAAGAATTAAACCACATTTCACCCATGTACATTACAAGGATTTATATTCTTTGCTGGCACTGAATAATGCATTACTGTGGTGTCATAACTGGTGTTACATATGACCTTATAAAATGCTGTGATCCTTTCAAGCATTTATTATTAAGCAAAAAACGAAGGTTTTTTTCCAGCTATCCCACTTTCATGGTTTTTTCAAGTTTAAAATTGGTTTTGGAACATAGCCTAGAAAGAACAATTTCACTAGCATCATTATTTTTAGGAAAATTTGCATAGCTTGCTTTTACACAGGTATATAAAGGCATAATGATACTAGATGGAGAAGGATAACTGTAAAGTGCTTTGCTTTTCTTTGCCAAAATTTCATTTAAGCATGAGATATCATCTCAGGGATTGAGAACAAACTTGTAATTTCAGAGAAAAATATGAAAGCTGCTTCTCCAGTATAAACTTCTGTTATGTGTTACCAGAGACTTACAAAAAGTAATAGGAAATAACAAATAGCTTAAAATAAAGAGCATCTTGTGTCCCTGTAATAAAGCATAAGTGCATCTAAGCAGGAAAGTGGACAAAAAGGAATCAGCACAGTTGTTATCAGTCACTCTTTGATCAGGTGCAGGAGAAGCCTTTAAGACCACACTGCAAGTCACCAGCCAGGCCACTAAGTTTCTTTATTTGGCTTTTTGGTTCTTCTCACCTGTTACTGGTGCTCAACAGCCACTTCTCCTTGCAGCTCTTTGTCAGGGTGATGTTGTCTTTTACTCTTGCTGCCATTGATTTCTAGGCAGTCCAGGCTGCTAAAATTATTTTGGAAGTTTGTCTTAGGTAAATAAGGCTAATGAAATGGAGGGAAATGCGAAAATTACTCTGAGGTAATGAAGAGAATAAAAGGTGGCAGTTCAGGCTGACTGTGGGTGAAATAGATGTGAAACCTCAGTGGAATCTCTGAGGTCTCCAGAGTTTAGGTTCTAAAAATCCTCTGTGAGCTTTGTAGTGTCACCAAGTTCATACACTAAGCTGAGGTGGGGCTGTGGTTGTACTTGCCTGCCTCTGCACAGAGAGCTGACCCTGGGGCAGTGTCCAGCTGCCCTGGCCAGGCCAGTTCCCTGATGGCAGAGGGTAAGGAGGGCTCACAGGAGATGCTCCCGACTGGTATTTTCCTGACAAAAGCCAGCCCAATGTCTGTAACGCCTCTGTGCCCAGGCTGGTTGTTTCTTGAGCACTTGAGTGTTTCCTCTGAAGTACTACTGTGCTAACTGGGCTTTTTCCACAAGGACCTTTAGCATAATTTTATTCTTAATTAACTCTGAGCCAGCCTTCCAAACTGTTCCCATGACATGTGGCTAAAGCAGGACTGCTGTTTAATCTGTGCACCATATGTAGGTAGGTAGGTAGAAAACAATGTATTTCCCCTTCTGGTTTCTAATTATTTTCTGTAGCAGATTTTCTGTCCTATTGCCCAAACTCTCAAATGTTTACAAAAAACTAGAAAGGGCCTTGTCTTAGAAAACTTCCCCTTAGTTACATGCCTTCCTCTGCATCTGCTGGCATCAGCACCCTGTCCCTTAAGCACTTTGCTTTAGTGCAATTATTGCAGGTGTCAAGTGCAGCCTTCCTGCTTTTTATAATTATTTGTTGCTGTTAAATATATTTACTTAATATATAAAGCTAAAAATAGTTGTGCTTTTGAAGGAATGTTGTGCTCTTGCTGGCATACAGACTCAGTGTAGTTGAGCTGTACCAGTATCAAATTCATATGAGGTTTGCCCAGTTAGTGAAAATGAGTTAATACTGATGTTTCTCCACAGAGCTGCATGAATGCAAAGTTTCTTGGCATTAGCTAAAAAATTTTAACAAGATGCCCTTGTTATTTAACAAAGCATTAAGTACTTGTCCAGAGAGCACAGTAACAACCTTTGGGCAGATTTTTAAACACCCAAACAAGCTTAAGGCAAGTAATTTGGTATTTTTTGCATTACCTTTCATGTCTTATTCTTAGGGTTTGTTTGTGTTCTTACTGGTCTTGTGTGACTCAAAAGTATACAGGCAAATGCTAGCCAAGAGTAAAGGTTATTATTTTTATCATTGTTACAAAGTTAAGCTGTCTCTGGGTCACTGCATGTTGAGCCCAGCTGAGATCTGAGCAGGACAAAGGGATGCTCCGACTGCTCTTCTGTCCATGGTGTCTTTCAGCAGAGCACCAGATCATCTTGGACAAAGCTTAATTCTACTGACATTTCTGAAAGTTTGTCTTGAACTTGCAGCTGTCATAAACCAACTGCTCTTCAGACCTCATCCACCCTCCAGAGTCTCACAGGAAGGGGTTTTAGCCCTGTCTTACTCTTCAGTAACGACCTGAGGTGTCACTGTGTGCAATTCTGCATTTTCCACAGAGGTCTTCCAAATATTTATGCTGGTGTTTGTCTGAGCTCACTGGCTTCTAGTGTGAAGTTTTGAGCAATGCTGCCTTTGGAAGGGCCATGGATGATTCAAGTGGCTCACCAGGCTCTGCAGTAATGAGTGTCCCATGCTCTATGCCAGAGACAGTGAGCTGTGAAGCAACTGCAGTGAAGACTTCATCCAGCTTCAGCTAAATAATTTGTTGTGCACTGTTTCTCTGTTTATGATTCAGTTTAAAGACCCTTTTAAGTGAAATTGGATACACTACAAAGTGTTGGTTTCATGTGTTTTATTTGCAGTTTAATCAGTGTGATCCAGCTGCCAGTGCAGGGGAAACCGGAGCTCGATTTTTAATTATCCCTGCTTTGCCTGAGTTAGGAATTCCCAGTAGTGCTGTCTGAGAAAAGATGCCAAAAACCGCATTGTTCTTTAATTAGCTGTTGTAATTGTTTCAGTCTAATCTCCATGATTAGCAGCAGCATTAAATACAGCAGTAAGAATAGGCCTGCCCTCTTTGTGCTGCCCTAGTAAACACAATATTCTTACTTCTGGTAAGGGACATAATATAAAATCAATTAGAAGCCAACTAGTGTTGATTGGAAAATGATAAAGAGCAGTTACCATGAAGTGCAGATTGCTTTGTAAAGTTGGTTTATAACCATTCTTCTGGGATGGCTTTACTGCCCAGTTATGGGGAAAACACCAGAATAACAATCTCTTGCAGAGAAGCCTTTGGGGATCTTACAGAGGCTCTGTCCTGTGTGAAGCTCTGATACAAGCTTGACAATAATTGCTGCCCCTAGGTTTAGTGCCCATCCAGTTTTAAGGAGAGGGTCATTTTTACCCCCATGCAAAACAGTTACATTGTTAGATATGGACAATTGCAGAATATTTCCCAAACAGACATGTTTTTAATCTTATGTTTAGCAGTGTTTTTTATTCTGAGGTTCAAAGCTCCTCTGCAGTGGTGTGTCTGTAGTGGGGAATTTTACTTTGCAAAAAATATTTCTGCACAAGCATATGTGTTAGATCTGTTTCAGAATGGATTATGATACATAGACATGTAAAAATACAGGAAAAGTACTTAATGGCATAGAAGTACAACTCCCATGCCTGCTTTGATGGTGTTGAGCTACCTGCTAAAGTACCAGTTATTACTTCTAAGTCCCTAAATACCTTTGTAAATTTGGCTTCAAGTATCAATGCATATGGGAAAAGTAGGAATAATGCTCTTGAAAAATGCAGATTTAAGTTAGGTCATGCAGTCTAAAGTGAGCATTTGTGAGTGTAAAATGAGCACTTCTAGAGGAATGTAATTGCTGTAGTAATGGTTGTAGTCACAGACTGTGGAAATGTGAATATTTTGGCAGGTGCTATGTTTTTGTAAAGTAGTTGATACAACCTTTGATGTCTTCTGCTGACATTTCAGACCCACAGTGCTCCAGTGTCACCAGCAGGACTGGCAGCATGGGCTCAGGTTTTGGCTGTCAGAGTGCAGGGGTGGCACAGAGCTGGGAGAGGCTTCCTCTGGGCATACACCCAGCAATGCTCTGGGGCTTGGAGGGTTTGTTCTTCCTTAAGTCCCATGAAGTAAGGTAATGTTATCCTCATTAAGAGAATAGAGAAAGAAGGTTTTGTTGCACCTCAACCCATATTTCCAGAGCCTAAACCCAGTGCTTGGAACAAAAAAAAATTAAAATCAATCCAAATAAACTTGCAGGAAAACAACTGTAAAATAGGGGTAAGCTGATGAAAGAACAGAAGTGACCTTATGTCTGCATCAGATTACTTGGTGTGTATCAAAATTACTCTAGTTTGCAAAAAAATTTATCATTTTTTTGTCAACGAAACTGAAAAAATCTGCAATTCTTTTATTCAATGCTTTGAGGTTATCTGAAGTGTTTGCCATAATTTTTAGAAGGGTCAGATTAATAATTCTGATGCTTTGTTTGAATAGCACTGCAAAAGAGCTCATCCTGATTTACAGTAGAAATCCAGTTCTGTTAAACCACTTAGAACATCAGGTATTTGTACAATGGGAAAACAACTCAAAATCTAAGTGTATTTATTAGATTATTCATTGGAAGATACATTGTTTGAACAACAAAAACTACCTATGCACTCAGCTGAGTCTTTTTGGGTAAGCCACTGTGCAAGTGCTCGATGCTGTGAAGCTGGGTGTTACTGAAATGTGAAACTGCCCACAGCAAAGCACTGATTAAACAGGCTTGGCTTTATACAGCTCTATTATTCTTTCTGCCTGTAATACACATATGGAAGGAGAGAAGAAAGATGCCATTTTTTTCTCATCAGTTTATCTATAATTTTGCAGTTTATTGACCTGATTAAAAGTAGAGAAGAAATAACCATATGTGATCCCAGTGACCTCAAAAACACATAACCACATTGGTTCTATCAAGAGCAGTACTTGATAGATTCAATTTAGTGATAATTTCTCTCTTTGCTTTGCAGTAACAGAATTAAAATTGATCCACTGAAGTAGGTCTGTACCTGGGAAGGCCTGATGAAAGCTAAATACTACAGAGTGGTGACACAATCTTTCCAATTTTTCATGGATTCTTGTATTTTCTTTTCAGGGTGGTGCAAAACCTCAGTCTATATAGGAAAAGTGTGTGATTGTCTTTTATGATACTGGCTGGTTTTTAGTAGGAATATGATAAGCTCCATCATGTGTGGCCACTGCTGTTGTGCAGAGGACCATTCCTCCTCCAGACCGCCCATGTGTCCAGCTGAACTTCACTACCAACACAATCTACCAGCAGAATTCTGCTGTTGTTTCATTTAATGTACAGCTTAAACCTGGTAATGAGCCTGAACACAGCTAGGTCTTATACAATGTAGGCAGCACTGGGACCCCTCCTTACACTGTAAGAGATACTAAACAATCTAGGCTGGTTAAAGTATTGAAATCAGAAGAATTGAATCAATGTAAGGTGGAAAAGGCTGGAGAATTAAGTCTGGGTTCTCTGCAAGAAGCAGTTACTGCTTTCCATCAATCACAGGAGGAAGCTGAACTAGGCATTAATTAGGTGACCATTTATATTGATGCTGAGGTGTAATCCCATAAAGATTTCTTTAAATCAGCATAAATAAGCTGGGCTAGTATTAGTGCTTCCACACATAAAAGCAGAGGATTTCAGGATAGAAGAATTTTGAGATTGCAGTAAGTGTGACCTGCTGCACCCCTCGGGTTTCTTGTGTGTGATTTCTGGCAGTGTGTTGGAGCCAGCAACTGAGACAGGCCTTGTGGGATCAGGATGTCTTCCCACCAGCTCTGTAATCACAGTAAATGGATCCAACTTTTTTATTTTACTGCTTCTGACATACTGTGTCATACTGTTCTGAATTCCCATAAGAGAAAACACAGACTTACCAGACTACCTGCCAAATATATGAAGTTCTCTGCACAAAGGCCTTGTGGAGCTGTGTTAATTATTAAGTTGCCTTCCTCCACTCTCAGTCTCTGATTTCTCTAGAAATAAAAATGGTTGCAGCATTTCCTTAACTTCATATTTCGGGAGATGTCTTAAAAACAGCAAAAAAAGTTGGGAGAGTTAGTGAGCTCAGTTACCATGATACCACTGGGATGAGCTGAAAATGGGCAGAGAATTTGAAGGTAGGTACAGAAAACACAGCAGCATCAGAGTTTTACATTAATCCTTTCACCTCAGATGTAAGGCAAAACACTTTTCTCATGATGGAAGCTGCTGTTATTCCTACTAAAGAGGAAGGATTTTTCTGTCATAGCTTTCCATTTGGTACACTTAAGAGAATTTCTTTCATAAACCAAGCCCTGAAATGTCTGATGGGAGTGAACAGAG
The DNA here is from genome assembly GCA_013400575.1 of Peucedramus taeniatus. Taxonomy (NCBI): domain Eukaryota; kingdom Metazoa; phylum Chordata; class Aves; order Passeriformes; family Fringillidae; genus Peucedramus; species Peucedramus taeniatus. The sequence continues at coordinate 479,269 of WBNO01018678.1, forward strand.
AGCACCAGAGTACCATTGTGCAGTTAAGGGATCATTAGCTTTACAAATACTTAACCTATCAGACACAGATACGTTCTACGGTAGCATAAATGATCTCATTGTTATAAATGTACATTGATTCTGTACATTCACATTCTGCAGAGTACTTCTAGAAACTGAAGCCAAGTTGCCCAAAAGAAACTGAAGGGAAGAGGCCAGCTGGCAGCTTTGCTGCTGGCAGCTTTATGCTGGCAACAATGGCCTGTGCTCAAGCGGGTTTGAGGAATTGCCCAGCTTTGGGGAAGCAGGAGGCAAATCCTGCCACATGTCCCTTCTGACAGTAAGTGCTCTCCAGCATTTGTCTGTCCCTGAGACACCTTGGAAATTACTTGATACTACCTATAGATTTTAAATACACACATGTGAATAATAATTCTAATCTCTCTGTCTCACCAGCAGTGCCTATAAGCAGCAGGATTGTAAAACCTGCTTTAGAGCTGGTGAAAAATCACCTGGAATGTCATTGCACTTGTATAATTCTGTCTTGTGTTTCTGAACCTGAATTTAAATAAATAACTACCATGCAAGCACTGATTGCAGAAATGCTGCTGTAGGGGTTCTCCTGCAGCTGTCAGCCATGGCCAATCCATGTTTGGGCCAAGGGGAAGATGTACCATCCTTGCAGCAGCTCCAGCAGACTTGGCAGCTGCTGCTGGAAATTCTCATTGCCTAATCTTACATCTAGAAACAAGCCAAGTGCAGTAATTGGCTGACATATTTTTTGCAACTGTTATTTTTTAAGATTTTTGGTTGCCAACAAAAAACACGAAACTTTCTGTTCTTTGCTTCTTGGATTGGTATGCAATTATGCCACTGATGTGCTCATTATAATTTGTCTCCACTAATCCTTAGGGACTCTAGAGAGCTGCTTCCTTTAGACTATTAAGTTCAGACTATACCAACTATGTCAAGCAGCAGAACTTCTCTTTAGAGATAAAACTGCATTAGAATTGGAGTAGACTTATTTTGAATCTCACAAATGCATGTCTTGCTGTGGGACATCCTGTGGAACTGGTTAAAAAGGTAATACTCTGTTTTTCACTTAAACAGTCATCACTTTTCTTGTTGTTAAGTTGTGGGCTGCTATGAGCTGAGGGTGTGGAAGAGATGATTTCATCAGCCCCAGAGCCAGGTCCTTTCTCAGCCAGGACACACCCCACCCCTTCCAGTACAGAGAGCTCCTACAGTTATGAAATGCACAAGAGTCTTCCCTAATAAATATCATTTGGCCTTCAATCTGGGGGATTCAAGCTGTCAAAGTGATCTGTAGTGGTTTTTTTTCTCAAGGTACCCCAAAAGGTTTGGTGTGTATGACTGAGAAAAGCCACCCCCTTTGAGAGCAGGCACAAACCTGAAGTGAACAAGGGCCCTGAGGTTCCCAGCTGGAGCCACTGCCAGTGAGGTGGAGCAAGAGCCTGTCAGCCCATCTGGCAGGACCAGGAAATCTTTGACTTTCTTCTCTTTTTCCCACCATTGCTGCTTATAAAAGATGGAAGAAAAGAAAATCAATTTACTCCATCCAAGTATTTTTCTGGTTTTAATTCTTTACTGAGCAGTAGAAGTTATTTGGTTTATTGAAGATCTGCCCTGACAGAGAAGGCCTCATTTGGGTGGGGGTTTTTGACTTCTATTTGATTGCGTGTGGTGGTTTTCTGTAGATTATTTTATTTTCCAAACGTAACTATTGAATTATTTGAATTCCTGAATTATTGCAGGAGCAATCAAGGGATGTTGAGGGCCTCTATGGACACAATCTACTTTTTAGAGAACTACACTGAGAGTTCCTCTGAAAGGGCTCATGGTGAGATTGTTTTCTTGCAGCTCCAGGGCACAGTAAGAGAACTGGTGGTTCTTGGAGCTGGGCTGAGTCTGGGGCTCGTTCCCTCCCACCGAGGCTCCATCAGTGCCGAGGTGGCCGAGCCGGGCCCGCACGAGCCCTGCTGGGCACTGAAAGCAGCTCTGTGCTCCTGCACAGGCCCTTTTTGTGCAGAGCTGGTCCCGAGGCAGCGGGGCTGAGCAGGGTACGTGGGCAGGGTAACGATTGCACGCGGCTGCAGCTGCGCACAGGACGCCCTTTCAGCAGCCGCCGGACAGTCACGTTGTGCTGGCAGGAAAAACAGAATCTCCAAGGTACATCTGTGAAAGAATTCCTCCTCTGTGCTAAAAATAAATTAAAAAATTAGCAGTGAATCTAGTTTTGCAGTTGAGTCAAAAAAGTTTGCTGTACCAAAGGAAAACTTTTTGGTCTTTGGTTTGCCATTAACGCCAAAAGATGTTTTTTTTTAACTCTGAAGATGTTTGCATTGATCTGCTCTGTGTTTGTATTTCAGCCACTTAAAGACATCCCAGATCTTGAAATCTCAAAATCCAGATTGCCCTCTTGCCTCCTTTGCTATCACATAGTGGTGGTTACAGTTTTGCTCTGTCTTGGGTCACAGTTTCAGATCTTTGTCTGCTCAAAATATCAACTACAAAGTATTTTGAAACAAATGAGAAAGAAGGGGTGAGGTAAAATTGGCAGACTGGTTAACTGGAGGTTACAGCAATGAGTTCATATTTTATAGCCTGCATGGCCTCAGTATGAAAGTTAAATCTTTAACTAGAGTTATAAACCTGTCATTACTTGGCATATTATCCATTGGATGTATCACTTCATAGTGTCTTTTCTGGCCTTCTGGTAAGGGTGAAAGGCAAATACAGAAAATCCCAGAGCTTTAGAATAAAAAAAAGTGATCTTCATTTTCCTGGTGGTCTTTATTTCACATAAAGTAAGGCTGGAAGAAAATATTTTTAATTATAATTTTATTGATATCTTCCTGCTAATCATAGCAGGATTTAAGAAAATATATTAAGTCTGTTTCTCATTTATCTTATTGCTTCAAAAAGCCATTAAATTAGTTGAAGGGAAATCTTGTAAGAGTCTTTATATCTTGTGTATAAGCTGTTGGTTTGCTGAGGATCTAGAAAAGGCAGAGCCTGTGGAAATGTGCTGGTGCTGAGCTCCTGGGTTGTGTCAGGCTCCTCCTGGCACCACAGAAAGGTGCCTTTTTGGCTATTGCTCTGTTATGAGCAACAATAGCATGTCATTTCATTTAGTCAAAGATATTAACCAGGAGAAATAGCATGAGCAATCTTTTCTCCTCCAGGTTTTCCCACATCCCTCCTACTTTAAGGGATAATTTGCAGTGATGTGCTACATATGGATGAAATTACCTCCATGGATTTGTAGGTAATTTCGTAGCCTTGATCATCACCCTTTGTGTATATATTTATGTAAATAAGGTAGAGAGTGTTTGGGGGGTACATATCTCATAGGCTAACTGTTAAAATTCAGTATGAATTAGGACCTAGTTGGGTCCTTGATTTGGTTAATTCTTTTTCTATATTAGGAAACTTCTTCACATGGAAGAAGTCCCTGTGTGGAGTTTAAAAGCATTCTTGCAACAGCTGATTTGTTAAAAACCCAGGAGATGCAAAACAAAATATTGTCATTTGTTAGCTCTAAATGAGCCCTTGTGTTCCTTCAAATGGCAACAGAAATTCAGAGCCATGTGTAAATACAGTTTTGTGGCTTGTCTCAGTTACCTCCCAATTTGTGTCGTTGTTCTTGCATAGCAGATTACACATCTTAAATGATTCACATTTCCGTCCTTTCCAAAAGAAAATCTGAACAAAGAAAGACAACTGGACAAGGGTTATGGTTGGAGATAGGAATTGAGATGTTCCTGTCCTTATGCTTTTTGTAATAGCTACTAGGAGGTTATCAGGTGAAGATATTAATGAGGCATATAGATAATTCCTGGAAAATATCCAGTTTTGATACTATTTTCTATTTAACCCATCCTAACCATGTAGGGAAGATACAGCAAGTTCCCTGTGCTTTACCTGTGGGAAATGTGGCACCCCTGTTTTCTGTTGGTGCTCGGGAAAGGTGCAGCTCCCAAAATGTGCTGGCAGTTTCCCTGGGAGGCGTGTGGGTGAGGCAGGGGCTGCTGTGCTCTCTGGTTTGTGGGGTGGATCAATGGCAAAGGCAGTGGGGACACCTGGTGTGCAGGTGCTGAGCTGAGCAGGACTGACTGAAGGGAGGAGCCCTGGAGAGTGGCCCTGGGCAGCAGCTCCTGGGTTTGGCTCAGGTGTGCAGAGGGCATGGGCTGTGTTGGTGGCTGCTGTGTTGGTGACCTGTACGTGTGCCACGAGAGCTGCAGACACCCTCTCCTCAGCTGCTGAGCCCAGCAGAGGGAGGGTTGTGTCCCATGTGCTGCCTCAGAAGTGTTCTGTGTGTGCTGTGGCCGTGCAGCTGTCTGATCTCGTGGGGGCCAGGCAGTGCTGGCAGCAAGGTACAGAGCTGCAGTACAGTGTGCCAGTTACCCTTTATTGGATGGCACTAGAGACTTCAGACTCATCTGAAATTGTCTTCTTGAGGCCCTGAGACAGGCACCATGTCCCTGTTTTCTCCCATGTTTCTACCTCCTATTATTTCTTTATGTGCATGTGTGGTCGGTTTTCCGTTTCTTCTCATTGATGCCTTTGCCTTGATCCTTAAATTAAGAGTTAGACACGGTTAAGGGTAAAGGGTTTTTATTTTGGTATTTAATAAGGATCTTTATGGTGCAACACTTTGCCAAGGTGGAATACATTGAAATGCATGCACACAGTAGATTATGTATACAATTTTATAGCCCTCACAAATTAGCACATCTAACAACGACGTCTCAATGAGAGGCTTGAATAAATAGCATGATATTTTTCTAAAGTCTTCTTTTTCTAAAGAAGTATTCTTCTTTAGATGGGCTTAATCTTAGTTTACAGGATGTATTCTAGAGGGGGCCTTGGTTTCTTAAGATAGTGTAGGGTTTTCCAGCCTCCAGCTGCGAGGCCTTTAGGATGTTTGGTCTTTTGGTTTAACTGAATACCAAGACTGTGTTAAGTTCTCAGACTTAAGGAATTATAAGTATGCATGCTAAGGGCACTGAGAATACCTAAAAGGTATATAAAAGAAAAGACAAAAAATTGTCTTGGCATGAACGTGGCACTGAGCAACAGCACAGAGCACAACAATTCAGTGATGGCCACGCACTGCTGAAAAGCTGCATGGTCCCAGTTTGTACTTCACTGAGTAACCAGGGTGGCTCACTTGATAAGTCATTCTTTGCTGCAGATGAACAGTCAGGATAGCAGGGCCTGCTTGCTGCTCAGTAGTTTCTAAATGAATGGTGTCATCTGAGTGCAGCAGTTGCATCTCTTATTACAGCAATGTACAGTTGCTTTACTGGTGGCTAAAATCAGCTGTGGACCATATGTGTGGCTTCTAAGCTCTTTTGGATTTGCTAAAGTATTGCTTAATGATCATGTACTCAAATGGCTGACATCAGAATGTCTATTATTTGACCTATAAAATCAGTGAAACACAAACTGGCAGCTGCCAGAACTGTCAGAAAGACTTCATGACTTATCTAAATTTAATATTGGCACACATTCTCATATATAGACTTTGTGCGTTGATTCTGAAGCCTTCCTTATGTAAAATGAACTGTCAGCCCAAATGAGATTTTATTTGGATTTTTTAGGAGGGGAATGTTGGTTGAAGGAGTCCTGTTTTGATGCTTATGTAGGATACTTGCCCGCAGCTTTCTGAAGCAGTTCAGGAAGATACTTTGTTTTAATTTTTCACTAGAAATTACTTATTGCTTGTGCTGATGCTGAAATGTCCAGTATTTCAGTGGAGCTGTGTGTCGTGGAGTGTTTGGGATGGAAGATGCTGTATAAGCATTAGACACAATGCATTTTAGTGAAAGCTGGCCCCAGACTGCAGCAAGAGCAGAGATAAATCATCCTTGTTTTCTCCCTCTGAATTTGCTGAATCTGCGAATTGAATTTGCTGCCTCCTATTTTGTTTTAGATGAGCTGTAGTTTTCCCATGGAAAATGCCTCTGTTTCACTTACAGGTCTGAACAGCTCTCTCACCTGACTATTATCATTGATTTTTGAATTCTCACAGCACTGTGGGTCAGCCCTGCTTAGTTCTATTTGTACTTCTTCATGATTGTTCTACTTATGCAGTGCTGTGCTCCCACATTTGTACTCCTCAGGCCTCAGAGGGACCTGTCTGTGTCCAGAGCAGTTCCCTGTGGCTGAGGAAACGCCTTCTGCTGGAACTGAGCTGCTGGAAAACCACTGGGAACTGGTTGCCTCCCAGAGCTGCTGCTGGGCTGTGCAGGCTGCACCGAACCGGTCCCGTAACCAGCTCTCATCCAGCTCTCATTTATTTGTTTTATTAGCTGTTTTATGCACATACTAGTTTTAGTGGGATGAGTGTCAGCTACGTGATAATTACAGCTATTCTCACTTCGAAATTAAAAAAATTAGACCAAAAAGCCTCAGGCTTCCTCCGGAGCCCAGGCTTTGTCAGCAGCCATGAGTCACCCTGGATTGAGTGAGTGTCAGAGATGAAGCAAATGTGCTGATTTTTCCTTTGTTCCCTTAACCTTTTCTGCACAAACTGCAGGAGTTGCCTCTCTGTGCCTTAGCACCTAAAATTTCACTGGGGCAGGAAAAGCTTCCAATCACAAACCTTGCGATTCTTAGCACTGGGAAGGTGCCACCTCAGCAGCTTTATCTGTTGCCATTGCAAAACATGGAATTTTTTTTACATTTTAACCACTTGTCTGAATATTCAGCTTCCATTAACCGGATCAGCAAAGAGGATGCCTGTCAAAAAAGGCTTTTTCCTTCCACCCGCTCCTTTGCTTACTTTGTTGCAAAACAGATATTTATAAGAGATGTTGCAAATTTATGAGGTTGCAGAGAAGACAAACGGGCTTTTTCCAGGCTTTTGTTTAAAAAGCTATTTGATACTATCAAGTGTGTTGATATTTGAAAAAAAAAAAAAATCAGGAAGTGTATAATATGTAAATGATATGAAAAATGTAAATATGTAATAAGTATGCATAATAATGACATCTGCTGTTTTTACTTTAGTCTTCAGCATATGTAGCATATTTCTGTTTCACAGTTTTATAAATATTTCCATTTTGTGTGCATCTTTATAAGGACTTTAATGGTACTTGAAAAGTAGGAGGACGATCTCCAATGTCAATACAAGTCTGTTTGAGGAGTGATAATTCAAGAGAGACTTGGGACTGTTGATGTTAGAGATGGCAAATTACAGGGAGGCAAAAAGTTGTGAAAACACTCTTCCATGCCCTGTCTCCTGGATGAAGGTCATTACCAGCAGGACAGGCAGAGACTTGCAGGGAGTCAAAAATTTGATTGAAATGTCTGGAAAAGGAACAAGGAATCCATTTTTATTTGTTTTCTGTGATAACATAAGCCAGATTTTAGAGGGACAGAAAGTTTTTGTATTGGAGTAGCTTTATCCTGACTGTGAATTGCTTGGTTAACTGTTCATTTGACACACATGAAAATGTTCCTGTTAAACAATGCATGCAGTCTGCATGCATTTTTGAATGCCTCTTTCTTGTCTTTCCAAGACCACCATCATATATGTTTGGGTAATAAAACCATGTGAGAGATGTTCAGCATAAACACTGGGACAGTGTTACATGCAGGGAGCGTAACCTCCAACCATTTTATTTATAATAGGAAATAATATCCTTTGAATATTATGAACTGCCCTACCCTGTGCTGTGGGGGCAATAAATGCATGATAGACCTTGTCAAATCCTTGTAGCTGTGGTTTGCTGGCTCAGCAGTGCCATAAGAAACAAGATTTTGGTTTGGGACACTGTAGCCTTTCCAGTGACTTCCATTTGATTTGCCTCCACTGACAATGTCATGGCCATGATGGCTGTGGTTGCAGAGCCACTTAAATGTGCTCTTGTGCCAGCTGGGTCAGTCTGTGCCCTGTGCACCAACACCTGCAGATTCATCTGGTGTGGCTGCAGCTGGGGGAGGAGGCTCTGTTCTTCCCATGGGAATCTCTGGGGCACACTGCAGTGTGGGGCTCTTGGATTTGGAAAACCCTGGGAGCCCTCAGCCCATCCTTGTTTCAGCTTTGCATGGTGCTTGAGGCTTGTTCCAGCACTTTGGCAACAATGGAAATGCAGTGTCCTGGGGAGTTAACTGGTAAAAATGTCAAACCCATGATTTCAGCTATAGTCAGATCTTTTCCAGTTTGACTAATAAGCCTTTAGCTCTAAACTAATTGTGAAAATGTAATTTTATCTGGAACTTGAGAAAGAATAGTAAGAGAAGAAAGCAAAATGTTGATCCCAATTTGTTGTGTCTCTGAGAATGAAGAGGTAAGATGTTGACCTCAGGGGTTATTAGGGAGAGGCTTCGAAGTTTTATTTGATGAAAGTAATTTCATTGCTGACAAAGAACTGAAAATACTGGTGGCTTTCTTGAGCCCAGTCAGGGCTCCTGAGCCAGCCCAACTGAGGCCTCCCTGTTGATACAGCTGTGCCAGTCCAGCGTGCAAGGGGCAGCCTCTCTGAGGTGGATGGAGGGTAAGGATGGATGGGGTGGAGAAACAGTGCAGCCCTTGGTCCCTGCCTGAAGCTGTATTAGAGCTGTAAGGTTGAAAAGTTTTGGGACATTTCATGTGCTTTCACCAGCAAGGCAGTAGAGGAGGAAGCCTGACTCATCTTGGCAGCACTTCACAAAACCTGCTGTCCTAACTTCATGGGGAACCTGACCCATAGCTGTTTTTATGTTCCCTTATCTATTCAGAAATGAGTTTTTGTTCCTTGTCTGACAGGTTTGCAGCTCTGCAAAGATTGGAACCCAAGCAAGGGTAGCAGTCAGACAAAAGGTGAACTATGGAACACCAAAGCAGAAGCTGAGAGATAAGATTAAAAGACAAACATAAAACACATTGTATTTGCCATGGATGGCATCTGACAGGATGGGTGCCCAGCAGCAAGGTTCAAGATGGGGTCAGAAATTATAGTCTGAAGGAGATTGAGGTTAAGTAAGTGTTAAATACACTTAATCCAGAGTTCATGTCTTCAAACTGTCCATAATTTCTAGAGAACAATCTAAATATTTATCAAACTTATTCTTTCTCATTGTTTATACCATGTATGTCCTGAGTAATATGTAAAACTTTTTTTACCTATACATTTACACTTATATTTAGAAAGCTGCTTTGTTTTCCTTACTTCTTGCCCAATTTTTGTAAATTGCTCAGGGTCTTGGATGTCTGAGCCCTTTGTTTAACATTCCTGAAAGCTGTCTACCTTCACATCCATGTGTGCTGATGTCAGAGTCTGCACTTGCTTGACATAAATTATTATTGAAGATTGGATTTCTTCCCTTATAATTCCCTTTTCTAAGCCATGCATTACTCTTGCCTTTGTACATTTTGTCATTAAGTCTGCTTGATCATTTTTGTACTATCAAGAACTAAAATCTTAAACTGCTGGCAATTCCACTGATCTTCAGTCAGTTTTCCTTAAATAAATAATATCTGCCATATACTTGAGGTTGTGCCATCATCTGCATGAGAGGTAGGCTGAATAATTGGCCTACTGTGGGCTTACTTCCCATCCCAGAACTGAACTCTGAACAAAGGAACATTACGTCTTGTTTTCAGGATTCCTGGGAAAATTTACCCCTTGAAAAAAAAAAATCTCTTTAGCTCTTAGAAAAAGTGTGGCATGGGTTTTTCTAAATCTGTAAAATTGTTTCAGCCTTGTTATTTCAGTGTTCCTTTTGCTTCAGATTCTTTGTAATGAAAAGTGACAGTTATTTTACATACTGGAAAATCTTGCATGATTGGTCTCGGTTCAGTATCTGCAGGAGGAAATTAAGATTACACTGCTTGCACATTAATGATGAACTTCCCATGGCTTTTTAATGATATTTTACTTTAAATACAAAGATACTATTGTTGGCAAACAAGATCACTACAGTTAATCCTAATGATCAGGATCAGATCATATTTGTATTAATGTGATCTGTAATTAAAAACAACTGCTTTGTAATAGCAATTCAGTGAGTAATTAAATGCTGCTCTTTAAAGACTTTTTCTTTGCGCGTAATGAATGTCAGGCTGACAGTCAAGAGGGCTGGTGTTAAACAATTTCCTACAAATACTTGTCAATTACGTTTTTCATGTCAGATAGTTGCCTTTCAGTTTGCACTCTTGGCTCTGCCCTTTTCCTGTGCACTGAGCTGTGTATCTGCAGTTTTACTCCTCAGTGCAGTGGGTAGGCCATTTCCTTGCCCAGACTATTTTTATCAGAGTTCATGCATGTTTTTTTCTGGTGTTGGATGTCCTTTATTTCACCGTTCTCCCCTGCTCTGCCCCTCCAAATGCCTGGAAGAGCTGTGAAAGTAAATTTACCTTTCTGCCCTATGCAGTATCATCCTGGTTTTTGTTCCTTGCTCAGCAGCTTGTTTCTTTGAACATACTTGGAGACAGTTTTCAAAGTAGATGTGTTTAGAGCTTCGGAAATTTCATTGCCAGCCAGTTCGCAACATAAATGGAATTATATTGTAAAAAAGTATTGGTTCTTTATAGGAGATTCATTAGAATATGGGCACTGCATAGAATAATTAGCATTGCAAGCAGTTGTAGCTTGTCATCTAGATTTGCTCTGAGTTCAGACACTGTGGTGTGTTTTGTGAGCAGGACTGTGCTGGAACATGCTGGATCCCTGTGGGGCTGACATGGCTCACCACGAGTGGAAGACTTCCTCCTGTCCACTGACTTCTGGGTGGGCACTGCCAGAATTTCACCTTATTTGTAAAACCAGCACTGAAGGAATACCCTTATGCGTGGGAACAGCCTTGTTGGCTGTAGAGAACAGAGGAATTTGTATTTATAGATGTGTAACATTGCAATTGTCATTCCCTCTCTCTGTGGACAATTGATGGCAGATAAGATGAGCAGGGTTTTTTCAACCACTACTGTCTTGCTGCAATATTCTGTGTCAGTGGGGACTTTTGGCCAACTAGCCCGCATTTATTCACTAAGTGCAAAGGAAAAAATAATTCAAGTGGCTCTTTACTTATTTCAATCACGTCTATAAAATTAACACGAACCACTTGTTTATTGGAAGCAGCCCAGCTCATGCCTTTGGTCAAAGAGTTGAGGATGATAACAATCTTGTTGCTCTTTCCAAGACATTCATTATCTTAGAGATTTCAACGCCATGAGAAAATGTTGCCTAATGCATTCCTAAGTCTGCTCTTTTTTAAGTTCCTTGAGCAATTCGAGGAGCCAATAATAGCCCATTTTACAGTCATTCAAAGGGTCTACTTTCAGAAGAATATAAAATTTATTTGGGCATAAACTGAGAATCTGGGCCATAGACAGAGACGCTCGTTGTTTCTTGATGACGGCTTTTGCTGCTCTAAAGGACACACAGGAATTAAACTAAGTGAAGACGACAGCTCCTTCTCGGCTTTCATCGCCTGCGAAATGCATCCTTTCACATGCGGATTTACAGCAGGCTTCGGCTCGCATCAGCTTTCTTCAAATCTGCTCGGCTAACATCATTTCATGCTAATAAAGAATAAGAAAGGGCATCGCTTGGCGCTCGGCTGGCGGTGAGCGCTGCTCCTGGCCCTGGAGCGATCGGAGCCCGGAGCGTGTCCCGCCCTCTGCTGCGCCGGGCCCGCCGCGCTCGGAATGGCGATGCGGTACCTGCTGGCAAAGCTCATCTCCGGCTGTTTGTTTCCTTTGTGTCACAGGGGCTTTGCCCTCCTTCCTGTTTGCCTTTCAGCTCTTTGCTGGCCTGCATTGGTATTCCGGCCAGCTCGGGCTTGAGCAAACATTTCTGTGCCATCGCGGCGGGGCTGGCCCGGCGGGGCAGCGGCAAAAGGCCGAGTTTCGGCATATTTCCCGTGCTGCTTCTCCCGAAACGTCCCGGCGTTCAGAAAGGGAATTATGTCCAATCTGTCACCACAAGGGGCTTCTCCGGGAAAGCCTTGAGGGTTTTCCAGGCTGCTTCCAGGGGAGGCGATCTGCTGCCGGCGGATGTGTGCAAAACCGAGTGTGGACACTTGCTGAATTTGCACCTTTCACAGCAGCATCGTGTCACTGCGAGACAGCGGATCATCAGGCAAAACAGATACTGAGAGTCTTTTCTCTTGGATATATGGAAAGCACCAACCAAAGGGCCAAAGCCTGCAAAATGGCAGTACTTGATCTGCCCCCATCACTAAAGAGACACAGTGTGTGGATGTATCTCCTTGGCATTGCTTCATGTGGATAGATCCGTCCTTACAAACCATGCATTAGAAGCTGTTAGCTTCAAATCTGTAATACCAACAGTTCCCTTAGGCTGATTCCTGGCAGTGCCCTCATCTCTGCAGTTTATGCATCCTACGCGAGATTTTAGGTAGAGATTTTCTTCCTTTCAAATCCTTGCAAATATCACTCTGCTGAAGCGTTATTATTATGTTGGTGAACATGTAGCATTATAATTGTCAGGTGTCATTTTGATATTTGGAATGGTTGGCATAGTAAAATTACTAATGAGAAATACATGTTTTGAAAGATATACATAGCATGATGTGTGAGCTATCATTGTGCTGTCTCTGCAAATGAAACTGTGTTCCAGCAATCAGCAAATTCTCAAAACAGTTTCTTTGTAAAGAATTACAGTGCACTGCAGTAGTAGTATGTGCACCAAGGTTGCTGTAGATTATTAAATATGCTTGTAAAAGGCAACTCTCTAGTGTATAAAAGACTAAATCCTGTCCTACACGCCAGGTTTGAGATCTAAAAACAGTGATTGAATTTTCCCATTGGTTCCATGAGAGAAAGCACCACTGGATGTGTGACATCACTGACACCTTGTCCCTGGAACTGAAACTTGTCTTTGCCTTTCACCCTATCAGTGCTTGGTGGGAGTTGATGAGTAGATGAGAGATGAGCTGCAAAATCAAGAAAAAAATCCAAAGAGCAACTGTTTAGAAAGCCAAAAGTGGAAATCTCTCAAAACATCCCAGTGTTCAGAAAGGGAATCATCCTTCCTGCAATCATCCTTCCACTGCCCATTTGATTCCAATTAAGTGGAAATAATGCCACTGTTGAGTATTGCCACTGTTCTATTCCCTCACAGCATGTTTTGGATTAGTGCTGATGTTATAGAAGACAACTTACCAAAATCTCTGATAAATCTGATAAAATTCACACAATATCTATTTATAGATGCAAATTTAAAGTTCCCAGCTCACTTTACATCCTTTTTTTAGTTTAGAGTAATAAGGTATGAGGAAGACACAAGCAAGAATTTCTAGATAGACAGGACTAATTTTTCATCACTGTTTCTCTGCCTTCCATTTTTTTTAATGCTCTAACATAATGATGTTCATTAAAACAATGGAGAATATTGTGATTTGATTTTTCTGCGTGGCATAGTCTATGAACAGTGACTAAGTTAACATTTTGCTGTGCTGTCCATCTGGTTCTGTCAGCTGAGCATGTGGATCTGCTGGGATATGATCACTGACTGTGTGTGGAGGGAGTCCTTGTTTCTGACAGAATTAAGTGTGGAGTTATGGAAATACAACCTTTGTTAAATGCACTGTAATTACAAATAACTGCTTTGACAGCACTGTGCTTACAGCATGAGAGGAAAGCTGCTCTGTGGCTAAAGAAAGTTGGGCACTATACAATCTGGTGTTTGGCTCAAGTGTAGTCAGTCTGTTTAGTACAGTTCAGAAAAAGGGTTTGGTCTCCAAAGGGAGTATCTATTCATGGAAGGGAAGAGGGCATTTTCCTAGAAAACTTTTTGATGTCTTTTCCTAATGCATATATTCTTCATGATCTTTTCTGGAGCCAATAAAATGAGGAGTTTTTGAACTTAAAGCGCATCATTTTTGGTGTCAGACATTTTTCATTTTGCTCTATCTTTTAACCCCAGAACTCTGTCATCTTTCATCACGTTGTTAAAACTGCTCACGTGTATAGCTCTGAATGAATTTGCAAGAATTGAGAATGCAGTACCACACAGACACCCTTGCTGAGGCCAGTCCCAGGCTGAACTTTCAGGAAGGCTGAACTGCTGACAGGTAGCTAAGGAGGTAGGTGGCAGAGCCCATAATAATCCTCTGGCTTTTACAATTTTTAATTTATGAATGTAGCTACTGGTCTTGCAGAAGAACTTTCTGTGAAGGCACAAACCAGTATCTAGCACATCCACAAATCCATCAGCAGGTGACTGCTGCTCATCTGCAGTCCCCCAGCAGTAATCACCTCTGTGGAAGTGTTAATATTTCAATCTCACCCAAAACAAGAGGAAACATGGAGGCCTTTCATTTCATTTGAGGGCTTGGCTCAAAGACTCCTTGTGGTGCTGGTGAAAAAAGATTTGAATTAATCTATTTCTTTTAGCGTTGCTCATTTTAATAGGCTTTGCTCTTCATGCTTGTTGTATTGTAATTCTGATTTAACAGCATTTATCAGTAGAAGATCACTGCAGGGCCTTTAATGATTATAGTTGTTTGAGCTGATAGTTTGAGACTATTAAATAAGGTCCAATTACTTCCCATTTATTTGTGTTGTTTTTTCCCTCCAAGTAACAAAATGTAATCCTGAAGTTCATTATTATTCTTTGTATTGTATTCATCTAAATAGATTTTCTACCTAATTAAGGCTGAATACGTTTGTGCTAAACTGACTGTATTTTACAAGGATGTTTTCATTTGTGTATGAGGGCATCTTTGGTTTCTACCGTCCATATTCTGATTATGTTTAATTTCTATAGCTGCCAGAGATCTATTGTGGGTCTCAGCAATTCACCCTGGGCTGCTCAAGATTCTTTAGATTGGAGTTGGAATAGGCATCCTCATGAATTTAGTTGGAATCTAGTTAATAACAAGTCACCAGGAAGCAATTTCACATGTTTACTACTGCTCTGAAAGATATAAAATCTATATTGGCTGAATTCTGGATGAAAGAAATAGAGATGAAAGCTGAGAAATTCAGTTCAGATTAACCGTGTTATTTTTTTATGGGTTAGGTCATTGAGAGGGGAAGGTAAAAAAATAAAAATGAAAGTTTGGCTGGTAGTGGGTATTCAGTGTGGTTATTGTGTCCATAGTTTAAACATGGAAATGATTGAGCTTTACCCCTGTTCTTACTTTGTGTTATTTACATACTATCTCTTTGGGGCACCTTTGTCAAATAATGAAGCAGTGCAATTTGGTGTGAAATAAAAACACAGAACATCTCACATTTTCCTTTCAGTATTGGAATAGCCATCAGGAAAACAATCATGTAGATTTATCAGTTCTTGACCTCACCTACTGAACTCCTGTTAAGAAGTTGTGTGGCATTAATTAGTGACTGCTGCTGCTCTACTGTGTCTTTTCAACTGAGGGTTCTGTTCACAACGTATAGACATTCTTATAAAAAGTCACTTAAATATTTTCCCTTGAAAGAAGACTGACTTGTAAGCTCCTTCATATCTGAACTCTTTGTTGTAAGATCCAGCTTCTCTAGGGGGAAAGCTGTAGGAAAATAAACCTCCAGGGTTTTCCTGAGCTTCCTCAGGAGCTGCATTTTGCACTGTCAGGCCAGTCCTCCTTCATCTCTTTGCTGGTTTTGTGGTGAATTCTGTTTAAAGATGTGGTTGTGCTGAAGTGGATCCAGGAGGCTCAATAACCCTGGTTAATGTTGCAGGACAGATGCTGGAATGAATGGTCTTTTGAGGGCTTGTTTGCCTGGGAGCTGAGCAATGTGCTGGATCATGCAGGGGTGGTTCCACTGCCCACACCCAGGCAGAGCTAAAGCTGCTGCAAGGCAGAGGTGGGAGCTGTTCAGATGTGTGTGTGTATACACAGACAGCACCACTGTGCCAGCTCAGCCTTGTCACTGCCCCAGCCCAGGGACTCTTGCTGTCCCTGCTGGTGAATCCCTGGGACGGACCTTTGCCAAAAGCAGGGCTTGTGCCTGAATCTGGAGTCCTAATGAGGTTCAGTGTCATTTGAAAGAGAATAAAATGTGTAAACTGGGGACAGTTACTGCTTATAAATCAAGTTCTATTACATTTCACTGCTCTGTGCTGTCAGAGTCATAACTTTCCTGAGAAGTTTAAATTAGCAGAAAACAAAGTGGTCAGTTTTGGAAGGACTATGGATGTGTGCTTTCACAGCTCCCTCTAGCAGTATTCCAAACTTTTTAATAACCAGAACATCTGAAATTACTGTTGATACAATTATGGCTTTTTGTACAGTTACTGTGCTAAGCTGGAACAAATGTGAAAATCTGTTTGGTCTCTTGAGGGATGCAATATTTTACTCCCTAATCTAAATCACTCTGAAAGTAAGTCACATGTTAGCAAAGCCAGAAAAACTATTTTGAGGAAACAGCCAAAGTTTTGAAGCTGTTTTCATTCTATTTCAAACCAGAGCATCTTCCCTTTATGTATGTATGTATGTATGTATGTATGTAGAAATGGATAAAAGCAACTTCTATTAATTATGTTTTTACGATGTTGTTTCTAGTGTTTTGGATCACACTGCTGAAATTGGTGTTAAGGAAAAATAAAAATGGATGGCAACAGCTTTGGAAAGGAAGGGGAAAATAATCCTCCAAACAATCACTTACCAGTGCAGATGTTCCACTGAGGGGTCCCCTGTGCACTTTCTGGTGGTCCATCTGTTTCTCTGCATTTTGAAATGCCAAGTGTTGCAATAGTTTTGGGCTGTCTGTGCCTGTATCTGTTAGAGCTGAACCTGAAGGACTCATGCTTTTTCAAGTATCAGAATCCCCCTTTTAACCCAAATTATTGCTTTGTCTCATTTTCTTTTTGCATAACAGAAAGCACTGTGAAGCAATTACATCTTTCATCTTTGCCAGCTTGCAAGTCAATAAATCTATTTTCACCTTTTGCATCTCCCTCTCTAATGAAAGGCATAAAGTAACATAATATATTTCTCACAAAATGTTTCTCCTAAGTCTTCAGCCACTGGAAATTAAAGTACAATGTACTTATTACAACAAAACAGAAAAACATATGGAAAAATATAACTACATTAACATCTGCTGCCTTTCCTCCATCTGCCGTCTTTGGCCTCACTTTTGTTCAAACCTGCCAAAAGTACTCATTTTCCAAGGGTCTCATGGCACATCAACCACATCTTCAATTAAAGTTCCCAGTTTCTTGTTTGTTTTGATGGCACAATGGGATGTCTGCTCTGCATCCATGTGGCTGCATGAGGGCTTCAAGCAGAGCAGGGGTGGTTTTACAGTTGGAAAGATGTGAGTGTGATAGGACAGGACACAATGGGGTGACCACAGCGTAAAGTTTGTACTTCTGCATGCAAAAGATTTCTGGATTTCAACTAAGAAACAGCTCACAAATGCACAAAGAGCAGAAAAAAAAAGATTTAATTGTAGAGATGCCATCCTCTGACTCCTCTGGCAATTGGAAGGTGTCTTTACTGAAATAATTAACAAACACTACAATCTAATATGTCACAGCTGTGATTAATATTGAAGAGAAACTTGTTTTAATTATCTTTTCATAGTTCTGTTTAAATTCTTCTCAGTCACAAGATAGATAAAATAGATGGTCCTGTGAAAGCTGACCAGGTCTCTGAGGCTTTGACATGTGATGCAGATTTTGAAGCTGTTCCCCAGCTCTGTGAGCTGGTTGGATCCTGAACAGCTCACCCCAGCAAAGCAGCAAGTGCCTGCCCAGCTCTGGGGGCCTCAGCTGTGTGTGATCCTGCATGACTGCCCAGGCATTGCATATTTTCACAGGAGGTCAATAATTGGGTGCTTTACTATGTGAAAGCAGGAAAAATATGTAGTTTTTTATAGTACAGGTGTTAGATTTATAGCTGGTCCTCAAGACCAGAGTGTCCAGTACTTTGTATTTAGAGGAAGATCTGTGTGTTTTGTTGTTGCTCTGTGTGTGCATGTGCATATTTCTGGTTTGTTTTGCTGTGTCTTTGAGATACCAAGCTTTGCCAGAGGAAGAATATGAGAATATGTTCTCAGTACAAAAAGACAGCAAATCCTTCCATGCTGGGGAGAAAATGAGTTGTCAGATAAACTGTAACTGTGAACATTTGCCATTCAGGGCTTGGTTGCACATGGTCCGTCCATCTGTATAGTATTTATAGCACCTTGTTGATAAAGAAATCATACAGTGAATAACTTTTCCTAAGAAGAGGGAGCATTTTCTTACTGTCAGGTGGAAGTGCTCTGCACAATGCAATGAACACCTCTGGCAGATAAATGCAAGCTCCTATTGTGTGCCTTTGTGAGCTGAGTAGGGTTTTCTTTTAGGTTCCCTACAAAGCCTGTGCAGAAGCAGCCTTCCAGCAGCACTGTGCCTGTGCAGGTGTGTGGCAGGGGATGCTGGAGCAGAGCCCTGCCTCTGGGCTCTTCCCTTGGCTTTGGTGCCTCGAGTTGGATCCCTCAGCCACAGTCTGTGTGCCCTTGCTGTCTGCAGAGCTGGGACACCCCTGTCTGATGATGTTTGGGTCTCTGCTGATGTAGGTGCACATTAGATTCTCTCTCTGAAAGCAGGTTTGAAATTGGTCTAGTGCTGGCTTTTTTTGTATTGCAAAATTTACCAGTCCTATTGCCTAATCTAGGCTGTTGGCAGAGGAACTCCTTCCAGGGGCAGTGGGACACTGAGAGTTGTACCTAATGGCTTTGCAGTGTGTTCTGATCCTGCAGTGGGATGCCCCACTGAGAAGGGGCTGGCTTCTTGGAGGTTTCCTGTGCCCAGTATTGGAGCCATAGTCTTTATCTTTAACATCCTGCCTTTAGCACACAGGATACAGAAATGTACCTATATGAGTACAGGAGAATTTGTGACCTGGGTAAACCCCAAATGCATGTTTATGCTTGAACATGCTTAGTTTGGATGCAAATATAGCTGACAGATGTGTCTTGCAAATATAGGCAAGCAAAACATGAAGAGAGGCACTCTGCAGGTGTGCAAACTTACCTGGGGTCTGGCTGAACTGGTGTGGGTTGTACTTGCAAAAGCCTCTGAGAGTGTTAACAGGCTGTCATTAAAATCCATTTATCATTACAGACAGCTGGGAAGTTCTTCCAAATTCTCTGTATTTGTGCTAGGTGCAGTGAGCAGCAGCAGCTGTTGCTGGGTCTGTAGTAGGTGACAGCAGCAATTTATCCCATGGTTTCCTCAGTAGATTGCAAAGTCTCTGCAGAAACCCAGGCTTTCCCTCCTGAGATAGATGGGACTTTGAATTCAATCAAGCTCAGAGTACCTAAGCCCCAGACCCTCAATCACTGCAGATGAAGTGGCTAATACACCAAAGAGCATACACTGTGTCTGACAAACTTTAGTAAAACACACCAGAGGTGGAGTTTGGAGAATTAAAATCTGTGTGTTCAACAGGGAGCAGAATTTGGAGCAGAATTCAAATTCTCACATTACATAAAATGGCTCTGAGCTTAAAATGTTATTTTTGCATTAATATTATAATACTATTTTTAACATCAATGGCAATCAGTGTGTAATTGGCAGTGATCTCATGCATGCTCCTGGGTACACACTGTTCTTTCCCAGTTTTGGAGTATTTGCTTGTTATTCCTGAACTGCATGCTCGGAAGAGGCCCCACAGTTATTAAAACTCTCCCTGCCAGGGCTCTTGCCATTGAGCACTCTGCAGTTAACCTCTCCTTGTATCTTCTGAGAACAGATAAAGTTAGGACAGAACACTTCTGCATGTGGCAATCCTTCTCTTAGGCCCGTGTTCTGTGACAGACATCCACAGTGTCACTCTTCATCTTGCAAATATGGTGCTGCAAAGTCTCCAGAGGTTTCTTTATAGCATCTTTAGTACCTGAAGCAGCTACAAGAGAGCTGGAGAGGGACTTTGAGCAAGGGCATGGAGTGATTGGATGAGAGGGGATGGCTTTACACTGACAGAGGTTAGGACTGCAGGAAAGGCACAGGTGAAATATGTGCTCTTGGGTAGCACGTGTGACACCTGTAATACTGTGTCACTTAATAAGGTACCCTCTCAAATGAGTTGATTTTGGATATAGCCTCTTCTAGTTTATGCCTAGAGGGAACTGCTCTTTTGCAAAGAACAAAATGGTGCTTTCAGTAGCAGTGTTAGGTGTTGGCTTGAAAACACTGCTTTCATCTTTGGCTGTGGACACATACAGGCTATATTAATAGGCATACACTTCTCATTGGTCCTGGTATGGCCTTTCATTTTTTCAGTGGTTTGCAAGCACAGAGATAAGGAGGTACTGCTAACAAATAGCTTGATAAAAGTTGAAAAATATGATGATTCAGACAGTGAACCTGCTGATGTATGTCCCATAGTACTGTCAGAACTGGGATTGCCTGGTTTCAAGATCATCTTTCTGTGAGATGACTCTGCCCTGTCTTCAATGTCTTAGATATGTGACAAATAAAATCTGCAATTAATCCAGCACTGTAAAAATAAAGTATTGCAGAGCAAGTAAAACCCATCTTCGTGTAGCCAGCTGAGCACCTGATGTGCTGCTTTTTGCTTGTAGCCCTGAACTTCACAAATGAGCACAACTTACTGTCAGCAGCTGCTGCTGTTCTAAGCTGGGAGTGCTGAGTTTCATTTCCTCTGCACTGCAAACATGTACATTCTGCTCTCACGTGTGGAGCCTGTCTTGAATTCATTGTACTGTAAAAATCACATTTGGCTTTGGTGAAAGCAATCAAGAGGGAAATGCAGATCAAAGGTGGGTGGAGATTTCAGGTTTTGTGGCATTTAACACTTAAACCAACAGGTGAGAGATTGAGTGAGGCTGGATTTGACTTTCCAGCTGGGGTATTTGTTCTGTGTCCTTATGTTTCAATGTGTATCTATAGCTCTTGGGTTTACACTTGTTGTACAGACCCTGCTTTATTTTTAGTCCCTGCTCCTCCCAAGGAGATGTCCCTGCAGGCACTGGGTCTCTTGTGTGGTGGGAGTTTTTGTGGTGTTCACTGTCCCTGCAGGCAGGGAAGAGTTGTAGCCCAGCTTCATTTTGTGTCTGCCTTGGAAGCATTTAGAATTCATTTGTTTATTTCAGATTCCAGCATGTAGACTTGGAGAAGCATTTCCCAGAGGGGGCAAAGCACTTGAAGGAGGAAAATAGTTTAAAGAGGTGAACCATACACCAGTAACTCTGCTGTTTGCTTTGCCTTTTCTCCTGAGGTTTGATCCCAGCTCTGTGCTCTGTGCCAGCGTGGTGGGATCACTGCTGCAGTGCCTGGAGCTGCAGCCCCTGGCAGCCCAGGGGAGCTGCCCAGCTTGCCCAGCACTCCTGCTGCAGGGCTGGCAAGCTGGGGAGCAGAGATTCCCATTGGAACGTCACATAAGGCTAGTGTGAAACAAGAACGTGCCCACACCTCATGTTTTGGCACTTTGTCATGCTCCAGAGAGGTTTGGAAGGAGCAGTAGGGCAGAGTGCAGGTGTCACTGAAGGGGTATCAGGGACAGACAAAGCTGGTACAGAGACTCCATCACTGGAAGGCATGAAAAGCACTTTATTATTAGAAATCTGTAGTTCTTATAGAAATAATGGTGGACCTAAGACCCGATTGGCTTTTAGGAATCTTCTCTCACCTGTTGGTCAAGAAGGGACAACTCCTTCTTGTAAACATCTCTGACAAACAGAGATTGCCTGCCAGGTGCAGAGATTGAGATAATAATTGTTTTAATTCTTTCTCTGGGCTTTCTCACAGCTTCCCAGGAAAATCCTGGGACAGCTGTGTCTGTCTCTGTTCAGAGGATTTGTGATCACCACATGTGGGCAGGGCTCTCTGCTCCCCAGGGCAGGGGAGGTGTGTGCCTGTTGCTCTGGTGCAGGCCAGGGTTTCCTTTGTGGATAATAGGAATTACTGTGAAGAAGCAATAGCAAATCTCCTCTCCCTTCCTTTCCCTTTTCTCAGCATGCATTTGCTTTTCAGATTAGGATTTATTTTTTTTTAATTTGAAGACAGAAATCATTTAGCAAGAGTCAGCCTGTGAGAGAGGATGTTGCCAAGATACGTAGAAATATCCTGTTCTGGCATTGCCTTAGAGACCTTAGAAAAGGTTTACTGAAGAAGACAGAGTTGGTTTTTTTTCTTTGAAGATCCATTGAAGATACAGGAGAAGTGGTGGGAACCAGGCTCTGAAAGTCTTTTTTTTTATTTTAGTTTGATCATTCCTGGGAATGAAGGCTGCCTTGAAACTATGTTTTGTTTATTTTGTTTCTCTTTGGTTTTCAATGAACACCAACAAAGCTGGGGAAGGGGCTGGAGCACAAGCCCTGTGAGGAGCAGCTGAGGGAGTGGGGGCTCAGGGGAGACCTTATGGCTCTCTGCAACTCCCTGAATGGAGCTGCAGCCAGGTCAGGGCTGGTCGTGTCTCCCAGGTAACATGTGACAGGACAAGAGGAAGGGACCTCAAGTTGTGCCAGGGAAGCTTTAGATTGGATATTAGGTAAAATTTATTCATGGAAGGTGTTGTCAAGCACTGGAACAGGCTGCCCAGGGAAGGGGTGGGGTCACCATCCCTGGGGGGATTTAAAAGCTGTGTAGATGTGGCACTAGAAGACATGGTTTAGTGGTGGACTTGGCAGTGCTGGATTAATGGTTGGGCTTCATGATCCTGAAAGTCTTTTTCTATTTAAATGAATCTGTGTTTCTGTATAAATGCTATTCATTTTCTTAAAGTAAGTCTGAGAAAAGAAATTGATTTCATGCTTTCACTTAAACGTTAGAATTTAATTTTTTTAAAAAAATATTTCTCCCCAAACTAGAATTATTTTGTTTGTTTGAAAAATGTTTGGATTTTGGTCTGTGGGTTGTTGTCTGGTGTTGGGTTTTTTTTTTAAACTCCTTTGCATTCATCTCTGTCTGACAGCTTGAGCTGATTGCAAACTAGACATTTTCATGGAGAGAAAATCACTTTATTCACTCACTAAACAACATCTTCTAATGAATAAACTATTCAAACATTTCCCATTGCCTAGCTTCAGAGGTCAAACTGATACTGACTCCCTGCATGGCCTGGGATAAGTCATTATCTCTCTCTTCTTTCTCTGCAAACCCTGACTGTTAAATAGTTCCTCCCAGAAGAGGTGTGAGAAACAATTAGTTCATGCTGCTAAAATGTTTTGAATACAAAATGTGGTTGATAGATGCTAAAAGATGCTCCCATCAGTCATCATTACTGATGCTGTCATTTCCTGGTCTCTGATTTTTGGTTATGTGTTCCACAAGTGGAAAGGAAACAGGACAGACTCAAAACATCTATCAGTATTTTTACTCCTGTCTTCAGATGTTTTAATAGCCATTCGTCATTGATTTTATCTGCTACTGTTCACTTTTGCAAACAGAGATATTTCCATGTCCACAGATCTAAAAACTGTGTCTCCCACGAGTTTCCACAGCTGGAGCAAAGGCAGCTCAACCTCACCCATCCCTGATGCAGACAAATATTTTACATGGTCTCATTCTTTTCCTTTATATGATAGATTTTGAATGTTGCAAAGTTATGGGCTGTGTATTTATCTAAAAGCATTGAGAGGAGGAACATGATGGTTAAGGGCTGACACCTGAGCCTGACTCTGACCTTCTCAGGGAGAGTTCAAATGTGTAGGAACTCAAACAAACAAACAAACAAAAAAAAATTGGGAGGGATTTGTTTTGTGGCAAAGTTACTTCACTGAAAGAAAGCTCAGGCTGTAGTCATATGGTGCTTTCTGCAGAGCAAGGAGGCAGTTCTGGGATACCAAACTCTGATGGTTAATCACAGGGAGTGAAAGAAAGCATTGAAAGACCTGCTTTTGCTCCTTTGAAACCTGTGTCTGTTTTCTCATGGATATTTAATGGTATCAGGGTGAAGTGTCTGGTTAATCACTGCTCACAAACCTGTGTTAAACCTCCCTGCTCCATCTGAGATAGGGCTTGGACTCTGGCCCAGTGAAGAAGAGATGCCAGTGCAGGTGACTTGGGCACCCCAGAGGCCTCTCAGCTTCTGTCTGCTGCAAATCCCAACACAGGGATTTTCTGCAGTATGTTGGATTGTAATTGATTTATGTTTTCATGTAAGAAATGCTCGTAATGCATGGGATATGACTGCTTAGTAAGATGAGTGTAATTTTTCTCCCCATTTATAGGATGGCTATTTTTCCCACCGACCGAAAGAGAAAATGCGAACAGACAGCAATAATGAAAATTCAGTCCCCAAGGACTTTGAAACTATTGATAACAGTAACTTTGCTCCCAGGACTCAGAGACAAAAACACCAGTCTGAGCTGGTGAAAAAACCCCTTAGCAAACAAAAGGAGCACTTGAGAAAGAAATTGGAAGAGGAAAAAATGAAGGAGAACTTGCTGCCGGGGAAGAACTCCAATGAGGTGGTGCAGTTCAGCGATCACCTGGGAAAAAACAGCAGCAACAGCAACAACCTGAAGGAGATTGACAGGTTTCCCACAGAGCATCTTATACAAAAATTTGAGATCAGCTCCCCTGAACTGAAATACGACCAACCACCCAAGTGTGAGGTGACAGGCAAGGAGGCGATCTCGGCCATGTCCCGCGCCAAGTCCCAGCAGTGTCGCCAGGAGATCGCGGACGTTTACTGCCAGCACAAGCTTGGGAAGCTGATGCCGGAGCAGGTGACACGTTTCTGTGCCCTGGAAGGTAAGTTGGGACATGGAGAAGTAACACACTGTCTTGGGGGAAGCATTCTGTGTAATTGGAATGGCCTTCTGATGACAGAAATGGCTTTATTGCAGGAATGTGTCATGGACTTAGTCCGTGAAAACAAGGAGGCTTTGAGGACGATTTTAACAGAGAATTGTATGGATGTCACAAGATCCCTGGTGGATTCCTGTAGAATTCACTTCCACCAAATTTTTATTGCACAATGTGAAGTAGGTATTCAGCTGCTACTCATGTTTCCTTTGGTTTTTAATCTGCAGACACAGAGAAGCATAGTCAAAATCTTGCCATGCTGTGCAGGAGTTGTGTGCTTTTTGGTAATCAGAGAACAGCCATTGTGAATTTTGGAGCTTTATGCTAACCAATACATGAGTGGCATTGCTGTTACGGCTGTATGGCTATTTTCCTGTCACAGTGGAGTCCTAAGCATTTTGATAACCCAGGTAATTATCAGAAGTATATTAGAAAATCCAAAAGCACAGGGAAAAATCCAATTTTGTGGCTGAGTTCTATTTTTAATGTTCTTGAATCAGCAAAAGTTATTTTCAAAATCACTGCTGGAAAGTCAGTTACCTTTGCTGGCCTAAGCCAAGCTTGAATTTGTTGCTTTGGTTTCTCCATGCCCTCAGATCACGAATTGCCTCTCAGCTTGCTGTCAGTTTGCATGTCCGAGCTGACCTTTTTCTACTTTTCAAGGAGTGCTTCATGTGCCACCATTCATTCAGCTATAAGCTCTCCATAGAGTAAAAAAAAAATATAGCATTGATCAGTTGGTCAAAGTGGGTATTGATCAAGGAGCAGCATTACCCACAGCAGCATTTGTTTATACAACAGTCCACCCTGTAATTGGCCATGCACAGAAGGATATGCCATGTCTTTGTCCAAGCTGAAAGTGCAGAGGGGATTTATAAACTAGAGAATGGGTCTTGCTTTGAGACTGTAGAATAAACATGGGGATCCATGGGAACCAGGGAATGTTTAGTTCCTTTCATTGGGAACATCCTCTAATAGCTTGTTTACTGCACCATCATAAAGCAGTGGTTACTGCAGGGTGATTTCAGTGTGGTAGACAGAAGGATAGCATTGCTATTACAGAGATTAGGAGGTTAAATTCCCTGTACAGACAGTGAAAAAGAAGAGCTGCCACAGAAAATGTATCCAAAGAAGCACATCCCTGTTACAAGATTCTTAGGCTTTTAATTTAGATGGTGCATCTTACCAGGATGAATGGTCTGAGCACCCCCATTCCCCACCCCAGTGCATCTGTGACTGTTTTGTTTTGGTTTTTTACCATGTCTCTTTTGGTGTTTTTTTCTCCCTTTCCTATCACAGTAATACTCCAAATTGTTAAGCTGGGTGGGCAGACACTGGAGACAATTAATGGAGAGGCAGAAGACATGGTGTTCAGTGGGAAGAAGGGAAGAGGGACAGTAAAGGCAGCACAAGTTGAAGGGAAGACAAGAGAACAGTAGAGAATTAAAAATGGATCAAAAGCAGACATCAGTAACAGGATGAGCATCAGTGAGTACCCCTGGGCACTGCTAAGCTCCCCCTGAGGTGCCACTGGTGGAATCCACTCTGATGTCCTTGCCATTCCTTCCCTCTTCCTCCCCCTGCTTCCCTAAGGGCAGGGCAGTCAGCTGTGGTCTGTGAGAAAGCTGAGGGAGGCCAGCACCTTGCAGACACTGCCCTACACTTTTGGGATCAAAATGTCTTAGTAATGGGGTCAATGCTATAAATCTTGTGTAGGTAAATGTATCTCATATACAAATATGCAAGGGATATCCTGGCCAGAGCTGGAAGGTGCTTTGTCATTAATGTGGGCAGACACTGCAACTGTGCAATTTTTTACACACCCCTGGTTCCACGCCCTGCTTGGTAATCTGTCTCCCAGGGATGCAGGGAGACTTTCCAGAAGTTTTAAACAACTGCCATCCTTAAAAACAGGTTTCTCAAGAAATATTTACTGCTTCTATTCTAAATACAGGATTTATCTCTATGCCCTGCAGTCAGGATAATAGTGTGGTCTTAGAACCAAGAACAGTGTCACATTTTACACTTGAAGCATTTCAGCATATATATACATAGTATATTGGTATAAATGCTTCCATTGTAATGTCAGAGTAAAATTCTCAGGAAAACTGGGAGTTACAAATATGTCTAGAAAAATGATGAAAATGTCCAAATGTGATTAATTTAGGAAAAACTCATGTGGTATGGATATATACCACATTAAAAAATTAGGTGCAAAAAGATTGTGTTTAAAATTTTTATATTTGTTGAGCTAGAGTTTCATTCAGTTTTTTTATTTTAAGTGGTGACACTTGTTTAAAAAGAATAATTGAGAGACATGTTAGCCTAGCCAGATGGATACATGTGGAAAATGTTGACTTTTCTTTGCCTCAAGGTTATTTCCTCCTGCCTATGCTGACAGCTGAAGTTAACCATTTCAACTGCCAGATTTTCTTGGCAGAAAGTCTGGGCATCCTGTGTTCTATATGAGGTTGCTCCAGAGCAGATTTGGGAGCTTTGCTGTGGAAAAGTGGTAATGCAGCAGCAAATGGAATGGGACATGAGTTGCTAATGCAGGAAGCACCAATGCACAAGAAGATGGGGTCACCAAACCTATGGGGGAGATCCACACCTTGAAGTCATTTCCCAAATGTTTGACTACAGAACTGTCAAGACACACATGGGGGAACCTCAAAATTGAAAGTACCCAGTACCTACTGGAAAGCCTTGTATATATATAATTTGGTAGATGCCTTGAATTTATAGGCCTGTTAAAGTTCCATTGTCTGAGTTTTATTGTGTTGTGGTCCCATATCTCTCCTCCCACTGTAGAACATAAATATTGCTGTTATTCACTCACAGAGTGATGCCATCCCTCATGAAAGGTGACTTCATCAACAGTTGCTCCTTGAAAGGAATTGAGCTTGGTTAGAGGAGGTGTTTGTGAAGTACTGGACATCAGCTTTTGGGGGTGTAAGACACCCCATGGGTAGGGTTGCTGGTAGGGGGAGATGTGGGTAGAGGCACTTCATGTATTAAAAAAGCGATCTGGTGTTTTTCAGCAGCAGTCAGACATCTGGGGTCTGAGCCTGTGTGTTCAGCATGTGAGTGTTGTTCCCATCAGTTTGGTTTGAACAAAGGTTTCCTGTCTGTTTTCAGCAAAACTGTGAAGTATAAATATTTATGCGTTGGAGCAGCACATTCATCCATTATCCCAACATATGAACGTGTTCCCAGTGCTGTGGTTTCCATTGAGATGTCATCCAGCATTTAATCCCCTTGGATCTTGTCTCAGCTGATCAAAACCATGACGCTGCTAAGTGTAGCTATCAATCATGGACAGGCCTCCATCCAGCTGGATTGTCATAAATGTTAAGTGATACATTCACTTCAGTGGTTATCAACGAGAACAGGATCATACAAGCTGTTACTTTTTAAAGTGTTTTATTGTTTCGAAAGGCAACGGGCAAAGGAAGTTGGTTATAAGGATCTTCAGTGATAAAAGGAAGGATTGTTCAAATCAAGAGCATGATGTCCCCTATCTGATGTGCAGGTGTTATTTCCGTGAGGGCTGCAGTCCCTCTAAGGCCATTGCTGCTGGAGCAGTAGAACAGGACATGGCACCTTCACCAGCCACCTGACTTGCAGAGCAGATGAGCTGGAATTTCCCTGCAAGCTGGTCCTAAAAACAGAGCACAAATGGCACAGGAGATTGGTGTTGAAGGCTTTAGGTGCAGCCTTACCCAGTCATGGCTGAGAGCAGGGCAATGGGCAGCTTGCACGTCTCCCTTGGCTCAGAAGGGAATGTTTGGCCTTCATAGAAGTGTGTTTTGGGGAAAATGCATTCAGCAAACATAAGATGGGAAGTGTAGGCTCAGCACAAGGTTAGATGAGGAAATAGCAAATCCAGTCCTGTGCAGGTTGAGAAGATACCTGCAGACATCCTTTGGGGAGCTGCTTCTGTCTCAGGAGACATGGTACAGGGATCAGCAGCCTGTGGACAATGTGGCAGATGTTTCCTTGCTGGGGCCACCTCTGGCTAGTCCTGTACAGGCCACACTACAGACACTGATTCTCCTGGTGGGCCAGACTCTTGTGCTCACCAAAGCTGTTGGTACATGTAGACCAGCTGCCTCCCTTTGTCCATCATCACACGAGGCCCTCCTCTTGTGCAGAGATACTGGGAAGAAGCAGAAGTTTAAATGAGATTTCTTGTCTCTAAAATACCCATCACTCTGTACCTAGATCAAATCCCCCTGAACAAAGCACAAGTGACTTGATCTGTGCCACGTTACCCCCCACAGAATCCAAGATTACTGTGGGCATGAGCACAGTCCTAGAATGGCCACTGTGACCCTGACCCTGCAGTTGCACAACTCCACATTTCAACATGATATTGAACTTGTGATTTCTACTTCCTGTCCTCCTGAGGTGAAAACAAGCCATGCTGCTGACCCAGTGGCTGGATTCAGTCCCCAAGTTCTCTGTTTTTCACTTCCATGTGGATCGTGGCAGTTTGCAGCTCTGCACCCCTTGCCCTGCAGGTTTGCTGGATGGACACAGAGCACAATTCCTGCTTGGTCATTGCCACCAGGTCAGGAGTCATCACAGGCACAGTCCCAGGTGGGATCTGCACCAGGCCTCCTCTGGGCCAGCTTCTCTCAGCTGCCATGTCCCCAGGGGAGACTCTGGCCTAATCCTTATCATTAATTACCCAATTGGCTTTGTTCTTGACCCAGATCTATGGCCCTAGATAGGAGAGTTTTTTGAGAAGTGTTTTCTAAGATGTAGTTCTAGCAAATGAAAAATCCCTAGGATAGCAGAGAGCCTCAATTGATCCTGATTTATTTCCTGTGGGTGTTCTTGTTGTCTTTCCTTAGTTTTTTAAATCAAACAGGATTTTCACTACCTTCATCCTTTTGGGGTAAACCAAACTTACAATTAAATAGGAAAATAATCAGGCTTCCCTCATTCCAATTAATTTATTAGCACTGAAAGAGTTTTTTGCAGATCAGACTGCCTTCTCCCTGGTTACTTATTGATAATGCTGCTCTGGCACACTGAAGCAAGTGCTTTCAGCTTCTTAGAGGATGCTGGGAAGAAAAATTTCCATTTTCTTTTAGAAACACAATCTTTTGGTTTTCAAACTGAGAGAAAAGGGCTCTGGAGCTCTGTTTACTGAACAACACACAGGTAATAGCAATCTGAATGTCCATAATGTTTTTATCTGATGACTTCAATGCACTCAGCAGAAAGAGGTGTGATTCCCAGGAAGGGAGAGGATAAGCCACAAGATGCCAAATACTTGTGGGGTGGAGCAGAGCTGTTCTTCAGGGCATGGAAATGAGAGCATCCTCTACAGAATTTTAAAAGAATGGGAGCTGTAATGAAGCAAATAGAGGATTTCATCTGCTCAATATGCATGTGTATGCACACAGTGACATATAAATGTGTGGTTTGTTTAGCTTTTAAGGTTTTGGCAGTGCATTTTTGGACTCACTGGGTTTGATCTACAGATCATTGAACCCCAGATTTGTCTTTTTCTGCTGGTTTCAGGATTCCAAATGACATTGGCTGCTGCTGCTTTCCTGTGTGTTAATCTGCTAGTGTGACAGAATCACTGTGGTGAGCTATACACAGTTTAAGGAGCATGTAAGAGCCACTGCACATGCAGCCCAGACAGCATTTTAATTTGCTACACCACAGATGACTCTGGTTGCAGTAAATTTACTGTGAGTAGACTAATTGCAAAATAACCCTAATTGAGTAGTTATCAGCAAACAACATCCTGTGGAACAAAACTGCTTACAATTAATAGCATTTAAGCCATGCACTGGTATTCTGCAGAATGCTAAGATGCAATTACACCGTGTACAGAGATTGTGCTCTGTTCTGGAAACCATGTTTCCAGCACTGCTTTCATTATAAAGGGATGTTTCAAGATTCAGTACTTGCATTTTAGGCTAAATGAATTTATGAAATAAGTGATGTGTCTCTCCCCTTAACGTGTGTGAAGCAGAACCAACTCAAATAAAACCAGTGAAGCTGTGGCATTGTCAGGATAAAAATGAGTGGTGCTACTGTCTGGTCACGTTTCTCCATGTTAGACCTGTCTGATCACCTGTGGGTCTGGAGGCTGCAGAATTAGTCCCCAAGAGCAGACTTGCAGAAATCATCTGGCACATGGCATCTCAAGGAAATGCTGGGAGCAATACATGACATAAGGAGTGGGGCACAGAAGGGATGGAAAATTTATGGTCAGCAGTCCTAGTTCTCACCAAGCCTCTGTTTTGGAAAATGTTATCATTTTCTGGAGCATTAAAGGAGGAGCGTGGGCAAGCGTGGGAGAGGATAATGGCTGAGTATGTCCTTGCTGCAAACCTCCTGGGAAGAGAGTGAGAGTAGCAGAAGCTCAGTGAATATTTTGATAAAGATTACTGTGTATGTACAGAGATGGCAGAAAAGTACTTAATTGATTGTTAATGCTTCCCAGTGATCCTGAAATGTGTGGACAGTGTTGGTGGGGAAAGTCAAATACAACTATGGCTAAAGAAAATTGTTGGTACGAAGGTATGAGCTGGGGGAGTGGGGAGAAGAATCAGAAGGATCGAGAAACCCAACCCAAAACAAAAGCACCAAACCCAACCTCCCCCTGTACAAGAAAAATCTGAGCCCTAGTCTTTTTCATACACATTTTTTTTTCATATAAAATGGTTATTGGACCTCTAGAGTGGACTCATTATGATGATTTTAGTAGACAGACCCTGAAGAGGAAACATGGCATCTAATTATCTTAATTTTATTCAATGCTAAGCAAGCAGCTGTGCACATTAGTACTGACTGAGCTTGAGTAAAGCTTCAATGTTATTCTTTCCTAATTTGACATTCCAACCAGAACAAACTGTGTTAGGGTGTCAGGGTAACATACTAATTGTAAGCAGGCAGCTTTTAGATTTGCTTTTTGTTTTAAGCCTAAAATGCCACCAAGGACAAGGGAGCAGAGATTCAGCTCTGTCTTTGTAACCATTGCACTTCTCCAAGTACCATTACTTAGCAAATACTCAGTTTTCATGGGAATCTGCAGCTGATGAACTATTATTTTGAGAATGGGGAAATGTTATGTTCCAGAAATGCCATGCTAGCTGCAGCTCGAGGCTGCCACAGTTTAGTTTGAAGCCAGTGGCACTGAGTGTATTACTTTTAAAATAATTGGGGGGGAAAGGATTGACATTTAATTTCTTCCTCCTGAGCTGAGGCAAAGAATTTTTCTGTTTTGTGGCTTCTTGAAACAATGCCTTAAATATATACAGTTTGTTACTGTATTAAAATATAATTAAAGGGAATGCACCCTGTTTCAGGAAGGTTTTTAAAAGGGTACATTTCTTTGATGTATTTCGGGAGTCACTGAGCTTTATGAGATCACTGGTTTGTAATGGCTTCCCCTGGAAATGAGGAAGAGTTGTTTAAGAGATCTAACTCTGAATTAAAATGCCAGCAATCTAGGCAGGAAGCCAATCTTACAGGACATTATTGCCATTTTAAGATTCCAAACCATAATTTGTTTCTGTTGCAAATATTTCTTATGCAGAAGGTAGTTTTAAAACATCCATCTTTTTTCTCCGTGGGTAATCATGACTTCCATAGAAAAACTGAATGACAAGAATCTGTAGCTGAGCAACCTTGAAAAAGATTTTGAAATTGCTCGTTGTATATTTAGTCTTCCAAGTAAATGCTTGTCTTTGATAGCTTGAGAGCGTGTTAGAAGTGAATAGCCCTGATTCACTGCTCACACTATTTTAATATCCAGCTACCTCACTGATTTATCACTTAGTTGTGTCAAATAAGTTGCTCCTGATTGGCACCTTTGTAAGGAGGAACAGAGCACTTCCATCTCCCAGTCCCTACTGCTGTCACCCACAGGCTCAGCTGAATGCACAGTAAAGTCTGAAGCATTTTACAGTTTTGCTATAAAATAAGATATTGGTTTGAAGTCCTGGCCCTACTGAAAGGCTCATGGCAAAAATCCATCATTTTTCCTCTCTAGCTTTCTCACCAGCCCCCAGGGAGGCTAAAGAATTTTTCAGTCCTTTTTTCTAGGGCTTGCTGCAAGCTGAATGACCTCTATCATCTCTTGTGTTCAGTGCTCACCCATTTGTCCTCATCCACAAGTGTTACTATAAAAATGGTGGAAGATTTAAGCCAAAAAGCAAAATTATACTGCAGGAAAATCATTGTCTAATAACTCGAACTCTGTGATTTCTGGAAAAGAATTTGAATAAGAATTGTATGTGCTTTCAAATTGTGGAATTTGTAGGATTTTTTCTGAAGGCCCGAATTGCTTGTTGCCTTTTAAAACAGAACCCTGTGCCTGAGAGCATTGTCCAAACACCCCCTGAACTCTGTCAGCCTTGGAGCCCTGACCACCTCCCTGGGGAGCCTGGTCCAGTGCCCAGCCACCCTCTGGGTGAAGAACCTTCTCCTGATATCCAACCTAAACCTCCCCCAATAGTCTGCAGCAGTTGTAGGACCAGTCAGAGAGCACCACAAGACAGAGCTGTCAGTCCAAAGAATCTTTTTCTACAAATCTCATTGGAAACCTCACTACTCAGCTGAAGTTCAGGACAGCCCTGGTGTAACTAGAATATAAGGGCTTGTATCATTCTCTTTGTTGCAAGGTGATTGTGTCTCTTTTGTGGAGGCTTCCTTGCCCATACTAATGAAAGTGTTTTGTTGAAGTCTTGATTAATTTCTGTAACTCATTAGGAGTTTTGCTGGTGAGAATGCACCTTTGTTGGTGACTGGCTGTAAACAGCAGCTTAAGCAGTCTGGGTGCTTACTCCCCTGTGGTTTTAATTGCAAATGAAGGGCTGCAGCCAGGCATGGGTATTGCTGTGCATATACATGTGTGAGCATTGCACACCCTGCTCCTCTCAGACTCCGTGTGTGTTACTGTGCTGCATGATAGTGTGGAGCTTGACAGAAGTATGACTAAACAGAACCATACATTTTCATGTTCTTCATCTATTTCTGGGCTGTGATTCATTCTGGGCAATTTACTGAATAGTAGAGAGGAAAAGGGAAGTTTGAAAGAGAAATTTACTGCAATATGTGTTTTACCCATTTGTACTTTCTCTTTTGCATGGGACTGAGTTGTAGGTGCTCTGGAAGAATTTCCCTGTGACACTGAGCAGGTTTGAGGCTCTATCCACAAGTCATTCTCTCTGTCTGAGAAAGTCACTTTCTTTGGTCATTTATTCAAAATCATGTGAGGAATAAACATATTATTAAGGGAGGAATATTCCCTCCCTTACAGAAGGGAAAGCTGGACAGGAGAGCCCAGCCTGGCTCATTTGGCCACCTTGTTGGAGAAACAAATGGCTAAGGAGAGGTGTGGTTGAGATAAATTGTGAGAAGAGCTACCAAGACACATTGTGGAAAAGACATCTGTATAACACACACAGGATTTACCAAGCCAGGGCAGAGGGAGGCTACCCAGAGCTGATGTGGTTTTGTAAACAAATCTATAATTTTCTGCCAGGAGGTGATCACAAACCCAAGCTTCCTGTGAAGTGCTCAAAGCAAAGTGGGCTAGAGGTTTAACTGATGTAATAAAGTAGCTTTGCTGACCCCTTTTAAGTGATGTCTTACTTTAGTAAATTTATTCTATAACCTTTATCAGTGAACCATAAAATGTCTCTATGCACTTCTATCACCAAAATTTTAAGTTCACTGAGAAATAAACAAGACAATTTTGTTCTTATAGGAGCAAGCCAAGATATAGAGGTGGGGATTCTTGTTTTATCAGTCTGTGGAAGTTTATAGTTCAAAGCAAAGCCCATCCATGCAGCATTTGGGAATAAGAACAGTTGTATGGCAGTTCTGATTCTGAAAATGTTCTGCCTTGCAGATCCCTGAAAAACAAATGAGAAAATCACTTCTGACAGGCTCATGAGGAATATTACAAGGAAGCCTCAGACATCTCTGGCATTCTTAACCTGGTCATCAAAAAGGAAATCTTAGTGAGAAATCCTTCTAGAGTGAGCTCCAGCATTTACAATTGACAAGGCTGCAGTTAGCACACAAGTTCACTCATTTTCATTTTTTTCAATCATTTCTGGCCATTTGTAGACGTAATTTGCCAAACATGCAAACATTTGTGTTGTCATGGCATTTGCTTTACATTGCTGCAGCCTGCAAAATTTTAGGAAATAAATCAGTGATGTTAGGGGGCCTCTAACATGTAAACTTGAAATTACTCAGAAAATTCTACTGGAATCCATTCAAGCAGAAGGATCACTTCAAGAAGAAGAAAAAGGAAAGATGCAATGTGATTGCTCTAGAAGTTATTAAAGAGCTCTCAGCTAAGGAGGGACAGCAAGAACATGCTCCATTACACCATATCATGGGCCAGCCATATAGGCACTAAGAGAAGTCCTAGACTAATTCTGGGGAAACTTGGGTTTTGTTCTTTGATGTGGCACGAGCTCAGGCAGCTCATGTCCTGTACAGACCAGGTATTTAACTCCACTGCAGATACATGCAGAGGAAAAATGGGGGTGGTGATGTTACTGTTAGTTTGGTATTTATGTGGATTTTAAATCCTGTTTATCAAGAGACTTTGAAATAATTTTGTTAAAAAATAACAGGGTTTTTTTCTGAGTTCCCTAAGGGAGTTGGCTGAAATAAAGTATCTTTAAGGAGGAAAAATTCTCTCTTTTCTCTCTTTCTCTTTTTCTGGTAGCTATCAGTTTGTCTGATATTTTTGTACCAGACCAAATCTGTTCTCTTTTTTTCAGGGTGCTTAGGAAGGGAACTGTGGTTTTACTTATCATATATTTCAAAGCCTGCCTGGTGCTATATTAGTTTCCACAATAAATTTCCCAAGGTAAAGTGACAAACCAGTAATTTTTCATTATGAATCAGCTATCCATGAAAGATTGGATTTAGGTCAAAATTTATTACCCAATGGAACTGAAGCCAATATTTAACATAATGTCAGCTATCTTGATATTAGAGAATTTTAATGGCTATGCAATTTTATTCAATGATGAAGTTATTTCAGTTGTGTAGTGAATGTCTGGGCAATTTGATATACAGAACCTTGAGATGAAAATTGGATAAACATGGAAAATGGTGATTGATTGGTGGAAGGTTGCAATAATGTCTGCTTTGAGATACCTTTTATTGTTAAATTATTTATCTAATGCAATCTCCTACACTTTTAGTAGTCTTTAAGTTGGCATTAAATCGATGTTTAAGTCTTCACAGTCAGAAAGGCCTCATAACTCAAACTGATAAATATCTTCTAACACATCAGGAGGAATAATGATCCATCTTAATACCTGAAAGTAAAAAAGGTGGTATTCTTTCTATTTTCTACGAATCCCTGTAGAAAGACTGAACCATGAACCAGAAGAATTAAGATTAGAAGACAGAAAGAAATATCAGAAAGAAAAAGCCCAGTGGTAGTTTGTCTGGGGAATCGAGAGCAGATTCTGTCTGCTTTAGAAGATGAAGAAAAATTGTCTGTGGGGCTGAGCAGAGCAGTGTGAGCTGAGCTGACCTTGCCATGCTGGCTGTCCTGGAGGGCACAGCAGGGCCTGGCAGGAGCTGTGGGAGGCTCCCTGCTCGGGCAAGGAGCAGAGAGTGGCCACAGGGCACACGGGCACCTGGCCCAGGGGCTGGGCTGCCCCTGCTCCGTGCCCAGGTGTGCCAGGGCAGGCTGCTTGGCAGAACTGCAGGCTGGGGACAGCTGGGAACAAGAGCACAGGGGGGCTTTGGGGTTTGTCCCTGGGAGCTGGGGGTGAGGCTGATTCCCTCAAATGGCCATCAAAAGCAGGCTGTGTTCTGTGCTGGGTGCCCTGCCCTGCATGGCCTCTTACTTGTGTCCTTTTGTATGGGCTTTGTCTAAATATAGATTAATAATTTTGTATTTCATTGTTCAGAAAATGGTGTAAGCAACTTTCCTACCCCATCTACCAAGTGTTATATGGCAAGGGCCTGGATTATTTGTCAGAAGGCAGATAAAAGGATCAGCAAGCACAGCTGAAGCTGCCTTTTTCCTGTACAAGTACCAGTTTAAACACCAGAAAGAAATATTAAGCATAGTCTGTAGGAAAAAAAAAATCTTTATTCAGATAGTAACTAAATCTAGTGAAGACTGAATAGGAATGTGAGTTCCTTTCTGCCTTAAGGGCAGCAATATTGCTGAAAACTAATGCTGGAATTTTCTTCAAATAGTAGGAGGCTTTTCATTTTTTGAGGTGGAGATAGAAAGAATTATCCTATGGATAAATAGAATCTCCCAATGAGTTTTCATCTTAAAGCTTTACAAATTTATTTCAACTATGCCTAAAACTATCCACCTGCAATACCACAGAGGTGCCCTAAGTACACCTTCAGTATTTTGTAAGTTTGTCCAGAATTCAAGTAGAATGTGAACAGCTTGCTTCATCCCTGAATAATACATTTCAGAACTGCTGAAATTTTTTTCATCATTTACATAAATCTTGCATAGAAGTAATTGTGATTTGACAGTTTTCTTTTCATTATCTGAGTTGAAAACTGAAAGCTATAATTGTTAGCTGGCCTAAATTGGTGTAGCTTCATTTGGATAAAGCATTGAACCAAACCAACCCTGCAGCTTTTCTAAAATGCCATCATCTCCCTTTCAAACATCTGCCTGTGCTGAGGCAAAACGGAGGAAATCCTACATTTCTTCAGACTAATTGGATTGAGCCAGACTGGAAATTGTGTAATACTACACAGGAGACATTTAGGAACCCCTAAAACCTTCAGCTTCAAAGGGCAGGTTTTGTAGCAGTTCAGGCTCCCTACCTGGATTTGTTTATTGCTTTGAACATTGCAGACTTACTTTTATGATTCATAATCATCCATAAAGAAATTCAGCTGTTATTTAAAATGCTCTGTTGGGAATGCTCAGTAGTTATTAATTAATAATGCATCAGTAAAGCAACAAAAGGGCAGGTAAAGCTGCAGTTAGGAGTATTGGCTGGGTGTCTGCTGCCTTCAGAATTGTGGTTATGTCTCATTTCCCTGGGCTTAGCTCATCCTTGTGACTCTGGGTTCTCCTCTTCATACTCCAGGCACTTTCTGCAGAAAATACTGACTGGTGCATGATTTATCCACAATTAAAAGCAAACCAAAATGCCTGTTAGCATTAAGAGTTATAAACTTACTCCTAACATTTTTTTCAGTGTCAGAAACCTGTCAGGGACTCGTGAGAAGAGAACAAAAAATCACTCGGTAATTTCTTTTAAATGAAGAAAATTTAGGGCTAAGTATAAAAAAGGAAAAAGAAAAAAGCACACTAAAATCTACTTTGAAGTGCTGTTATATATTGCTAAATAGTTTTATAGACAACAGTGCCACTTTATTACAGTGCCAGTGAGGATCAATGCTGTGAAAGTCACTGCAAACCTGGTGCCAGTGGGGTTAGAGATGGACCAGCTGAATGTTGCTGCTTTGGAAGAAAAAAGGATGAACTGCTGGGAGATTTCCTGTAGCCACTGCTGGCCCAGAGCTGAGCTCTGTTTGGCATTTTTTTTGTATTTTTGCTTTCATGCTGATTACCACTTTTTTGCAATGTGTCCTATTTTTGTGTGGTAATTGTTAATCTGGAAAATTTACTTGGTGTGCAAGATTTAATATTAGGTCCTGCTGCCATGCTGACAATGAATTAGCTTTTTGGACTCTATCATATGTTCTCAGCAGGCACATATGTAATTAAAATGAGCCCACGTTGAGTTTCATATTAACAGTCAAACCACCTTTGGCAAAAGGTCTCTGTGTTCTTTTGGGATTATACTCTGGGGCAATGTAATTACAGTGTCAAGTATAATTTTTACTTTTAAATACTTCTTCATTTACAATAATATTAAACTTTTCCATACTGGCTCACTTTTGGATTTATAAAATGATTTTTTTTCTAATAAAAATGTTGCCAGCACAGGCATTCTATTTCAGATGTTGTCTTCAACTCTAAAAAAGTTGTGCTGTTGAACAGTAATCATTTGGTGTCAGGAGACATTGGATTAATTTACATAAAAAGTAATTCCAGAAATTAGGTGTTCTTTCATGAAGATGGTGCTTGCTGTGACAATAAGGGCAGGGTGATCCAGTCTCAGAAGAAAGGGTGAGAATGAATGGAGTGTGTGTGGATAAACAGTTCACCTTCTGGCAATCTTGTCTTGAGAAATAATATGAAGAGATTTTTCATCATTCTTTTAATGTCAAAATAAAGATAGGAGAAATTAAATTATACTTGAAAGAAATTGCAGCTCAGGTGTTTTTGATTCTTTTAGCTGTAATGGAGGATTGTTAAGGAGGCTCAAAGTTAATCTGCATTTTTATAGATCAGGGATTGTTCAGAACTGGAACATGAGCAGAATTTGGCTCAGACATGCTAATTCTGTTTTGATAGTGATTTTACACTGTCCATTCTCCATTGATTTCAGAGGGGCTGCAGAGTAGGAGATGGACTGAAATGAATTCAGCAGATGAACTGAATAAAGTTGTGTTGCTACTATTCATTAACTCATTAACTAATATTTCTTCTTGGCTCAATTACAAATAATCTTTGAGGGCTTTAGCTTTTAGGCTGTGAGGAGGTTGAGCTCCTGACAGGAGAGCTCTCAGCAGGGTTTGCAGAGCAGCTGCTGCAGTGAGAGCAGACCTTGCTGCAGACCTCAATGGTTCCTGGCTCTCCTGTGCTGGGGTTTGTTCCTCTCTGTGCTGAGCTGCTGCCATTGGGGTCCCTGCTGGCCCTACCCCTCTGGATAGTGAAGTACAGAACTATTTCTGCCACAAACCTGCTGGGGCTTTTTTTCTGCCTCCCCCTCTGAGGTGCTGGGTGTCTGAGACTGTGAGCACCTGCCCTGGCTGGGAGTGTGCAGGTCATGGGCAGCTCTCACCCCCTGACAGCCAGGGAGCCCTTGGGTTGTTACTGCAATCCTCTGCCAACATTTCTTATTTTTCCTGGTCTCTTTTTTTTTAAATAAACATGTCATTTTACAATCTGTGAGATGCTTCTTGTGTTTCACACATTTTCGTCTCCTAAATTAGGTTTACTTAGCAGTTTTGCAGCCAGTTGATTATTTTCATGCCCTACTGTACCATAAAAGCCAAGTTGTGAATGAATTTGTTTGGGGCTCTGTCGTTTCAGAGGAGGAGGAACTGAATTACATCTCAACACAAGTTGTTTGAGTTTGGAATTTTTTATTTTTCTCTTTTAAGCCTCCCCTTGTGATAGGGATGATCAAATAGCTTGTGTATGAATGAGAGATGGCAGGAGGAAAACCCAAATATGGGAAATCAATACTGCTGGATTACATCTAGACCTTCAAAGCAGTTTTTAGCACTTGCTTCACCTAATTAAAATGCATAACAACTTGGATATGTGCCCTGTCTCATTCTGTGCTGCACCTTTAAGTTATTCCTGGAGCTCCACACTAATGCACAGCTCACTTCTGCCAGGCTCCCCAAATTCAGAGGGGTGGGATGAGCTGTGCACAAGCAGAGCCTCCCTGTGCCAAGGTCCTGCCCAAACCCTGCCAGCACACAGGCAGAGGGCTGGGAGGCAGGATCAGTTCCAGCTGCAGGAATGGGAAGTGCCTGGGGCCAAATTTAGTACCTCTGACTGCTGACATAAAATGAAGTTGCAGAATGGGAAGAGAGACTCTGAGGGGCAGAGTTAAGATAATTTTAGAAATAATCTCCATTATTATTTTTGTCTGTAAAAAGCATGAATTGTTTTTGTTTCAGACATTGCACAGATACTCCTCTTGTGCAGTATAGAGAAAACCCTTCTACAAGTTACTGTTTAAGCAGCTCCTTGACATCCAAGGGCATCATAGACTTGTTAAAATCTGAGAGAAATTTATAACTCATTTATAAATTATGGTATTATTGCGAGAAAGCATTTTGCATACAAATTCTCCCCAGATGCTCCTAACAGCAGCCAGTAACTTATTTAGTCAATAAAGTGATGTTTTCTGCACATTGGATTTTTTTAACAAAACTGTAATGTCTATTGAAATACAGAAGAATCACTTTATGCTGCTTTTGTTGAACATTTTCTGATGCTGACAATTTGATTTTCCCTTTGTTTTCCTCTAGTGGTATGTTAATGGGATCCTTTTATTCTGTGATGGAGTAATGGAGTGCAAGTCCTTTATTTTAGCAACAAGACTATGCTGGTTTTTTCTATCCTTTGCCCATCACTTTAAGTGTGAATATACATCCTTGTGAATACCAGTCCAAACAATTTTCATGAGATTATTTAAAAAATCAAGCTCAGTTAATTCATACTAATTTGTTCCTTGCTGGCAAAAGCTTTGTATTAGGAGTTGCTTTCCCTGCTGTTTCAAAAGGGGGAATGTTGAAAGTGCTGACCCTGACAGCTGTGTCAGGACTCAGGTTTGGTGCTGCTGCAGCTGGAGCTGGGCTGCTCCAGGCAGGGCTGGGGGTCACTTCAGGGTGGGGAGGGGGCTGTGGAGCAGAGCAGGTGTTGAGCAGCTTTCTGCTGAGTGCATGTTTCACTAGCACAGAACCCATCACAATGAAGCATGGAATTCAAGATATGATTTTCAAGGCACCCTAATTGGATTAGAGGGATTGTGTTAAAGATATGTTGGCTATGAAATGTTTAGAGGATTAATGCCTGATGATTTTTATTTTTTCCTTCTTAAATCATCTTTACTAATCCCTCTTGATCAGAAGCAGCTTCTGGAAAGCATTCCAGCCAGGAAGGAGAGCCCAGCCCTACCTCATCCATCTCCAGGAGGAGAGACACAGGCTGTTATATGCGCTGTACAGACCAAAATTCTCCATTTTAATTAGATCCAAAGTACTCATTATCACTGGTGCTTTTTTTTTTCTGAAAACCTTAATATTTATGCCCTTAACACTTTCCATATTAGTGAACAATTTTGTGGTGTAAGGGTGGCCTGTGTAAGAATTAACATCCATCTGTCTTGTGTTTTAACCTGTCTGTATATGCTAAAATCTAGCTCAAGTAGTGCAGTGCCATTTATTAATCAGATGTTATTGTAACTGAGCATACCATACAATTACATTTTTGAAGTCTGCTGAAGAAACCAGTGTTAATTGCTTACAGTAGAATCTATTTGCTGGTAGAAATGTCACAATATAATTATGTTGTGTTCCTCTGTCTGACAAGCAATATACTCAGAGAAGATTGGTCCTTTTTTTTCTTCTCTGTTGAGTAAAGTTATTAATATTCCACAATAACCCTTTATGTAGTGCACATGGTAGCAAGGAGTACACAAGTGCTTTCTGGAAGCACAAAAACTGATCAATTATAAAATAATTCATATGTTACTATTCACGTGGGCAAATGAGAAGTACTTTGGGTCATTTGACAAAATCATTGCTTGCCAGTGTCCTTTGATATAATGGATATTTGACAACAGTTATCTGTCAAAAAATCAGTTATGCTGAAAAGTGCATTCTCTGAGTGGAGAAATTGCATTTGTGTCTGGGGGAAGCTTGTTTTTTAGGTGTGCTGTTTTACTTTAAATGCTTCAATTCCCACTGTTTCCTAGCTAATCTACCAGTGTATACAAACTCGAGGCATATATGTATTTATTGTACCTACACATACATGACTCTGATGTCTGACACATCTTTTATTGCCACAGTGTGAGATTCTTAGCAGTGCTTAGTCCCAGCCCTGCAGCCTTTGAAACCTGTCAAGTTTAACTCAAAGGGATGCAGAGGAAGCAGATCCTGCCAGCTTTGGAGTGAATCTGCACAGACCTGTGCTATTTATCTTTTCTCTCTCTTTTGACTGTATTGTGAAATTCCCATGAATTTCACTCGCACTGCAAGTGCCAGCTAAAACTTGAGGCTAAACTTTCCCATTTTGCACCATGTTGGCACAGTGAACAGGTATGAGGGTGGATTTTTGCTTTTCCTAGTGCAGCCTTTATTCTCAGTACCTAACTTGACCTTTTCAAACTAGCTATGTAAAATACATGTGAAAGTCTTTACTTTTTTGGTCTGTTCCCAACACTATGTTCATAATTATCTTGAACAGAGAAAGAAGGCAGACTCTGTCCTTCCAATTCTGCATTCAAAAAATAG
The DNA here is from genome assembly GCA_013400575.1 of Peucedramus taeniatus. Taxonomy (NCBI): domain Eukaryota; kingdom Metazoa; phylum Chordata; class Aves; order Passeriformes; family Fringillidae; genus Peucedramus; species Peucedramus taeniatus. The sequence goes on from WBNO01018678.1 coordinate 522,042, forward strand.
GAGACAGATGTAATGGAATCTCAAAGGAAGGATTAACTTTGAGTTAACAGGCCAGATACTCATATGGTATGAATTAACTTGGTCCTGGCCTTACACCAGCTGATTGTAATGATTAACTGTTAATTTCTTAAGGTTATTTGGGGGAAGAGATTCTTTACATAGGACTTGAAAGATGACAGCACAGTAAAACAGAAAGGGGAAAACATTGATCAGGCAGGTAACAAACATGCTTTTATCTACCTATTCATTTCTTGGTAGTCTCAGCAGTACATAATATCTCCTGGGAGGTTATGTGAAGTAGAGATGTGTGTAATTGCTTTTGTTTTCACTCCTTATTGATTATTCTTGCTGTGAGCATGAGAGGAAGAGATGGTGTAAAGGTTACGGTGTGCCAGTCTCCAAATACACTGGAACAGACACTCCAATCTGCAAAGGCTGTTTCAAATGCTAATTTGAAGTATAAGCCTTGATATACTTCTGTTGCTATTTTGCTTAGTATTTGTTATGTTGGTATTGTTACTTTGTTTGATGTCCGCCTTGGTTGTTTCATAGTAACTGATTGGCTTTCAAGTTTCTGTTCCTTGAAGGCTTAAACTTCCGGATGATTTGAGGCAGAAGAGAAAGTCTGAACTGAAATAAGGGGCATTTTTTACGTTTTCTTCTTGTCCTGCAAAAGAAATCTAAAGGCTTTTCAGAGGGAAGGGAGTGAGGCTCTTCAGAGAAGAGCTGACTCCAAAGCCCATTGTTGGTTTTGGCATGAAGGGTGGTGAGGCTGTCACTGGTGTCCCAGTTGGGATGTAATCCATCTGCAGCAAGAGGGCTGGCAGCCTCTGGAGTGTAATTCAGGCCACCTAAATCAGTAGTTGATTGTTCAGAAAATGCAAACTGTGAACGAGGTTTTATAAATATTTCAGTCTGGGTTTGTGTCATCAGTTTTCTTGGGAGCGGTGGGATGACTTCTCTTGTATGACAAATTCCTGTTCTCATCAGTTTGGGGCTGTTGATGGGAGCATCCTTAGCAACAACCAGTGGTGGATAAGATAACTAAACACATGCTTCATTTCAATCCTTTCTTGCCTTCTGTAACCTTTCCCCTCCTAACGAGCACAAGCCAGCTCTCGGAGCACAAGAGCTGAATGAAGTGTCTCCTCCTGTTGTGAGCTTTCTGTCAGAGGAGGGTGGCTCTACACAGTGAGAAAACTCTCACAGCTTATGTGTTAGCCAAAATAGACAAGATGCTCTTTTTCCTTTTATCTTGGGTGTATGGAACTGGTGCACTCAGGAGCTGCTCCTGATTGCAGTGATGAGCTGCTCCTGATTGTAGTGATGAGCTGGTTGGGCTCCACAAGTTTTGGCTCTGAGCTGGGAGTGGCTGTGGGCTTGTCCTGAGAGCCAAGCTTGAAAATCTCTTTTATTTGAGTTTCTTCTTAAGGCTGTGTGACACAGGCACCTATAAATAGTGGTCTTCCTCTTTTTTTTGTGGTTTCCAAGGGTGTTACCTCTCAAATGTTAAGTCACAGAGTCAAAGAAAGGTTTGGGTTGGAAGGAACCTTAAAGATCTTCCTGCCATGTGCAGGGATGCCTTCCACTAGACCAGGTTGCTCAAGGCCTTATCCATTCTGGCCTTGAACGGGACTGGGGCATCCACAACTTACCTGGGCAAACTTCCTCCAGTATGTCACCACCGTCACAGTAAAGAATTTCTTCCTAGTATCTAACCCAAATTTACCCTCTTTCAGTTTGTACCTGTTGCTCCTTGTCCTGTCACTACAGTTCCTGAAAAAGGGTCCCTCTCCTTGTAGGCCCCCCTCAGGCACTGCAAGGTTCCTATGAGGTCTCCACAGACCCTTCTCCTCTCTAGGCTGAACAGCCCCAACTCTCTCAGCCTGTCTCCACAGGGCAGGTGTTCCAGTCCTCTTACCAACTTCATGGCCTCCTGGACTGCTCCAACAGCTCCATGTCCTTACCTTGGGGGCACCAGAATGGCTGCAACTCTCCTGGTGGGGTCACAAGAGCAGAGCAGAGGGGCAGGATCCCCCCCTCGACCTGCTGGCCACACTGCTTTGCATGCAGCCCAGGACTTGGCTGGGTTTTGGACTGTGAAGTCAAACTAAGGTTCCAGGTGCAAGAGGAATCAATGGTCTTTGCAAGGACTATTTGTGTCTGTTCTTGGATCTGCTTTACATTTAATCTCTGAAGTCCAGTAATGCCACTGAATATAGTAAAAATAGCCTGATGCTCATTTAAAAGGCATTTTGTATTCACCCTAATAACACTGATCACGATGTGCTAATTGGCTGTTAATTGATATGATAAACACTATTATTACAAGATTCATTCTAATTCAACATTAATTAATTTACTGTTGCTTTTGAGTGTTATTTATTCATGGCAGTCGGTAGGAATAGGGAGAAAATGCTTCACTAACACACTCCAGCAAAACTACAAATAATTGAGATTTGTCTCCCAGGAATGCTACCATTTTCATAATTAGAATAGTCAGAAAAGCAAGCTTGTTACAGAGATGATTGGCCTGCCTAGATAAGTATTGTAGTAAATTAAGTTTAGTGTGTATTGCAAGTGCAGCATAGTGGAATCTGATAATTAGTTGGTCATTTGCAAATCATAAAAATGGTTTCAGCAATGACTCGATACTGACTGCGAGATAGAACCAATTTTTTGTTTGAAATATGATAGGCTGCTTCAAACCAAATGCTTCCTGCTTTTGCTAGGAATTTAGTGAATATGAGTGTGTTGCTGCTGCTGCACACACACACATACACAGACCCTGAAGGCTGATTTTGAACAGTTCTGTGTTATCCCAACTGCTTTTGCAGGTTTTGTGATACAAAAAATTTCTGTCCTAGTTCTCAAGGTTTTTTGTATTTCTTCATTTACAATGAATTCTGCAAATCATGTGAAAAAATTGTGCAGGGTGTCTTTCTGGATTTGTGTAGTGGATGGTGTCTGTCCCAGTGGGTTCTTGAGTGAGTCTTGGAAATGCTGCATGCAGCACAAACATTTTATAGCAGTCAGAGGAGGATGACAGAGCTGGGGTGGAAGTGGTTTCCTTTAAATTCCAAAAGTGAGAAATATCTTTGGGTTTTTTTTTCCCTTAGAATAAAATAGAAAAAAAGAAACCATCTTCTTATAATCCAGCTGTGAATATGAAACAGTTCTACATGTATCCTCTATCTTTCTAGCTTTCTTCTTTTGTGCCTTTTATTTTCCTGTGCCTGGACAGCAGAACTGAACCTACATCTGTAATTACAGTGAGTTTCCCTTTTTATAAAAAATTTTCAGGGATGCAGAGCTGCTTATCAGCTCACAAACTCACTGTAGAGAATCTTCCAGTGATCTCATGAAGGGAATTTCCATCTGTAAGGCAGTGACTCTTCTCCTCTGACTGCCCTAAGTTTATGCTGTCACCCTCTGAAATGATTAAAGAAGACTCAAAATGCCCACATCAGCAGCTCCTTTGTTCCAAGCCAGGGCTTCTTCTCAGCATGGAAAGAACATTACTGAAATCTGTCTCTTTAATGTTAAATGCAGTAGCCACTGAGTGCTTCTAAATTATGTCTCACTGCTTCCCTCCTGCCTTGCATTGATTTTTTGCTTATGGGTTACTTGATCATGTGAAGTTACAGAGGATCATAAATTGTTCCTGTAATTTTTGATAGAGTCTGAGACTGAAAAGTTGTAGAACAGGGTTGTTGAGATATAACATTACTGCAAAAAAATTGAATATCCACTCCTCAATAGCAGCGTGATTTCTGAATTTTTTCCCAAAGCTCTCAATGCTAACTCAGAGATAAAAAGTACAGGTAACAGCAGTTTTAAGGAAATCTACAGAACACAACTAGCAGTACTTTATTCTGTAAATCATAACCATCCCTCTCTAATCCCCATGCCTAGGAACAGTCCTGCAGAAGATCATCTCAACTGATTTCACCTCTCCTGCTTTGCTAAGCAGGTTAAAACCCACAAGGAAAAGCCACCCCAGTCATGATAATTATCTTCTCCAGGAGCTTGGCTTGCTTTGCTAGAGCCCCTCACTGACCTGGGCAGTGAATGTGCTGGGCTCAATGGGCACACAAGGTGCTGATTCCACTTTATGGTAGATATCTTATTTACCAGAGGAGCTTTCTGCACAGTGAACAGGCCAGAGACCAGTGGGCATTTTATATATACATAATTTTAATAATTTAATATATATATATATATCTATGTAATCAGTGCTCACCTGAAATCTTTTATTTCACTGAAGATCTCCACAAGGACCACCATGGAAACAAGTGAATCATTTCTTAGACTGGAAGTGAAAGTTGGCATCCCAAAGGTGGAACTAATGTTGCTAAAGAAAGTTTTCTAGGTTCTGGCATAGGAAAAACTGTCTTTTCATCTAAGTATGACACACACTGTGCTTCAGAGGTCACCTCTCCTGTGCAGAGTGTCCTCACTGGAGGGTACTGCAGCAAGACAGACCTTCCCCTCTTGAGCCTGATGGCAAGAGATGCACTTGCTCTGATGGACCACTGGGGCTTAATTCCAGCCAGAGCTCTGGCTCAGCCCAGGGCAATGTTGCTGTTCTCAAGCCCTCAGACAAAGACTTCTCATCAGGTCCCGCCTCACTGGTAAATTGCTCAGTGACATTTTTTGTGGTTTTTATATAACCCTCCAACTACTGCTATTACTAGGTCTGATACAAAATTTTTGTGTCCTAAATGAAAACATTGTATTTATTTATTTTTTTTTGGTCTTGCCACCATTTGAACAAGGCAAACCTGTTTGTACTCTAATCAAAATGGAAAACGTTTTTAGATGAAAGCCAAGCTTGGAAATTTTCAACCTGCTGTGTTGTTGAGTTGTGAGCAATTGAAAAGGAGTTTACAGTGTAAATCTGAGTTCAGCAACTACCACTCAGCTGGCTGTTGCAGAAATGGTCCCACTGAAGGGAATGGAGCTGCTCCTAGGAGTTTAAATAGGGACTACAGAGCTCTGCCTCTTTGGAGTGATTATGGCTCATACTCCTGCTATAATGACAGGGCTTCTGATTTCATTTATGGAAGTAATAGCAGCAAATACTCTGCTGAACTACACAGCAATAACTCTGCTAATGTCCTCTGTCCATTGATTCATGGACCAAGGCACAGGGTACACACAGAGCTGTGCTCAGATGGAGTCAGCAGCATCCAGGTACCTCTGTGCAGAGGAAATCTGTTGGACAGCCAGGACAATACCAAACTGGGAACAGAAGGTGATGGATTGATTCACAAAACATAAGATGGCTCACAAAATAGATTGAAAGATTGCTTTGTGCTGCTGGGGAGGTGTGATCCCATTAATTAACAACAGAGGTAAGAGATCAGCAGGCTGGATCTGAGTTATATTGGAGGATGATTGAACATAATGTGGCATCCCAACAAATGTGAAAATGATTGCACTATCTTCATTATTCTGGAATTTAGGAATACTGCAACAGTTGAAGATTAAGCTCTTAATTATGAGTATTGATTTCTCTGGGCATAGAAAACACAAGCTAAAATTGCACTTGGGCTGAGATTCTCCTGTTATCTTCAAAAAGAGGTACAGGTTTTTCTGCTAACACATTGATGTCAGGCCTGTCAGGCTTTGAGCAGGAAGCAAAGGGGAAGCTTTTACTTTTCTCAGTAAGTTTGTGGAAGACATTTGGTGACAGAGCAAAATGCTGTGGTTTTGTTTTCAGTGGAGGGTAGCACAATAAATGCTCTTTGATACAAGAGCTAGAAGGTGAGCTTGGGTGTGCACTTCCCCTTCTGCTGAGGTTCCCGTTTCTCTGGAGCAAGGCAAGGTGAGAAGTTTCTCTTCTATCCTCTGTTCCCATTGTGTAATGAAACAGCAAACTTTGAGGAAGCTTAAGTCCTGCTTCAAGGGCAGGGCTGTTTCACCTGTGCCTAATGGCCATAAAGAGGATGTTCCATTCACTCTCCCCACTGACTCATATGTGCAAAGCAATATTGAGGGTAGAGCTGTGCTCCTAATATGGAACTGTAACAATCATGTTCTTCATGGGTTTTGTTTTACTTTGTATTAACACTGTGGGGTTTTTATTATGGTTTATAAAGCACTGATGGTTTTTGTTTTATTTTCCATTGACATTGCAGGCTTTTTATTAAGCTTTGTAAAGCACTGATCTGTGTAAATTATCCCAGAAAAAGGAAATTCCCTAAACATGTAGGAAGCTTCATTCAACAGGCAATACCCACACCCCAAGAAGCTTTCTAGGTGAGATGGAGTGCACTTCCAGTCCCACTGAGACTGCCCCAAGTGATCTGTGCAAGAGGAGGTGGGAATTCTCTTGTGTTGGCCTGACTCATTTTTCTTGGAAAGGCAGATGATGGAACATTGAGAGGTGATAAGTGTAGTGAAGGCTGGGAATAGGGAGTGCTGCAGAGGAGAGGAGCTGTCCATGAATCCTCTGTAGCTGTTGGGTGAGGAGAACGTGATCTTGGCAGCTGCTTTTTGCAGGACTGAAGTGACTGAGGGTGGAGTTGGAATCAGCACCCAGGTTGAGCTTTAGTGCATGGGGAGAATGCAGTGTAGTGATGTACTGAAGTAGCTGTCAAACCAAGTGCTTCCTTAAAATCCTTTTAGATGTTTATCACTGGTGAATGGTAGGATGTTAAGTGGAGTCATCTGATGCATTTTCTGTGTATCCTGTCCCAACAGCCTGAAGAGGATGAGCTCCTACCTGAGGCAGCTCATTAATATGTAGGCACTGACATGATGAGCTAGGCTTTGGTCTCCTTGAGATTTATAGAAATAAGGTGGCTGGAGCTATTCAGGTCTTGACATTGCTCATACAGATCTGAAGTCCTACTGTATTTTTTAGTAAGCAGATCCTCAACTGAATGTTTCCTGCCAATTCCATCTCCTTTGCAAACCAGGCTGGTTCTTTATCAGTGAAGTAGTCTGCAAAATAGAGGGTGCTAAACAGCCATGAGCTAAAACCAGGGAAGTGACAGTATAGAGCAAAGTAGCAGATAGTCTGACAGATGGAAAAAGTGTAGCATTCTTCCCTTTGTGAAACTCCAGGCAGCCACGAATAGGATTATATTAAAAAAGCCATAATAGCATGCAGGTGGTAAATGCAAGAATAAAAATCCTAATTGTAAAAGAGAAGGAAGGAAACCAGCACATAAAAAAAAAAAAAAAAAAGTTAGAGAAGAAAAACAGAAGAGAACAAAATAAGTCATTGCAGGAATTTATTAGAGAAAACTGATGCAGTGAGGTGGCATTTCAGGTGAAAATTTGAGAGGATTTTGTTCTCAGTAATTGCTAGATAAATGATAGTGTAGGTATTGACAGCAAGTTAGATTAAAATAAAAGGCCCACAATATGACTATTTTAAATTCCTCTCACCTTCTGCATATCATTGCAGAAAATCACTGATTTCGAAAGAGAGGTATCCAAAAATGTAATGAAAACCACTAAAAATATTTGAGTTCATTGATGGGACATCATCAGCTTGAAATGAAAACAGTTTAAAAGAAAAATGGCTTGTTTTTGCAATTGCAATTGCCCTTCATTCCCCTGTCAGTTCTCTTTGCAAGCACATTTTCTTTCTCTCCCAGTCCCTTTTTGTCCCTGTCACTCTGCAGAAACCCTGAGTATGTGCATGGCAAAGCTCATCAGCTGCACAGGAGAAAACAGCAGAACTGGGCATAGGCTAATGGCCTTAATAAACAAACTGCAAATTACAGAATAAATTAAATTAAGCTTTCTTTACAATGTTTTAATATTCCTCTGAGTCCTAGTGAACCATTGGTGGAGGGTTTTTTAAAGAAGTACCATTGAAGTTGGTTTTGTCCCATGTAAAGTCAGGAGTGACTTACAAGGCTAGAAATTTCCTAATGTCGGGTCTGAATACAACAGGGGCAATAAAGGTGCATTAATTTATGAGCAGCACTACTGCAAAGAGATGTTCCTTGAGGGGCTGGGTACAGGAAGGATGTGCTCCATGGGGCAGGGAGCCTCTGGGACTGTGCAGGCTCTGTGGTGTGGGGATCTGTGTGTGCTCCTGGACAGTGACACTGCTGCCTTTCAGCCCTTGACACAGTCAGCAAGGAGCCACGTTCTAGGCACAAGGACACCTCTAACATGTACAGCTTTCCTGGGGCTCCAGGCTTGAAAAACAGACTCTGACTTAGAGAAGTGTGCTAGAGAAGCCCTGCTGAGGAGAAACTTGAAGGGAGAGTTGTGGGAGATGTTGAAACCATTCCCTTCTGGGATGTGCTGCTCCTGTTGCAGCAGGATCTCTCCCGTGGCTGTCTAAAAGGAGTGTTTCAATTACTCAAGGGCATTTCAGTACAATTAAGGGGGATCAAATTGTTTGATCACCTAAACAGTGCTTTGCAAACTTTCAGTTGTTTTTTCCTAGTTTATACTACTGCCTTGAACAAGGAGGAGATGCCCAAGAAGGATTAGGCAAAGGTCTTTTTTCTGTGTCCAGCCTTTATTTTGTAATTATTACATTTGGAAAAGAAGAAAGCTTTTGGTATTGCTTACTTTTACCAACATATGTTTCCAGTTTCAAAAACCTGGGGAAAAGTGTCTTTCCCTCTCTCTTAATCTCACTTCACTCTTGGCAAATGTCTTCTTTCATGTTCCTTATATCAAATCAAACAGACATGAGCATGTGTTTTTAATAACTGTAGGAGATGTTTTGGAAGGTGCAGTGGGCTTTGTAGCTGCACTCAGGCTGTCTGATAACTGAGCCCAGGAACAGCCTCAAATTTGTCCTACAACCTGGAGCAAGTGTCTGCAGAAGGAGCCTCGAGGTGGTGGGGATGTGGAGGTGGGAGGAGAAAGGGGCATCACAAAAGGCACTAAGTGCAGAAACTGCTAACAGCTCAGATCTTAGGAATTTGAAAATTGTACCTCTGGCAGGGGGGACACACATCAAGTAGCTTTTAAGACAACGCTATTCCTTTCATTTAAAAAATAATAAACTTAGAATTGTAAGATGAAAATTTGGGCAGGAGGAAGTTTTTTGGCTTGTAGGTACTTTCCTTCTTTGTCTGCTAATATTCAAAATTTCAGGTTCTTTCTAAATCATTTTTGTTGAGAAAAGTCCTTACAAGGTCAGAGCACTGAAGAATGGTGTTGTTTCCTTGAAGAAAGAATGTCATGTTTTGGATAAAATGATGTTTTTTTTACATTGTGTTCTGGTTTTTGAATTGCAGAGTGGGTACACAAACCAAAACCAAAGCACTTTAAATTTCTTATTAGAAATGTCCCTCCAGCTCTTCAGTTTATCAGCACATCCTGCCTGAACTCATACGGTGGTATTTGCTTTAGAAAAGGAAGACCAGAAATTACTCTGTTAAAATAAAAATGAACAGGAATTTTAAATTGTATTGGAAGAGCCCCACTCTTCCATGAAAAAGTGAAGACATGCAGGTTGCATTTAAATGTTCCAGGGCACATCTGCTGTTACAAATAAATGCTATCAGTCAATAATCCTCAGCAGCTGTTCAGTAGCAGAGTTCCACCAGCTTCTCAGCAGAGCTGTGCTGATCAAGGGAACGAGCAGCTTTGGCTAAACAGGGGGTTTCCTTCTGGGGGAACATCAGCCTTGTCAGTGTTTGAATACTTTGGATGCTAGTTACAGACTTGGAGCTGACTCCTTTGAAGGTTCAGATGTCTGTACTCAGGTAGAGCTTGATACAGCTCATAAACATCTGGGTACTTGTCTGTGTTTGTGCAGCCTTGTTCAGGATGAGGCCTGTGGGCATGGGCTGCTGGCCAAGGGGTGATGGCCCTGTGTGGGAACAAAGGAGAGGGGTACAGACTGGATGGGGACAAAGGAGAGTTACAAACTGGATGGGGACAAAGGAGAGGTACAAACTGGATGGGGACAAAGGAGAGGGGTACAAACTGGATGGGACACAGGCTGGCACCCCTTGTGAGTTCTCACCCTGCCCTACAAAGAGCCTTTGAGGAGAGAGGTGGAATGTGTACTGCTCTCTGCACCCCTGCCCTGTGGATACACTCAGAGATGTCCTGTGTTTTGTTTTTGAACAGGAAAAGCCAACAACAATGTTCAGTGGGATGAGGACTCCGTAGAATACATGCCAGCCAACCCAGTCAGGATCGCATTTGTCTTGGTTGTTCATGGCAGAGCTTCCCGGCAGCTCCAGCGCATGTTTAAGGCTATTTACCATAAAGACCATTTTTATTACATTCATGTTGACAAGGTAATATATCACTGGTTATAAATTGCCTGTCTCACCATCTGTCAGTCTACCCATCCTTGTCATCTTCATCTTCCCTTTACCTCTGCTGCATAAAGTGCATGCCACTTTTTGTCTCTCCATCTGTTACATGTTTGGAGCCTTTTTTTTTTTCCTTACATTTTCTTTCTTGTTATCTTATTTATGTAACAGCCTTCATTTTTCCTTCTATGTCAATGAGTATCTTCCCTTGTCTGTCTGTTGTACATTTAGTTAGCAGTAACTCTGCATCAAGTTAGGTGATGGCCCTAGTGAGGTGATGGCCCACTGGATGGAGAGCTGACCTGAGGTGCCTTGGGCAAGTGACACACTGTAAAAGGGAGGTGGTAGCAGTCACCTCCTTTACAAAAGCCCATTGGGATCTATGATGACAAATGGTGAATAAAATCACACTGGTTAGTGATTACTGTAGTTGTAATAAAAAATATTAACCAGGGTTCTCTGCACATCTAGCAAAAGAAGGTTGTGTGCCATAGTAAGTGAGGGCAAAGCAATGGCAGCACTCAGTGAGTCAAGAAGTAGGGTAGGCCTTTAGTGAATACAGGGACAGTTTTGGACAGAATAACTTGAATGTGTTACTCTTTTCTCCTGTAAAGCGATCCAATTACTTGCACCGGCAAGTGCTGCAGTTTGCCAGCCAGTACCCAAATGTGAGAGTCACCTCCTGGAGAATGGCCACTATCTGGGGAGGAGCAAGTCTTCTGACCACCTACCTGCAGACCATGAAGGACTTAATGGAGATGAGTGACTGGCCCTGGGATTTCTTCATTAACCTCAGTGCTGCCGACTACCCAATCAGGTACAATGAGTATTTGAAGAATGTACATGTTTTGTTCCTAAAGGAGGTAAGGATGGAGATAAGCAATGATGTGTCTGTGCTGTACTGCAAGAGGCAGAGGAGCAGTTTTTGTTTTACAGCAGAAAACTCCTGTTGGTGAGCTGGTGTCTGACAGCCACAATTTAGCCAAGGATTCAGTCACCTGCCTGTACCCTGTGTGTCTTCCATTTGCCTGGGGGGGACTTTCACTGAGAGGCTGCTCCAGTTAGTCATTATTTCCAACAAAAGGGGATACCTGCAAGAGAGGATGAGGAAAGTAGCCACAAGTGCTGGAGCTCAGCAAATGAAACCCAGGCATGGAGAAATTCCTCCCTCCCAGGGCTCTGATTAACAGTGTGATTTGATGTCTCAGCAAGTGTTGAAGGTATGAATATAGATTCAGGTACTCCTCTCCCTTTTTTTAGTACTTTTTCTGTTGAGGTTAATGGCTGTAGAAGGGGCAAATAAGTTGCTAGGAGTCAATTATATCTTCAGCACCAACCATTCCCTGAATATCCTCATTCAGATGGCATCAGGCTAAGAATTTCACACACCATCACATGATAAGGCTTGTGATTTTAAATGAAATTATATTTTTTTCTGGATTTACATCACCCAGGCCTCAGAGCTGCATTTAGTAAGTTTGCTACATTGTGCAAAAGCAGATAGTCTGTAAAAAACACCCAACCCAAACAAAACAAAACAAAAAAAAAAAAAAAAACCAAAAAAACCCCAAGTGTCCTGAAACCGTTTTTAGGTTTAGGTTGTAATAGTTAATAAGAAGAAGGAAACACAAAATTCTTCTTGTGGCTTCTGTTTCCCTCTATGCTGAAATGAACCAGTGAAAGGGGAAGTGACTTTCTTGGGCGATTTCCTGATGAGTGATGATACAACATGGTTTTAATACTCCTGGGAGAGAAATATGCTCCCACTGGTTAGGTTTCTCCTAGATCTCTCTCGAAGTTTGAATCCCTTCCTGAAGGTGCTTCTTGGACAAAAATCACCACTGAAGTGAATAATGACAAAACCCTTGAGCCTATGCCTTAGAAAGGATTTGGGAGGACTGACAAAAGGCTTTATTGCTGGTGCCCACTTCTAAGCACTATCAGTGAAATGCAACACATTTTGGGGAGAAAGATCAGAGCACAAGAGTTACTGAGACTGCCTTGGTATTAGAACATGGGGATTTGAATTAAGAAATCACAGTATTTAAACACTTGATGTGCAACAGGAAGAGAACTAACAATTTGGACAAATCAGCCTTGCTTATAAGGGAGAGTATGTAGTTTTCTGTATATCTCTTGAGTTTTGGGAAGAGCTAGCTATTTATTCCTTATTATTCACTTTCCTGGTGAGGAATGCTGTATTGATGCTAAACAGTGGACTAATGCAGGACCATAAAGGAAGAAGTAGGGGATGGCACTGTGAGTCAAACAGGACAAATTGTAGGAGGGTGCTGAAGGTCAGGTATGGTTGTACACTAGTGCCAGCAGGTGTGTCCAGTTATCCTGTGCTCTTGAGTCTACCCTAACCACCATGTAATGCTGAGGCCATGACCTGGGACAGTCTGAGCTGTTCCTAGCTCCCTGTGGAGCAAGTCAAACCACAGGGCCAGATGGAGTCAGTGGCTTCCAGACATGGCCATCAACAACCACTGCCTTTGTGGGGCAGAGTGCAGGTGGTTCAGTGTTAAAGGAGTCTGTGTGATAGTGCCATGCTGTCTTGCAGTCATTGCAACTCTGCTGGAGAAATTCCAGGCACTTTTTCATTCAGAGGGGGAGCTCTGGAAGGTCATGCTTGCCCCTTGCAGCTGCTCTCAGGGCTCTCTGGTGGCCTCTCAGTGGCTCTTGGGGCCTCTTGGTGGCTCTGGGGGCCCTCAGGGGCTCTTGGGGGCTCTCCTGCATTCTCAGCCCCCAGGCAGGGTCTGAAGTGCTCACTTCCCTTCCTGCCAAAGCACTCTGTTACCAGAACTGAAGGGAATGTGCTTCCTCTTCATACCATGATGCACTTCACAAAAAATAATAAACCTTTTTCAGTGCTCCAACTTCCCTGACAGTCTTAAAAGTAACGTTAAGTATTTCTTTTAATAGGGAATATTACAGCTATAAACTGTGGAAAGTCTTGTCTCATCAAATATATATGTGAGTCCATTTAATGTTCATGGTGGAGGTGCTATAAATTACTATTATTTATAATCTTTAGGAAAGCTTTGCCTCCCTTCATAACCCAGAGATGGTTTTTCCAGGAAATACAAAATAGGGTGTTTGAGGGATTCTTTTTTTCTTTCAGACCCTCTGCCATGATTTGTCAGATAATGGGCTAGGGGCACTTTACACTTCTCTCTGGTTATTCATACTGCAGTGGGCCTGCATAAGAACATATGAATTTTGTGGATTAATAGTTTTTATCCAGAACTGCTTCATATTAAGCTTTTGCTTCCCATCTGCCATTCCATCTGTAATACTAAAACCTTTACTACTTCTCTTCTGATAATAAAAGCTAATCCAGCCTTCTAAGTCAAAAAAACCATACTCAATATGTGGGGTTAATACAATATGATGAAGCCTAAATCTGTCCAGGGAGTAGTCTGGTATGTTCACAGACTGCAGTAGAATTGCTAGGAGCCTTTCATTCTTTCAGAGGAGATGTCCAGAAGCAGATGTCAAGCATCATAAAATATAAAGGCATGGGAGAAAAATGTTAGAACTATTCATTTTGTGAGGGAAACAATTAAAAATGTGTAAAATAAAACATATGCATGCCTGGAAAATCCAGATACCCTTATTATTCCTCCTCATGCCTGAATGTTTTGTTTGTGGGGTGTGTAGGCCCAGCACTAGCACAGAGGAGATCCTAACCCATGTGCTTCTACTTCTTACTGCACTACAAACCACTGGCAAACAGTCTAGACATAAAGGTGCCTCCAACAACAGTGTTCCCTTTAATCATGTGGCAATATGTTATTTATTGGCCTAAGTGAAAAGATGTGGTGCTTTATCCACCCTTGACTTCATTCAGTACTGTTAAACATTCTCAGCAGGAAAAGGAGGGGTGAAATGGCTAAAGACAAACCTCCACAAGCAACTCAGAGATGGAGGTTGTGTGACTGTCCCTCCTTTTGCTCTGGGCTCATGACTAAAAAAGGAACATATTTGGAGGGTTCTCAAGAAATCATCTCCCACAGTCATTGCATTCATAAAGAAATGAAAGAAAACAGCACTTTCCTTCCTTAACTTTTAATTTTAGCGGTATTTTTTCATGATTTAAAGTCTTTTATTTTTTTTGGGGAGCCTCTTTCAAAACCTTATGGGAAAGCTGTTGATGTCTTCAGCCTCTTACTTTACATGGCTATCTATTTGCATTATTTATTGTCTCTGACAAACAGCATAAAGTAGTCAACCTTATGTTCAGGGATTGAAATTTCACTCCCAACAAGGTGAACTATGGTAGAGCATCTATTCATGCTGAATGTTTAATGTGCATTGCAGGAGTCCTTGGATAATGTGGCAGGTGAAGTGTTGCACCACTTAAATTAAGAAGTTTAATGAGATCATTTAACAGTGAATATCATGTCAGTGCTTACCTGGCCACAGAGCTTGTATAAAGAATAAACATAATGAAACATTTGAACTATTTGTAATTTACAGTAAATCACTGAGCCTCAATCACCAAAGGGATCACCAAATCTAATTGCCAGCTAATGCTTGGTCTTTAATAAAGGTCAAGCAAAATTATTAGCAGAAGCTTGGGGAGTGCTTCAGAATAGTAAGAAAATAAAGTGTTTTATTGATGGAGCCAGGAATGCAGACACAACTACATTTTCCATTATGGGCAATCAGGTATAACAAAGGAACTTAAATGAAACCTAGTGAAACTACTTGTGTTTTGCTGCTTGACATTATTTTAGGATGAAGTTGTGTGGCCCTACTTTCCTTAAAAGCCTGTGTTGGGAAGACTCAGTTAAATGAGACATGTTCAGTAGAAGTTTGGGTCTGATGCTTGAATGGAAGGTGTATCATAATAAAAATAGCACCTGAGGTGCTACACACTCCAAGGAGTAAATGGGATGATCTGACTGGCTCTGCTCCTTTAAACAGGTGCCAATATGGAGATTATCTTTGCCAACCAGAATAACACTCAGAAATTAAAAAAACTGAGCTAGCAAGTTACTACTGACTGACCTGCACTTGCTTCATTGTATTGCCCTCTGTTGGTCAAGGTAACATTGGCTGATAAAAAACCAAAGTGATGACTTCTAAATGAAGTCCCTGGGCCAGAGAATATTTGCCAAGAGTGAAAAGGTGGGAGTGCAGGGAAGAGGTCTTCAGGTTTTCTTCTTGTGGTAGGTGAAAATAATTACAACCAACAGATTTTAGGAAGAAGTTCAGCCTTTGGGAAAAATGCTTTAGAACTTTTTCAAGTTATTTTTCAGGTGCTAGAGCTACATGGGAGATCATGTCCTTGTTTCTGCCACTGGCTCAGTTTCATCCCTTGCAAAGCGTGGGTGACTACCATTCTATAGAAACTACATCAGGGATGATTTCAGTTCTGTCAGATTCACCATGACCTGCCCTGATTTCACCTGTGACCAAATGACACAACCTTTGGAGCAAGCAACAGGGAGAAAAAGAGAATACACTTTTCCTGGAGTGGGTACACCAGACTGGAGCTACCCAGCTGCTCTTACAAAACATCTCAGCTTTTGCAGTGTGCAGGCTTGAAATGCAATATTGGAAATACAGGAAAATCTCCTCTTAGAACTGAAACAAAGCACTTAGTTTCACATACAGCACTCTAGCTTTGGAAGAAATGTCTGAGACCCAGTTGTGCCCTCTTGATGGCTGTGAGCTTAGAAATCCCAAAGCCAGCAGGGCTGATGAGAGCTGTGTAATGGCAAAAAAAGTAAAGCCATTGGCTCAAAAGGCAGTTCCACTTTCTCTCTGTCTCACTTCTCATCAATTTGACTGGACTTAATTTAACAATTCTATGTCTCACTGAGATTCAGACTTCAGAGCTGTCCTCTAGAGATATCTCCTTCCTGGCACTACATAAATTGGTGCTGGACATGAAAGCCTGGATAAAGGATACTGACTTTCCAGGGCTGAATTTGACCTTACACCCCATATGAAGTGTTGCAGTGCTGATCTGAAAAGCAGGCCTTGCCACTAGAATAATGTACCAGGCACTAGGCAAATAGTACAGTGTTCTTTAAAGTGCCCTCTGGAATGTTATCCTGGGCTGAAGCACTGCTCAGTCGTCTCCCTACGCCGAGAGGGGAGTGCAGCACAGGTTGCTTTTGCACTACAACATCTGTTAAGATGCCAGTGCCTGAGGTTTTTATCTCAGGACTGTCAGTGACATTGTATGTGGCTTTGTTTGCTCAGAATATTGTTATCTGGCAAGCCAGATGTCAATCCACTCTTAATGCTTCCCAGGGAACCTTTTTTTCCTGTCCAAAAGGAGCTTTATCAGTGTTTTTCTTGAATCTGCATTCTCTGAGAATTTCAGATTTGCTTCTTTCTTTAATCCCTCAAATAACCTTTTCTTCTCTTCTTTCCTCACTTTGCCAGCACACTTGCTTGAGATTTATATATATTTTGAAAGTTATCTTTTTGATTTGCTGTTGCACTTCTCTGTTTTACTGTTAAGTTATCAATGGTTGGCAAAGCAGTGGTTTTGTGCATGGTCACAAATGGGTGGAGTAAAATGTGGAAACTATTGTGGCTTAAAAATTTTGTTTACCTCTGATGTTAACATAATGTTTTCTTCAAGCTGGTGAATGTCAGTGATGGGAGGCCCACCCTTTCTCTGTGCAGCCACAGGAGCTGAGTTTGTTCCTTCTGCCCTTCCCTCCTGGATTTAAGGATATAAAGCAGCTTTTGCTTTGGGGAACTGACATCTGCAGCTCATGGCAGCTCCTCTGGGTGTTTAGTAGTTCTGAGATGTGCAGCAGAAATAAGTGCACCCCAAACTGGAATTGGCTATCCAAGCATCATTCCTGTGTGTAAAGATGTGTCAATAAGGCACAGTTTTAGGATAGGATTTTTACTCAAAGTGCTCTTCTACTTGGCAGCATTGGCACTGCTGATTACAGTGCTGAAGATGGAGCCCTTCATCTCTTCCCATGAGAACTGGAGCATCTGAGCTGGTGTCTGGACCCCTGGGGCTCTGCCTGGCAGATGAGAGCCCCAGATGCCAGACTTGCAGTTTGAGGGCACTGCAGCCTCTGAGCCCGTGTTGGGCTGCCTGGCTGGTGGCCCCTTCTCTTCTGGCTTGGCTCTGGGGCTGCTCACAGGGAGGTCCTCTAGCCAAAGGGCTTTCATCTGTTTGCCATTTGCTTTCTGGATGTCATTTATTTTTTACTTATTTATGACTGAGAAAAAAAGTCTGTCTCCTAAAAAGAGTTAAATGTGAGTCTGCCCTGGCACCATTCAGCCTGATCTGTAAACAGTAACAGCACAAATGTTGTGGTGATGTGTACCATCATTTCCTAGCTACAGTTCCATCTTTTGTCATCAGGATGCTCCAGTAATGCCTGGAATAGTATTTTTGTGAGAATGACTGATGTCTTGGGGCAGAGGAAGGCAATGAGCAGCATGAGGGATCTGGCCAGCTCTATTTCTCCTTCACAGCTCCAGGGATATTTACAAAACCTGTTTTTCACTTACAACTTGTCTTTGTGGACAAATAGTGTGGGGTGACCAAGCCAAGGAAAGAGTTCTTTGTGCAGAATGGCTTTTGTACTTTAAAACCATGGTTAGAAAATTTCCCCACTAGCTGCCCCATCCTGGCAAGCCCTTCCCATGGTATTTAGTTGCTCTCTGCATTCCTGGGCAAGAAGCTCCAGTGGAGTTTGAGCTGTAGTGGGATGTTGATCATCAGGGAAATCCCAGGTGTGACTTTCTCTCTTGTGTGCTCTCCCACAACTTTGCTCCAAGTGACTTTTACTTTGGATTAAGTCTGAGGTGGGTAAGAGAAGCTGCAGAGGAACAGGTCCTTGTGGTGTTTACCTGGGCTTTGTGAGTGGAAACTTTAATGTCTCTTCAACTCAGTTGAGTTTTGTTAGGCTTTTTTAGAAAGTTCAGTGAAATCATTATCAAATTCCAAAAGCTCAAAGTACTTGAAAGAGGGAAACATTCTTATTACAGCATTGCATTTTAAATGTGCTCTCCCTTCATGGTCCCACTGAATTCTCTCAGGAAATTAAAAATCTGCTGAAATTGCCATTAAGACACTCTTTTGTTTTGATTTCAGGATGCCACTTACAATAAAACAGCTGCAAAATAATATCTGGTGGCAGTTCAAAGTGAAGATAACACAACATGTGCTGTTATACCTTTCCCAAGTCACTCTTAAATAGTTGTGAACCAAAAGGCCATTAAAGGGTGAGCCAAAATGTTCTGATTCAGTCTTTTAGTGGTGATATAGGGAGGAGAGGGAGAGATGAATAAATTCTTTCCCTTGAAAATAGGGCTAAAAGTCTAAGAGTTGAGTAGTGTTTGATGTTGAAGATTTTTCAGCTCTTGCAGCTCTGTAGACCAAATGCAGGATCTGTGAGCCTGTGCAGTGCTGCAGAACTTGGGTGGCTCACAAGAGAGGAGGGCACCTCTGTGTGTGGTGTTCTTCATCTCTAGGGATGTGCTGCAGAATGTGTCTCTTTTTCCAAAACTTCTTTTCTTTTTTCTTTATATTCCTGACTAGTGCTAACTGGTCAAAACTTTGTATCTTGAGATGCTTTGGGAGCTTTGACCTGGTAGTGCAGAAATCCCAGACCAATATTTTGCTGTGCAATCCAAGGTGGAATTAGGGACTAGCTGGCTTTTACAATTAATTCCACCGTATTTCTGTGGAAAACTTCTTTTCTGCTCAACCTGCAGAGCATTTGTATGATACCTCTGAATCTCTGTATCAATAGCAGTGCTGAATGCCACTGACTGTTTGTGATGGCCCATCTGTAGCTCCAGGCTGATGGGAGGGGATGAGGCCCTAAATGGTTCATTGTAGCACATTCCACTCTGCTGCACGCAGTTTAATTATATCCATCATTCAGCATTACTTGATGAACCAGCTGTAGGCACAAGCATCCCTAAGCTTTCATCAGGATAATTGCACTCTTTGCCACATTAGGAACTGGTTTGGGGCCAAGTCTTTTCCAAATGCAGAGTTGATCTTGGTTTAAAAGTTTGCTGCCCCAAAGTCACTTCTAGCAGGTAATCTTGCAACTGCATTCTTGGGACAGCTGAAGACTAAAAGGCCTATAAATCCAAGTTGGTTATTTGTGTCACCTTATGGCTTTAATTGAGGCAGCCTCAGATGTTTTGGCAGTGGCTCAGATCATTGTATTCATATGATGGGATGCACTGTGCCAGTCAGGTGCAGGGTAGCTTCCAGCTGATTCCCATGGCAGGGGCCTGCAGGGACCATGGCTCTGCTTGCTCTGTGAGGGTTGATGCCATTGCTAAGCCTTTGTACAGCTGGTATTGTGTGGGCACTGGAGCTGTTCCCATGGGGCTCAAGTCATGTTACAGGTGGCAGCTGTAGAGCTACAACTGAAGGCTAAAACACCCTGATCTTCTCTATGGGAAACTGGTACATGTGGTGTGTCACGAGATACCAGTGCTGGGTATCATCACAAAGTGCCTGGAGAATCATTTGTGAACCACTGCAGCCCAGGAAATGGCTCTGTGTCACAGCCATTGAGCAGTGAGCAGGGACATCAGCCTCCCACCCTGCCAGCTGTTTTCTCAGCAGCCCCAGTTATATCAGGTGGATCTGTACACTCCCATTGCAAACATCCTCTCTGCCACAGGTTTGTGCCTCATATCCCAGCTCTGCATTCCTCACTGACTTACTCCAAAACAGTCCCAACCAAGAGTAGGGAAGTCATCAGGTGGCACAAATTGTCAAAATAAGATCATTGCTCAACCCAAATAAAGGTAACAAAATGTGACCTTTTGTTGTTAAAACCAATTAAGTTTCTTTCCATCAGCTCTCAGTTCATTATCCCTTTCACCCTCCAGGCCCTGTTCTTCCATCTTTTCAGGCTTGGTGCAGAATTAATGTTAAATCCCATTAGCCTGACCCCGTTTTCCCTGTTTTGCCTTCTGGTCCTTTGAATTGATGCACTCTGACAGGTTGATTCAGCAGCTCAGGGATCAGAGGGAGTGGCAGGCCCAGGAGGAGCTTCAGGAAGGGCCTGGTTTGTAATAATTCACTTTACTTTTGAAGGAGTTTGTGGAAGTGCCTCAGCAGTGGCTCTCACTGGGTGGATGAAGAGCCTTGGGCTGCATCCCTGGCACAGAGAGCACCACAGGGACCTTGTGCTGGTGCAGTGTCACCACTCTCCCCTTGGGATAACCCCAGTTAGGAGATTGAACCTGCTCACTGGATGGGTGTATATTCTCTCTGGTCATTTAGAAAGTGTGAAATGGGAGAAAACTTTTCTTTACCCAGGTCCATCTTCCCCACTGCATCAGAAGAACCACGTGCTCTCAGGGCAATGTCACACAAAGCCAGCCAGTTTTTGGTCCAGGATCACACTGCAAATTAAACAAGAGATGGCAAAACCCAGAAGTGCTGAGTTTTATACCTTGAGCCCTTTTAGAAGGGGCTTTCCTGCTCCCTTTCCCAGCGAGGGGAGGGTGGTCTCAGCTCCCTGCTGCTTCCAAGCTTAGTGTGAGTGGTTTCTGCTTCCTTAGTGACACGAAACACCGGGTGTGGCAGCAGGGAGTGTGTCTGTGAGCTTTGGAGGGGATGCTGGGCTGGAACATTTGGGATCACAGCTGTCCTGCCTTGCCCTGATGGAGCCTTTGCAGCTGGGCCTGCAAAGAGGGGCTGTGGCAGAGTGGCTTCAGCAGGGAGAGTGCAGGGAAGGTGTTTCCAGAGTCCTGCACGAGCTGTCCTTGGTGTCTGTGGGCTCCTGCTGGCTTTGGGAGTATCCTGGGCAGGGTGGGAATGGCTCTGGTTTCCTGCTGTGACACATGGGGGAGGATGGGGTTTCAGGTGAATCACCATCAGCACAGTCAGTGGGAGCAAGTTATGTTTCAAAAACGGAGAAATTACCAAAATTTAACATTAAAGCTGGGAAAGTGGCACCCTAACAACCAGAAATCAAAGATTTCTCATGAGTCTTAAGCTGCAAGACTGTGGCAGCTGATGGAGGAACACACAGCTCACATGATGCACTTTAAATCTGAGTTGGATCTGCTGAGCAGATCCATCCCTGGCATGGAACTGGCCCAGGTGACACCTGGGGATGCTGGAGGGTCTCTGCTGTGGCAGGACAGCAGGACTGCACCCCAGACTGACAGACTCCACCAGGCAGAGCTCTGCCATGAGAGGCAGGGTGAAGGAGGTTTCTTTCTTCCCACTTTTTTGGAAGAAACTGAGCATTTTTAATTATAATTGCTCAACAACTATCAAACCATTTTTCAACAATTAGCAAATCATTTTTCGTATTGACTTGTACAAATAAAATTTCAGATGTGTGTGGGAATGTGTGAATTGGATGAAGTGAATGGTTGCTTTAAATCTGTGCTCATATTTGATTTTAATTTCTCTTTTTGCACAAAACTCTTGATAATTTAATTTTAGAGATGGTGAAAAAAACTGCTGAATATAAACCATGCAATGTAAAATATACACGGTATAAACAAACAAAAAGCTCCTATTCAGCCCAATATCTAGATTTTTTTCTTTTTATACAAAGTCTCACTAATTTGAGTAATGAACTTGATCATTTCTGAAGCTCACTCCACTTGCTTATTTAATCAGTGATTATTGTTTTCACCAAAATGGGATGTATCGTGTAGGCAGATGAGGTTCTACATGAATATGCAGCAGCAGAGAAACACTGGAAAAATACAAAGCAGTGAGCATCATTCTGTACTAAATAAAATCCCAGGGCTTTTATAAAGCTAAAATTATATCATGTTTACTTTTAATAATTAAATATCCTTGGGTATTAGCAGCTGGTTAGTCAAGTATTTCAGTACTCTCTTTTTTCAGATGCTTTCCAGCAGATATTAAGTGGACTCAGATGTTTTTGTGAGATAGGATAATCTTGTCTGTCTTAACTCTTTGTAGTGCTGCATCCTCACAAGTGATATTCTGGCATCCATAGGGCCATGGCCCATCAAGAGTTTGTGGCAGTTAAATTTGGGAGTTCTCTATTCTGATCACTGCACTGAGGCAGTGATTAGAAATGGAATGGTTTGTTATTATAAAAACAGGTAAAGGTAACTTTGTGAAAAGCAAATTATCTTGGCAAATACCATTCAGCAGCTTTAGAAGTCATGTAGTAATTGACAGCAGTTACATTTGCTGCCCCTCTGACACAATGGATGGGCCTTATGGAAAGAAATGGTTGCTTGGGGATTTTTTCCTATGGAGAATTGCCTACCATGAGACAAGGCAAGGAAGGACAGAGCACCTCTCAGGGTGAGAGCAAGACAGAGCTGATTTTCATCTATTAATGTGCTGTCAGACATGGAGCAACACGTTTTCACAGCCTCTAAACTGGGAAACACCACAAAACCTTTGTTATGATTTCCCACAGCTTATTCCAGGAACACAGAGCTGGGTTTATGCTCTGGCTTACACAAGCATAAACTGAGTGCACTGCACTCATTCTGGAGCATTACAGATATGAAAACAGAATAAAGTCCTTTGCATAGTGCTTTATCAGTAGGAAAGAGGATAGAAAAAAGTTTTTTTTTCATTGATTAAAGGACTTGGAAGAGGGAACTTGTCTCACTATTGAAGGTACTAAAAATATTTCAAGGAACAAAATGAGGGTAATTTGTGTACTGCTTTCTTCAAAGATGCACTTTGGGCAGAAAGTGCATTAACCAATGTTTCTGTCACTCCATAGATTTTTTTCTAGTGAGAGAAAGCCCTTATTGTTATAACAATTTTAAAATAGAAAAATGCTGAAAAGAGAGATTGTTTTTTTTCCTTACAGGATTAAAACTAAGTAAATAACCTCATTAAGTTTAGACATTCTGGGCATGAATCCTCTTTAGACAAGTGTCTCAATGTAAATAGCAGTGTGGCTTGAAGCTGTGTAGGTAACCTCCTGAGGTGCACGGCTGCTTCCTGCTCAGTGTCGGTCAAAATGATCATTTACATCAACACTCAACTTCCTTATTGATGGAAATGAAAAATGTGATGGACCTTTGACAGTGTGATATTAAAACAGCCTTTCTGTGCCAAATTGTCAACAGATAGTGTGTGTTCATTAGCTCCACACTCTGCATTCAATTGCTCCTTACACTCTAAATAGAAAAAGTTAAAATCATTCGCATTTGGACTTGTTGGTGTCATCTGCCAAACTGGTGCATTTTTACCACGAAAACCACAATTCTTTCCATTTATCCTGAGCACAGCTACCTTGGAAAGTTGCTGACTGAAGTCTCGATGGCAGCTATTAGTGGAAGGTCAGCTAAAGTGACTAAGGGGAACATTGGCCTCATTGTGCTTTGTGTGAACCCATCTGCCTGCATGTGACAAGATTCCCAGAAGTTCTTCCCAGTGTGGGCAGGCTCACCTGCCCCTGCCTGTGCTGCTGCTCCTTTCCATTGTATCATTAATTTAGGAAGAGGGCAGATGAGGCAGTTCTCTCTCTTAAACAGCTTTCACAAGCCCCTGAACAGAAACTTCTGCTTGTGAACCTGACTGCACCACTGCCAAAAGGAAATCTGCTTACTCAAGGCTGGTACCTTCGTTTGGGAGAGTGGCACTGGGGGATGTGGTTTAGTGATGGGCTTGGCAGTGCTGGATTCCACGATCTTAAAGGTCTTTTTCAAATTAAGCATTTCTACAATTCTATGTTTGGAGCTGACATAATGCTGAGTAATCATGTGATTCTCTGAATACTAAGCATTTTAGATCAGAGTGTAAGTTGAAGAGTCTAAACCCCACGTTGCTGTCTTTTTTCTGCACTAATTTGCATTATTTTAATTTCTAAGTTGGAATAATTGGGATGCCAGCAAGGCTTGATAAACAGTTTTTGCCAGCACTGATAAAAGTGAGCATTTTTTTCATATATACAGTTCAACTAAACTGACATCTCTTGTGAAGGTGGTGGGAGAGGAATTTTGCTTTACTACAGTATATACCTTTAACAAGTTTTCTAGCCCTTATCTAAGTTAGACACACATCTCTACCTTTACTTAAAAATATTTATTTGAAATAGGCATTTCTAGGCCTTTCTAGCAAAGGCTATCTGTCAGGCACACAAATTCTGGGCTAGCAAGATGAAAACTTAAATAATGGTGGTGATATGCTGACGATTTATAAACTTAAATAGAAAAATAAATAGAAAATTGTTTAACAAATCAGAGTGAAGCATTTCCTTCCTTTCTAGCAAAATACCTCTGAGCTGCATGCATCAATACCAGGTTATGTAGGGAATAAGTCATCCTGCACGTAGCCAATTTTCTTTGATTATTTTCATGTCTACCAGGTCTTACGCAGTTGCACATTTGGAAGGTACTTCAGAAGCTTTTGTTATTCAAGTATTTTTCAGTGCATTTGTTGTTGTTAAGCATACAAATAATGTAGATTTAGCAATTGCATACATTTAGATTTATGAAAGGACAACTACCTTAATGTATTTTGTAGTTTTACTCTAAAATACAATAACTTGCAACTTACAGTGGCTTTAAAACCAGAGAGAAAGAGCTGCATATGAAATGGTATTACAGAGTAGTGTTTTTCTTAATTACTTTTTCCTGCAGCAGCAGGGATGCTGAGAAAATGTCATTGTCACAGACAAATTAATTCCTAGGATCAATTCAAAGGTGCTCCTGGGACTGAGGGCATTTTGTAAAAATGTTTCATAAATACCAGTGAGTTAAACATTGGTGAGTTGGTGACATGTCTGTGGTGGAGATGGACAATCTGAGTTATGACTGGATTGGCCTCCCTGGAAAAGTCTCCTTAATAAATGTACTTGTGCCCCTAAGAGGTGGAAAATGAGTTTAAGGACAGCTCTCAGCTCTTGACCTCGTGTGTAATCCTTGCACATTCTGCTTCTGGACACGTGGACATGTGGGCCCTGACCCATAAAGTAATTTATGACAATACAGTGTGAAAGTTGCATCATTTTGGGAGAGCTCCAAGTGTGCTACAGTTCAGCACTTACTGTTCAGGGTTTCATCAGATCAGAGACACAGTGATTGCACCATTGTATGGTGTATTTGATAAGGTCCTGGATGCTTTTAAATGCTTGTGTTGAAATTGTGCTATAAAATAATTGGAAATTGAGTCATTTACTTTTTCCCCAGTGAATATTTAAAGAAAGTCAAAAGCGACGTTACAAAGTTTTAATGAGTGCATGTGGTGAGAATTTTATTATCATAAAAGCTGTAGGGTTTATCTGCTGATATAGGGCTGGAGTTTTTCATTAGCCAAGGGCCTTTCAGGGTTTCATGGGATATAGCTGGAAAACATTCCAAACAAATGAATATTCTATTTTAAAAGAATAATGAGACATTGAGGGTTTTATAGACTCCAAAGTTTGCTAAACCAATATCTCTAATTAGATGGAGAAAGTCTCTATAGAGGCTTTGCATCAACGGCAGTACACACAGCAAATGTTTTAAGCATTTACATATCAAACACTGCTGGCAGTGTTTTGGCAGCAGTCCAGAGCTGTAGATAGTTTTAATCACATTTGTTCATTAATCCTTGGTGGAATTCTCTCATATGGTCTCTTTAGGATTTTCATTTAAGCATGTGCTGCTGCTTCTCAGCAGTGGGCTTATTTATTTATTTTATAAATACCATCTGAAGCCTTGAATTTATAGAAAATAAGTTGTGGAATGACTCAGGAAGCAGACGATGCAGTATATTCTATTTTCTCTCAGCAGATCTCCTTTGTACCCAGGCATTTATGTACTCTCACTAGAAGAGGTTTATTCAGCAGTGTGCCATCTAAAAAAGACTTCCACTCTCTTCTGACTATGTGAGTTCTTTTCTTTCCATAGGAAGCAGACAATGGTTGAATGGGAAGCAGTAATTGAAAGCACAGCCAAGATGACTGTATTGCTAATAGAATGTCTTGAGCATCATACAGCCCTGGCAAGGCTGCAGGAGAGGAGCTGCATCCCTTGTGATGAGTGATCAGTGCCTGCAGCATCCAAATGCAGGAGGCTGACACTGAAATACTCAGGTGTGAATTCCCAGCCCAGATGGCAGTGCTGGTGCTGGAGCACAGCTCTGATCTCCAAGTACTCCAGCAGCTGAGCTGCTAAGGCAATCGTTTTCTTCCATTAGCTTGTTCCTCTGTTAAACCTGACTTGAAAGACAAAACAAACCATTTAAGACAACACTGTTGTAAAAGCAGAGGTTTTAACTGTCACCCAGAGCCTTCCTCATGCAGTTGGCCTCTGAAATAATATCTGCTGCTCTCATTTTTATGGTTTGTTTTATGAATTGCTGTTGTTATAGAATCAGCTTTGCTGAGAAAGGCCTGCCATGCTAATCTCTGTTCTGTGATGGATAGCAAAGGCTAAATATAGCCTTCCCCTTTCTTTGCATTTTTAGATGGCAGACTTGTTGGTTTTTTTCCTTACTTCACCTGGGTCGGGCTCTGCTGAGCCTCCCCTTGTGCTAAATTGCCTTTGGAGAGGCAGGAGGACTTGGGAGCACCAGTAAGAGGGTCAGGCTGTCTATCCAGGGTCTGAAAGCTGAACCCTGCAAACCTTTTCCCATATTCTTCTCAGGCTGCATTTGTATGGTTGATCATCTTGCTATAAGTGCTCCAGGAGGAGGTTTTGTAGGTTTTTGCTGTTTTCTGTTGAATCCTTCATCTGTTGCATCCTTTTGTGAGGTTACATGCTGTGCCCACATGAATGCAAACTGGCCTGGTAGATGGACCAGAGCAGGTCAGGATCCCTTTCTGGAGTGGGAAGATGCCACAAGTGCTGCTGTGCCCCAGCAGAGGCTTTCAGGGTGCACTGGGTGCTGTGCAGGGGTGTGCAGCAATTGGCAAAAACCCTTCCCTGTCTCCTGGGCTGCTCTCCTTCCTGCCCAGCTCCTCTGTGCCCTGCAGTGCTGCAGGATTGTCAGGCAGCTGCAGAACCTGGGCAGGCTGAGCACAGGCACTCCCTGGGTGAGAGGGAGAGGGATTGCCCCAGGCTAGGTGAGGGGCTAGTCAGTCAGGTGAGGAACTCTCCTGAAGGAACTCTCCTGCCACAGGGGCTTGGTAGTGATGTCATGCCCTAAAACTCTACAACACTGGGTTCATGAACATGAAATTAATAACTTAGTGAAATCAGTGAGCTTAAGTATCATTGTAAGGATTTATTGAAAAGAAGGTAGCAGAATTTAAGGCGTTCAGTTCTTCCCCTTTGAGGCTCTTGTGTGCACATCTGCATGTTTAACTGTGTTTAGCCATATCAACCATTAATATCACGCTTAACTCTGAATAGGTGACTTTGCCCCATAATTCCAGGTTTTTTCTCTGCAGTCTTTTCCTTCTGTAGCAACCTTGTAGAAACAGTTTCTTGGCAAAGAGCTGCTGGGGTTGCTGTAGGTCTGAATTCTGTAGGGCTGTGCTTTCACACAGTCACAGGAGTCCTGGGAAAGGAAATTGTGGCCATGAGTCAGGTGGGAATGGGTGGAAATACCAAAGCTTTGGGCACTGGGAGAACTTGTAATAGTTTTGACTTATCTCTTCTGACTGTATGTTTGCCTTCATCATCCCTGCCTCAGAAACCCTTCATTGCTGCTTCAGACCACATTAGCTTCCTTGCCCTATTCTCCCAAACACTTTTGCCTTTGTGTTTCCTTTTTTGCCTGTTCAGCTGCTTTTGTAATCCTTGCCTGCCTCTCCAGCACCCCACACCAGCAGAACTACTGCTGTGTTTGCTGCCACCACTGCTCACCATGGCCAGGGCTAATCCCCTCCCTGCACTAACTCCTCCTGTGAAGCAGCCAGCAGACTTGTTGTTAGATAGCCCTAAGTTAATCAAGATTAATAATTAATAAACTCAGAGCAGTTCTCTTTCCTTCATCTGATACCTACACAGACTCAAATCATCTTGTTTCCATACCTGTGTGCTGCCAAAAGCTTCTGAACTTTTGATCTAACTTAGCCAAACTGTTGTTAACTTGCATAGGTTTTGACATATTAATAATCCCATTGAAGTGGCTGCTATTCCCTACATCCTTCAAGTTGCCCCTGTGTTAAAGTACCTTGCTGAATCAGAGCATTTTTATTTGCCATCACTGTCCTCCAAAAGTAATAATATCTTGATTTTCTTTTCTCATATTCTCCAAAGGCTTTCCTAATCTGTTTTCACAGCTGCAGACTGAGGGCATCTCTGCTCTTTGTGTGGATTAGTCACTGGGGTTGGAGGGTTTGCTCAAGACCAGCACGGCCTCTTGCCCGCAGTGTCAGGCTGTGGTTGTGTGCAGGGACTGCTCTCTGCTCAGACTCCCAGTGTGTTCAGACAATGCAAACACAAAGTCACTGCTTCTTTTCCAGTTGTTCATTTCAGTCCCCAATGTATAGGCCACATTCTGAAATTATTGCCATGCTCAGCATGTGCTTACTGAGTGCCTGGCTTGCCTGCTCACACCCTGGGACCCCCCAGTTCCAGGC
This sequence comes from Peucedramus taeniatus, assembly GCA_013400575.1. Taxonomy (NCBI): domain Eukaryota; kingdom Metazoa; phylum Chordata; class Aves; order Passeriformes; family Fringillidae; genus Peucedramus; species Peucedramus taeniatus. Next base: position 550,744 of record WBNO01018678.1, read on the forward strand.
CAGGGGCTGCCCATGAGGAAAGACTGGTAGCAGACTTTGCTTTGCTTTGGCAATATCTTCAGTATTTCCTTCTGGATGTAGGACTCACCTTTTGCTCTCCCTTAGACCTGTAACTTTCATCTTGACCTAACCTCAAGCAGAGTCCCAGCCCAGGGGCTCAGCCACATCCCCAGCTGAGCAGTGCCATGGGTTGAGTCATTTTTGCAGCCTCACTGTCTGCCCAGCTGAGTGCTGCCATCCTTGATCCCAGCCCTATGGGGGCTTGGCTGAGCTTTGCTGACTGGCATCTCAGCAGGTGGGCATGGTGGCCCTGCCACCCCTGTCACCCTTGCTGCAGGAGGAGAGCTGTAGGACCTCACCGAGGTGACCTCAGCAAGGGTCTGGGGAAGATGGGCACCCCCATCCCAGCTGGCAGACCTGCACAGTGAACCAGATCTGCATCAGTGAACTCAAACATGCTTTGTTTCCCATCACTCTTCTTCACTTGTCATCTCCTCGTGGCAGCCCTCCCCCACACACGAGCTTTCTCCACTCTTGGAGTTCACTGGAGGATTCATTTTGCATTTTGCTGTGTGCTGCACCCCTGAAAATGCCCATTTCCTCTCAGCCTCTCTACACTCACACCATCCTCCTCCCTGCTAATGATACAGGTAACCAGCTGGCCAATCCTTCTCCCTGGTGCCTTGCCCTCCAAGTGAGTTTAATAGCAGAAGGAAATAGAAGTGAGAGCTGTGTGGATGCATCCATCAGGTCCAGCCTCGGGCACCAACTGCAGAAGGGCTTTTTCCTCAATCTGTATTCGTGCTGTGTTACACACTGAGGAAACTGATAGGAATGTGATATGTAATATTAGTGTATTTTTAATCAGTAGCATGAACTACCCTCCCTCTCCACATGACTTTATTTCCTTCTTAGGAAGGCTATGTTGCACTTGTTACTTTCTGTTTTACCGTGATCGTTAGTAAAAGATTTTGTGCCAAATTTATGCTCAGTGAATTATCCCTGAAATTCGTGGAGCTACAGCAGAATTTAATTTGGCAGTGTGGAGTTGCTATTGCTCCCAGTGATGTCTTAGCTGAAAATCTCAGCTTTCCATTGCCTTACTTAGAGAAAAAGCAGACCCATGTCTCCAGTCTTTGTCCGAAGGGGTGCCAGAGGCATTGGAAATAGCTGGTGCCAGAGGCACTGCCATGGCAGAGACTCTGCTGCTGCTGTGTGTGAAGAAGTGTGGCAGCAACCTGTGCCAGAGGCATTTAGGAAATCTCCCCCTCAAGGCAAAGGTTTCTGAAAGGTGAGGAGGATTTTAACAAATGCATTAACATCGATGGCATCTTTGATACCTTTGATTTTCTTCTTAATGTCTTCTGATGGAATAAGTCAGAGGTGATGTGCAGCATCCTCATGATGTTGGGGCCAGAAGGAGCACTTTGAATGAAAGCTTAATAGAAATTCAGTGTGGTGCCATGCTGAGCATAGAATTGGTTGACTGCATAAATCTAAATGTCAATTAACTAGAAAGTTTTCCAAATGGAACTATGATGTTTTAGTTCCATATTGTCAACACATGAAAAGAAGCCTATTAACTGACAAGGAGTAAAACTCTCTATGAGTCCTTTAAAACAAAAAATTAAAAATATTCAAAGTAGGACCAAGATACCACCAATGTTTTCAAGAAGAGAGAAAATGTCAATTATTGAGTACTTTGAGAGCTAAGCATCATCTGGACATTTATAAGAATTACCTAAAAACTGAGAAGCAGTGAGAAGTTTGTATAGCAGCCCCAAGTCCTGATAGAGTAGAGTACTTGGTAGAGTGCTGCTGAATAACAAAATACAGGTTGGTGAGCAATCTAGAAAGGATGATGTTTTACTCAGTGGTGTGAACTGTTACTTTGGTTGATTTGATTTTTATCCTATAAGGAAATTAAAGCTCAAGCACTTCCAAACTTGATTATATTTCTGAAGATCATCTTTGCATGCCATCTTTTGCCTAGAAACTCACCCGAAGATGTCAGCCATTGAAACCATTTCATGTGGAAGCATTGCTAAGTAAATTCACTAAATGCCTATTCATCCCAGTAAGATGGAGAGTCACTGGAGCAGCAAATGTGAAAATCTGCACAGCTTACTATACAGAAAGCAGTTTCTGAGTTTGCCAAATTGAGATGCAGAGTCTGACCCTGGGAGGTATTGCAGCTCTCGTGGGGGAGTAAAGGAGGAGGGTCTGTCTGTCAGGATGCTTGATTGACAGATAATTCATTTGGTCTAGATAAAATCAATGGGATTATGAAAATAGTTTACTTGGCTGATAACATTTCCAGGTTGTTGCAGCCTGACCCCAGAAGTTAAACATATTTTGTACAGTTAAACACATTCAGGTTTAACTTGGTTTTCTGTGGCTTATAATAATGAAATGTTTTCACAATACAGTACTATTGACTGCTCTTTTATCTTGAGTCTTTCTGCCACCAACTTCATTACAGACCATTGCTTACGTGGTGTTATATCCATATGTTGTGGATTCAAATGCAGTTCAGGAGATTAAGATCTTTTTAATGTGATTTATTCAGTTTTCCTAAATGTGCTGACCTAGATAAACAGAGAACATTTTTGCTCCATTGTTAAAGAAAGAACAGACCACAAAAGCTGTCAAGCGTAAATACATTCTTGGACATGTCAGCTGAAATTTTGAAAATGCTGGTGTCGGATTGCCTGTCATGCTAATTGGAATTAACCTTCTAAATTCCTTTGTTCCTTTGATTATTCTGCCTTTTTGACATCAGAATTCTCTTGCGTTATGCATTCCAACCTTGGCCTCTTCTCCATTGCTCAATGAAAACAAATAAAATGCCAATAGATACTGAACCAAAATCCCTAGGAAATATCTAGCAAAGCACGTAAATGGAACTATCAATGCAGTCATCTTGCAGCTGGATTTTCATACTTTAGAAGTATTGAACAGTATTACTTCATACATACTCTGTTATAGTGCTTAAAACACCTGCCAGGGGTTGATAAGAAATTTGTTAAGGTGTAATAAAGTTGTGCTTTCCTTTCAAGTATGCTTTCCTGAGCAGAGAGGGTCACTGAAGTTTAGCAGCTGGATGGAAGTTTCTTTTGGAGCCACCTCCTTCAGAATCTGAGAATGTCCCCAGATGAGAGCAATAAATATATAAATTGCTCTAGACACAGTGGATTTCACAGTGTAATTTGTGCACCTTTTGTTCTTTCTCTCACAGGACAAATGATCAGCTCGTGGCATTCCTGTCCAGATACCGTGACATGAACTTCTTGAAATCACACGGGAGGGACAATGCAAGGTGAGCTGGCCCTTTCCTCACCTTATTTTAACCAGAGCACTGAGAATTATTGTATGGTGACAGTTTCCAGCATCACCTGGTTGAAGAAATCCCTAGTCCAGGAAAGAGAAGTGAATGAGGAGGAAACTCTTTTCTGAGGATGGTTGTTTCTTGGTCAAGAGTGACTCCTTCCCAGAGTCAGAGATGCTTTTGCGGGGAGAGAGGCTCTAAGCAGACTGGTGTTGCATCCTCTTGTGGACTTGGCACAGATTGATGTTTTGTGAGCAAGTGGCAATTGCCCACACACCAGCACTGCCCAGGTGGCCCCAGGCACACTGGTGAGCAAGACCTGGGTTAGCTGAGCTCTGCAGGACAGCCTGGCATGGGCAGAGCCCCAGGTGTGGGAGCCTGTAACAGCCTGCAATACCAGTAAGAGTGAGGGTGGTGGCTGGAGCTTATCACACTCCGCTAAAGTTTGGATCAAAATCCTTCTTCATCCACCCTGCACAGGTCTCAGAGAAGGGATGTCCTGTGTTTCCCACCACTCATCAGTAATACTTGAACTTGCCATTGTGGTTTGAGGGAGCAGCAGTGACCAAACACCATCTTCCAAAGGCTTTAACAACCTCTGCAGATGAAAGAAGTTTCCCATCTGACTGCAGTGGTCCTGTTGTCCTCCTTATTCATAGTTTTGCTGTTCCTCTTTTTTGCTGGTTTTGTGCCATAACAGCACTCTTGCTGCACTTCCAGCAACTCCATATGCTGAGCCCCAGTGGCTTTGCATCTAAAAATATTGTTTTATTCTGCTTGGGTCACCAGGTCTTCCCTTTATTCTGTAAAATGTCAAGTGTACCCAGAGAATGTGACACACTGAGTCATGTGCTCAGCACAGCAGGCAGGCAGAATAACTCACAAGTCTCCCTCTCTTCTTGGCCGTTCTTACTCTTGTCACCAGATTTATCAATTCTGTCATGTCCCTGTTTAAATTAAGTCCTCACGAGCATTCATCTTGTGCATGCACAAATTCTATAGCAGGTAGTAAAAAATAATCCTGCGAGGAGTCATATTTAAAGCCAAGTCAACAGTTTTCACAGGAGAGTCCCTGGTTTGGGAAATGCAGAGTGTCAGAGTGATTGGCAGACTCAGCTCGAGCTGGCAATAGTGATCGACAGCAGAGTTAGTGTAGAAAAGAGGAGAGAAAGAGCCAGGGAAAAGCAGTCATTCTCTTGCCTCCTTGCTCCTCTGGTGCTCCTGAGTCCTCTCAAATTCTCTGAGCTGGCTAAGGAAAATAACTAATGGATTATGACACACCAATATCAGGCTGGTTCAAACATGCCAACTTCAACTGAATCAGAACAATTTAGATCAATGAAGCACACTAATCTGATATTAATTTAATAATGAAATTAGCTGCTGTGCCACTTGTCCTTCTATCACAGGAATAGCAAACTCATGTAGTTGTTCAATGTTTCTCTTTGTATAAACAACTAAATACCTTTTATCTTATTACAACATGTCACTGTGTTTTTGGTTGGTTTTTTTTTTTTTTTCCTGGATTTCTACCATAAATTCCCTGTGCATCAGGGAACGTGATTTGGGACATGAGTGCAGATTTGCCATCCCTGTCTGCTATGGTTGCCTAATCCCTGAGTCCCATAAGTGCTCCCACTGCTGACCACTGGATGAATGGATGCTTTCACATTACCCCTTGGCATGTCCCCAGATTTTCTATCAGGGAGGTAGAGTGGCTTTCCTCCTCCTGCACAGCCCAGGCAGCTGTAGGCACACTCAAGCCAGCAGCTGCAAACGCCTCTGAGTAATGCTGGTGATGGGTAAAAATTCATTCCATTGTATCCAAAATCTGATCAAAAAGTAGTTATCCCCTGTTTGTGTTGTGGGTGAATTTCCAGCTCTACATCCACCTGTTGAGAGAGAAATATTTGAAGTGAAGATTTCTAGCCTGGTATTTCATGTTTAGTGTTTGAGTGACTCAGTCTTGATTAAGCTGGTCAGTGTAGCCTCTGCTCTCCCCATCTGACACACAGTTCCCACCTGACTTCCACTGAGTGCCCAGGTGTGCAAGCTGTGCTCACACCAGTGAGGTTTATCCCTGCAGTCAGAATGGGGAAGTCCTCTGGGCTGAAATACCTCCTACAAGCTCAGGCAGGTGAGCCAAGAGCAGAGGCCCACCTAGGATGTCACCCTGTGTCCATGTCCCACAGCCAGTGTCCCCAGGGAGCAGAAGGGTGTGCACTGGTGCTGCTTTACAATATTCTCCCAACCTCTTCTGACCTTTGCCTGGGGAATTTCCACAGCTAAACTCAGCGACTTGCTCATTGTAAGAGTAGGGGATGTTTTGTTTTTTTCTACTAATTTTTCCAGTTTTTAAATTTTTGCTCTTTGCTTTGTCCTGCCACAGCCCAGGGGAAAAGAAATACCCCATGAAGAGAATGGTATGGCCAAGATCTTAGTAAGGTCTGGAAGAGAAGCAACAGCCTCGAGGCTTGGCAGCAAAAAGTTAAGAAAAGAAAAAAAAAGGACAGCTTTTAGAACACAGGCCAGTGTCCATGTTATTGGGCAATAGAAGAAAACTCCCTTTGGATATCCCATCTCAAAACACACTGGAACAGAATTTTTGTTTAAAACAACAAATTGAAGCCATAATAAGGGTGAGGGCACTGGCCTATACTGGCTGCTGCCCTGTGTACAATAATGATTTAGCTAGTCCAAGGTTTTTCTCAAAACATATGAACTAATAATACAGGAGCACAGCATCTAAACGTAATTGAAAGCAATGTATAACCCTTGCTGATACTTTTAATTTTAATTTGTGGATGAATAATGACACCTAATCAATAAGCTTTTCAACTGTCTAAGTCTGCCTTGTAAACAACTGAAAACTTAATTTTAAGTCATCATAGTCTTTGGATCATACAACAGAGAAAGATTAGAAGTGCCATCTTAAACCTGAAATGACTGTACAGCTCAATTACAGTGTATTTTGTATTCAAGCCATGTTCACAATCAGTACATGTTTTACTGCCAAATAAGGAGAGAAATCAGGTTTCCCAGTATAGAATTAAGTTTTGTTTTAGTTATGCCAAAGTCATGAAAAAGTGCATCACTCTGATTTTCCTTTAGTGGGTTCAGCAAAGAGAATGGATGTGAAAATGGCTCCTTCACCCAGCTGGAGAAGCATTATTTCCTGACAGAGGTGGATGTATGAAATGAAATTGTACACAGTGGCTGGAGTTGTTACATAGTGCTTAGTGGACAACACATTTCCTCCTCTTTTCAGTGCCTTAGACTATTAAAAGCAAGTGAATAACCTGGTAGTTGTATAAGCTATTGCAATTTGGAATACGCAGAGGATTTTTTCATTTTTGGCAGGAGCAGCACCTGTCAGATGTATTATAAAATATAAAGACAGTCAAATGTGACATCTTCAATGACAGGCAGGAAAAGGGGGGTTTGTATAGAAACCTCTCCACACCAGTCATTTGGGAAACAGTGTAAACATGCTGAGAAGGCTGGATGCTGTTAGATCTTAGAGGAATCTTGAGCTCGTAGGCAAAATACAAACAGCTAAAGAAAAGGCCCTTAAAGTTTTGGTATGTGTCCATATTCTTTTCTTCTGCTGATTTTTTCTCCTCATTACTGCTCTTCCTTGCAGTTGTGCTGTCCTGTTTCTGGGTTCCAGATAATTTTAGAGGTGCTGATGAACTGTATCAAAGAGCATCACAATCCCATCCCAGTTCTCAGAGGCTGGAGAAACCTTAGCTACCAAAGGACTGGAGCACGTTCCCAAAATCTCCACTGCTGGCACACATCTGTTTCACCCCCCTTTCAGACATGCCTTTTTTCCTCAGTGGCACACACTGTTTGTTGGTGTGCTGTACATGGGGTTGATGGGGTTTGGTGGTCAGTTAGGAAAATGGATCACACAGCAAACACTGTTGTGTATTGCACTGATTATTGCCCACTATGTACCCAGATACGAGGGGGAAAATTGATTAATTATCACTGCTGTTGGAATAGTCTAACCACATGTCCTAGCAGCACTTACACTGCTGCTCATGTAACATATTTGGTGGTTCCTTTGGCACAAATTACCCTCAGCCTCACACTTTTTTTGCTAAATTTTTTAGAACACTTGAGTATTCTGGAGCACATGGACTAAGATCTATTTTTTGCTTGGAAGTAGTTCAGCACAACAGTTGCATGAGAAGTGTAGGGACTGAAATAGCAACATGCATCTTCTCTGCAAAGAGACTGCACTTTAAAAATTTAGACATTACAGCTAACTTTCAAATGTTCTTAGTGCTTTATGCTAAGCATTAGGGGAGCCATAAAGCCTTTACAGCTTCAGCTTGACAATTCCCCTCCTTGTAGGGCTTTTATTTCTGCTCAGTTTTGGAAAACAGAGCTCTAAGCTGTCAGTGCAAAGAGAAACAAAAGCAGCCATATGTCTTGATGTGGGACTAAGCAGGATATTCTTTGTTCTTAGAGTATGCAAGCAAGATCCTCCTCTGGTTCAGGAAGGTGCTTTAAGTGAGAAAGTTTGAAGTAGCCATCCTTTATGGGGCAAGCACAGAATTAGGAAGGAGGTGAAAATTGAGATACTGGTAAAATAATCAGGAATCTTATTGCTATCTAAGAACATTGAGCAGCACACTTCATTTGCAGCCCTGTCATCTGAGGTCCTGAGGCATTTTATAAAATGGTTATGACAGGAAACCTCATTCTAAGCTGCAGAGATGATGTTGGCCCTGGTCTATCCACAGGTCAGTGGCCTGATTTGGTAGCTTGAAAACCTTTCTAGAAGGGACTCACTCTTGCCCTCATCACTAGAAAGGAAGTGAAGAGACAAGAAACCTCCTAGAGAAGACATTTATTTGAGACAAACAGATGGCAAAATGTCAGGTTTCATATCATTGAGTCTGTCTGTGGTGAGTTCAGGCTACATTCTGCATACTATCATTTGCAGTTTTGCTTATTTAATATAAAAAGAAACAGAATAATTTGAGTTGTGGCCTCCCTGATGGTGAGAGGAAGCCATTTAATTTTTGACCTTCTAAAAGCTGGTCCAGTATTGCTTAAAAGATACTGTGTAAGTGAAGAGTGGGGGAAAGGAACCCACAAGAAAGTCTTTGAAAGTCTCTCTTGAGCTTTATGCTGCAAGGAAATGCATGGAATTGTTGACAAAACAAGGCAATTCCTAGTAGAGTCATTATTGTAAAAAATAGACTTTGCATATTTTCTACAACTAAAGAATTTTAGAGGGTTTCTCGTTTTGCTCCCTGGCCTGCAATATTAAAATATTGAGAAACACTGAGGCTTTTTAAGGCTTTCTCTGAAAAAGAGACTTCTCCTTTGAAAGGGAGAAGGTGGGGAAAAAAAGTTTTTCAAAACCAGTGGAAGTTAATGTGTAGGAAAAGGTGAAGAAGAAGAAAGAATCATGAGAAATTTCTTCTAAAGAGAATGCAAAAATGTGCTAGGACTAAAGCATTAAATGGGTATTCTGGGAAGATTGCATATGAAAGAAGCAGAAACAAATTATATAGCATATGAGGTACCTATTGTAAGCTTGAAAAGTCTAATCATGTCCATATAGAGATGGAATAATGACCAGATAAAATGTGTGTATTCATCAGCTTAATAACAGCATCTCATGTGGAATACCCTAAGTGCCATGGCTGCTTGGCTTCCATAAAGATGACACTGATTGAGAAGGGACACATTGAACATAATATTTCAAGGTGAACTTGTATCTTGAAGGAGATATTCAAATTACTGTACCATTTTTGCTGCACTGTAAATGATCTAAACTTGCTATTGCCCAGTGTGTGTGGCAGCAGAAGTCTGCCCCAGATTTAACTGCACACTGAACATAAAAGTGTTTAACACACAATGAAAACAACCATGGTAACATGAACTGCCAGAAAATCCTTCCAGTGGAGTTCCTTGTTCCCATCACTTGCAGTTCAGCTTCTGCCACAGAAACTCCAGGAACAAACATCACAAACTGCATCTCACAGCTCTGTCTTAGTTTTGGTGGCTGTATCAGCTTGATTTTCTGCTCTGAAGCCCATCCCTGTGCTCCCAGGGGCAGCTGTGATGTCCCAGTGCAGGCTGTGCCCTTCCCTCCCCTGCACCCCCACCGTGGGCCATGCAGAGATACAGGTGACAAACTCTCATCACATTTGAAAGTGAGATTTCCTTGTGTTCCTTGGTAACTCCTGAGTGTTTAGCACAGTGGGAAAACTGCTAAAAGCATTTCAATTTGTGTGCTTATTTATGGCTTTGGCTTTTGTTCCTGAAATAAGCCCAATCAGGAAATAAGGCCAATCTTACTAGAGCAAATTCAGTCAAGAGAGAAATTTTTTCTGATACTTTTAGTGTTTATTTCTGTGTTGTCATTAAAGCTTTGGGGGGTTGTTGAGATAGTAATGTGTTTAAATATTTTCTTCTGAGTAAGGGAATTAACAAAAGATAAGAATTCTGCTCTCGTAACATTTTTGACCTCATAGCTATTGCATTTAGGATGTCACATTTAAAGCACATTGAAAAGCAAGCTACAATTATTCTTTCTCTTCCATCATTTCTGTCTGTACTGAGAGTTATTTTCAAGGCCTTTTGAAGCAGCAGGAATTGTTTGTTCTGTGCTTTCCACGCGATGCCTGTCATACTGGGGAGAAATCTTCCTCATCTTGACAGACTAAGTAGGTGCTATTTCTGTTTGACACTGTCCCCTTTTCAAGCTTCAGCTCCATTTTGGGAGTGGGGGATCAGCCCTGGAGGCTTTCAGCATGACAGGAAAGTCTCAGGAAACACTGCAACATCCCATCCTTAGAAAAACAGATGAGTATCTTGTACCATATAGACATTGTGTTTAAATAGCCAATTGTAAATTATTTCAGGTGTTGTAGATATTGTTTAAGCCTTGGTAGAATAGAGTTACTCATGGAAATGGAGTGAAATTAGGGTCAGCTGGACTCAGCATACTCAGTGGAGACCAGGATTTCTGCCCTGGGCAGGCAGGGAATGCTTCTGCACAGGTTTGGGATTCATTAATCTGCTTATTATAAAGAATTTTTCAGTGCCTGGTTTATGGAGATGTGTGGTAGCCTAGAGATTGGTCACAAATTACTTCTTGCAACTGCTACACTCAAGATTGTCAAATTACAAATTATTTTTCAGTGCTTTCTAGTTGGTCACCTAAACTGCAAATTATTGTTTTGTGCTTCCCAGCTGATTGGCTCTGGTGAGTGTTTCCAGGGTGGCTGTGCAAACACTGCTGGCAAGTGACTCTCACATTTCTCATCTGTAAAAATATTTGCTTGACTTTTTGCACTGAAATAGACTTTCTTCCTCAAATTTTCATCTAAAGACAATTATAGAGGAGCAGATAAAGTCAAAGCATGCAGAGCTTGCCCACATACACTCAGGGAAACATGGACATGATGCTAGTGGAGTTCCTAGCTCTACAGATTCTTACTTTGGCATTGACATTGGTTTTTGACTTGTGAAGAACTGTTTTGCTGGAGTTTTGTAACTTTTATTCATAGCTCTTGTTCTTAAATCCTGAATAATGATGATGAGGTCCTGGGTAGGTGCACCTGGTTAACAGTGAAATGTCAGTGGGAGGTCTTCTAGGCAAGAGGCCAGAAACAGGAAACATTTAGGAAGAAACCTTTTCACCTTAAAAAATATATTCTTTCTCTTTTAGTGATAAAGTTACTGGTAAATGAAATTTACCAATCTGATAGCCTCCAATACTTTAGGAAGTTTTACTCATTCATGAACTTCAGGAAACAGAGCACAGCAAACTCTCTGACTTACTGTGTAAGTAGAGCATTCAGGAGCAGGGGTCTCTACAAGCTGCTGTGGTTTGCACTGTCCCTTGGAGGAAACTGTCCAAAAGGAGGATATTGGATTGTGATATTTTTGCTGATGTTAAGTAACTGTGTGGCAATATTTATTAGCAGTTAGAACTTATCATAAGAGCTGAGCTGTGTTTATACTCATGTTGTAGGAGTATGTGCTACACAAGTTACAAATGCTTTATGTGTTATACAGTCCTAGAATCTTGTCTGAAATGCATTTATAAATATTTAAATAAACTACAAAGTAAGATGAGTTCCCTGAGCTGGATTGCAATCATGAGCTGTCTGGACTGACATCTACACTCAGTGACAGACCATGTGCTGCAGGCAGTAGGGATTTTTAGCAAAGTATAAAAATAACTCTCTGGAACCTGTGAGGCTGCATCCACACACAGGGCACAGTGACACCTTTCATGTGTGTCAGTGTCAGATTGCTGAGCTCAGGTGCTGACACACCTTCTTAATATCCTGTGTTTCCTCCTTACTTTTGAGTGTAATCCCAGGCCCTCAAAACTGAAGGCTCTTTAGGAAGAATTGAAATTGATAAGGGGAAGCATAACATGTCTTAGATTGAGTTTTCTATGAAATAAGGCAAATGGCATTCTTTTCTTAATCCTAGTCTTTTTTTAATTCTATTTTCTCCTGGTTGACTCTTTTCCTATCATTGTTATTTTCCTCCTGTTGGTTTTTTTAGATAAGGAGAAAGGCCAGTTGTCTTCATCTGGTGAGAATCTGTGTTGTATTTGGCCAACCACACCTTGGTTCAGTAGGATGTCATTGTCCTGGCCAGTGCATTTGCAGCTGGCAGAGGTATGCCAGTCTTACCTGATGTTTAGGGTGACAGGAAGCACCTGAATTTTTCCACACTGACTAAGATTAAGGAAATGCCATTACTAAAGCTTTTTTTCCCCCCTACTTTTAATTTGGGAGTTATCTGCAAGCTGTTTTGCGAGACTCAAAAGAGAAAGAGAAGGGGAAAAAACACCCTTTTTTTGCATTTCATTGCTCTTTGTGAAGCTTGGCCTGGCTTTATAAAATTTACTGATTTGGTATTCCCTTGAGCATAACCAGAAATTAATGAAATACAGCATGAGACTAGAAAGAAATCAGTGGGGTCATGCTTTTGCCCTCCATCTTCCTATCTTTCTTTTCAGAGGTGGCTGCAATCATTCTTGGATGGTTAGTCAAGAATCTTTATGAACTGTTTGTAGTGTCCAAGAGTTTTTCATTCCTTGGAAAGGCCTATGTGGCATACAAATACCCCTTTCCCTCTCCCTCAGGCAGTATTCAATATGCTTAGAGTAAGTTCTTGCCTGCCTGAGTGCCAAAATCACTATTGCTGGAGCAGCTGGGAGCATCAGTCATCCTAGAAGAGAGCCTGGAGGGACAAAAGGGAGCCTCATCCTCCTTTTCCACTTTGGTTGCTGTTCAGCTCTCTGTGCCAGCAGCCCCTCCTATTTAGCTTCCAGCAGCTCTGAAATACACTTGGTCCCCTTGGCTGCCAAGGAACATAAATGAGCAGCAAGCCATTGCCCAGTGGAGAGCTGTGTCCTCACAGGCCCTTGGACAAAGCATTGCTTCATAGGCCACAGAAATGATTTGCTTTGCTAATGCCTTATTCCATTGAGGTGTTGGGACTGTGTGTGAAGAGGCTCAGTAAGGGTGATCCTTCTGAAAAACACCTGCTCTCTGTTCAGCTGTTTTGTATCTTTAACCTGGTGTGATGTTTCTAGGAGGGTTTCAAGAAGCACAAGCAAAAGGGTCATTTCTTTGGAGATTTCTAAAGGCATTGCAGCTTTTTAGTTGGGCTGTGCTGCCTTGCTGGAGGGTAAGTGAATGGAAAATACATTTACTTTCTTCTAGTAACCCAGTTGTATAAGATTTGGGGGCTGAGGTTTGTTGTGAAAACAGTTGTACTTCCAGGAATTGGCTTATTCCACTCCATATCCTGAGATTTGCTTTTCCAAGCCATTAGCTCAAAAAAAAAAAAAAAAAAAAAAACCATAGACATATACGTATAGAAAAAAAAGAGCCTGTCAACTACTTTGGAAAACATGAAGCTGTGAGTCAGGATTTGCTGGGACCTTCTCATCTGGAGCATGGTCATGCTCCTCTGCTGCCAAGTTCAGACAAAAAGGCTGAAACTGTTACAGTACCAGGGAGCTGGGAGCTGGCTCATGTCATACAGGCTGAGGCAGTTTCTATGTAGAGCAGTTTTTGAAATAGCCAGGTGGCTCTTTTTGTTTGAGAGTTTCTATTGCAATCAAAGAACCTTCTATTTGAAAAGGAGAGTAAAGGGTGATAAATTGGTAGAGATAGCAGTCGAAAGAAATTACTTCATGGAAAAGAACTTTGTGTCCCTTTTTTAAATATAGTCAATAAAGTTCTGTTATTTTCTTAAAATAATTAACTCTAATGAGCATTTAGTTTTGAAGAGAAATAAATAAATGACCAAACTTTCAGGCACATTAATATTTGATTTGGAGATAACTGCATAAATATTGAATTTGAAGATTACATTCCAGAGCACTGCATTAAAATTGCAAGACTTTTCTATTATCCTTCATAATGGAACATGAAATTAGAAACTTGTTCATGGAAAGAAAAATTTCTCGACTCTCATTTACGCATTTTCAGCGCTGTTGTGTTAACAGAGGAGCTCTTCTCATACTGTGAAAAGAGACATAGCTATCAGTAGGACATAGACCCTGAAGTCATTTACGGTCCTTTTGAAAATTAATATGCACCATTTCATAATTGCATCTCAGCTCTTTGATTGGTATAGAACAGAACTTGAACCAGGGAGTTGGCCTACGGGGTTAATGCTCATGTTTCCAGATGCAGGACTCCAGAAAGCTCTGGTGTTTGGTGTTCCTTTATTCTTTTCCCTTTCCTTCAGTAGTATGTTTTTGAGGACCACTAAAATGTCATTCTGAATAGCTAGTCCTGAAACACCCTGGCACAGCTGTGTGTGGTTCAGGAAGGGAAGGCTGTGCCCCTCTCTCTGTAGGTGCCATGTAGCTGTTGTCATCCTGCAGGTCCTGCACCCAGAGGGCTCTGGGGGCTGTGCCTGTGGGTTGCTGCAGTGTGTGGTCAGTGCATTTGTTACTGCTCAGAATATGTGGGATGTGTCCAGTGCACCCATCCAATGAGGGTGGATGGTGCTCAGCACCTCTCAGTGCTGATTCATGGCTGCCCTGCTTCTCCTTCGGGGAAATCATTCCCAAATGGAATAACAAACAGAAACCTGGATCAGACAGTCTCAAAAGATGAGTGGGCATTCAGTCCAAAGGGTTTTCAAACACAGATTGATTTTCCAGCTTTTCTTCTCTTATATTGGTCTCAAATAATTCATTTCCATAACTTTGCAGTTCTGCAGTTGCTCCTCTTATTCATGGTTCAGCAATAACAAAACATTGTTCCCCAGAGACTTGAAAATGGAGCAAACTTGTTCATTTTACAGCAAAGAGCAATACAATGATATTTGTTCCTTATTGGCTATATCCCTATAGAAAAATTAATGAAATAATAGCATAAGAGAAAATTGGTCATTTTACCTTTATGTACATTTTCCTGTTTTTAAAAAACAGGATTTATTTAGAGAGAAAATAATGTGTTTTGTTCCTGTTCATGTTGCAGTTCTTCTGCAGTGGTTTGCTCAGAGTTAATGAACATTATGAACTTTCCTGCCCTAGAGCTCTGTCACCTGCACAGCCTTAGGACAGCAGAAGGTGTAAATGATGTTTAAAAGCATTCTGTTGATCTTTGCTTCTGTAACAGAACATATAACTGATTATTCATGTATTAAACCTCTTTGCATTACTTACAAGTAGAACAGAAATATAAACAAGTGACCTTTTGATCCTTTTTTGTTTGAGAAAGTAGCTTTTTATTTATAAAGCTCCCAATGATAACAAAACACAAATTAACATTTAATGGCTCCTCTTGTATTGGCTCAGATTTATCAGAAAACAAGGGCTGGATCGGCTCTTCCTGGAGTGCGACACGCACATGTGGCGCCTGGGGGACCGCAAGATCCCAGAGGGAATCACAGTCGATGGAGGCTCAGACTGGTTCCTCCTGAACAGGAAGTTTGTGGAATATGTCACTTTTTCCAATGATGACCTGGTAACAAAGATGAAGAGGTTTTACTCTTACACGCTGCTTCCTGCCGAGGTATGTGAATGCCAAGAATCCCTCTCTGTGTTCAAACCTGCAATGTTTGTCCTTGTCCCAAAGATCTGACTGAAATCAGAGGGGCTTTCACCTGATGTCAGTGAGCTTTGGAGCATCCCACAGTGGGTAATGAAAATTTTACTTCTATGATGAGTAAGCCCTTTAGGATTAGAACATCTTTTGCAGTTGTTTATTGCTTCGTTTATTTGTGAGACTTTTTTGCAAAAAGTGGCTTTGTTTTATACTTCTAAGCCTGTTAATCTGTTACTAAACAACCAAAAATCCAGCTGCCCTTTGCTTGCAAATTGTTCCTGCACAAAGCTTTTGAAGGATATTAAAGATGGGGAATTGTCTTCATAAGTAGCTTTCCTTGCTATTATCCAACGCTTTTCCTTAAAAATATAAACCCTGCAAACAAAAGTTTATTGTTCTATTCAAAACTCAGCCAGAAGGCACAGTCACAAATCATTTAGATCACTCAGGAGTCGCTCTGGCTGCAAGTGATGCAGAAGGGGAGTGCACAGCAGTGTGGGGTTTGGCCTGGCGTGCAGCAATGTGTCAGCATTGTGCGCTATCTGCGGGGAGGGCACAGAGCCGTGGCTGGCAGCCTGTGCTACACCTGCCCCAGCAGGTACACTGCTCCCCTGGCTTGCCAGGCTCTGCTCCACATCCTGCAGCAGCCAGCCAGCCCAAGGAAGAGCTGATGACTGCCTTTAAACCCATAACTGCCCTGGCTCCTGAACATTTTGAGGGATGGATGACACCGATCTTGCAAATCTTGCTTGCTAGCTTCTGGTGGAGCACAGTAATTGTTACCTTTTGGTAGAGGTTTATTATTCCACACATATTGCATAATCTTCTTTTAATCCTATTTCTGTTAAAAATCACCTTTTCTCTCTACTCTGATAACCTTTTCATCCATTATCTAGAGAAATTCCTGTATTGCTATAAAAGGACACAGGGCAATGGGTAATTGGGTAGGGTTTTTTTCCCCCTCTCGCTTGAATGAGAATAGATGCCTTTATGGGTTTAACCAAACAGTTCAAGCATAAAATCCATATTCACTGGGCTGTCATTTAACATTAAAAAGGGTAGGGGGATTATTTGGGGGCCAGCCATGCTAATGTTGTGCTGGTTATTTATAGATCTTACTATTGCTGATTTTAAAGAGAAGTCACTGCTCCAAAATGGTCTCTTGCAGGGCTAAAATTGAAGGTATTCCATAGCTTTTTTCTACAAGGTTTTCTTTTCAAGATACATAGCTGGTTTTGTAAAATGGCCCTGCCTTCACTGACCTGTTAACCTGCTATATCAGTCCCCATTACACATGGTTTATGTAATAGCTGTAATTATGATGATATAATTAGGATTGCCCAATAGGAATTCCATGCTGCCATGAGTCAGCAAATAAAGACTTATGATTTCAGATGTAAATGCAGGAGGCAGAATGTCCTTTTAATGCCTAGGGTGAACTGCGTGTTTCAGAACAAAGCCACTCAACAAGCAATGCATTTCAGAGTGCTGGAGATAGACACCCACAGAAGAGCTGTCTGATACTGTATTTTTATCAGAGTAACCAGGGTGATGGTGCAGTTTTGACAATTGTTTTGGGAAACAACTTGAAATATGCTATTAGCACATTGTTCAGAAAAAATAGTCCTAAATCTGTTAGACCAGGGAGCAACTTAAGAAGGGAAATAATGGGCATTTCTTAGAATTGCTCATACAGCTGAAATAAAAATAAAAGGATTGCTGGCACTGGTGCCTTTCCTGGAGTCCTTTGGGCTGCCAGTGCCCAAAGCTGATCATTGTACAAGTGCAATTATTTTGTGCCAGGTTATTTGACCAGAACCTCAGCTGTGTGTTCTTACAGTTTGGTTGGGTCTGTAGAGTGTTGTGATTTTTCCATGCCCTATGGAATACAGGTACACAGAGTGTGTTTCATATGTGGCAGAACAATAGAGCTTGTTAATCCTGTCACTTCAAACTAAAATTGGTCACCTGCATTAGGTTTGGGCCCATGAGCTGAAGTGAAGGAGAAAGTGGAAGTTTGAGGAGCTAAATATGGTGATCTGCTCTGTGTTTGTTGCAGTCCTTCTTTCACACTGTGCTGGAGAACAGCCCTTTCTGTGACTCCATGGTGGACAACAACCTGCGCATCACCAACTGGAACAGGAAGCTGGGCTGCAAGTGTCAGTACAAGCACATTGTTGACTGGTGTGGCTGCTCACCCAATGACTTCAAACCAGCAGACTTCCACCGGTTCCAGGTAACTGAACACACCTGCAGAGAGGCTCTTCCCCCTGTACTGGGTGTGGAGAGCTGCCTGAATGCATGGCTGTAGCAGGGAGAGGGAAGGGAAGCTTTGACTCCATCAGGCAGGTGGAGAAAGAGATGTGAGGAAGCTCTGATCTTAATTTCAGGAGAATGAAAGATAAGTTCTCCTATATTTTGGCCCTGGAGTCATAGCACTGCATGGTAAGGTCACAAAACAACTCTTTGGACTCCTTGGCATTGGTAATTGGCTGTGCTAGAAAGGAGGGAGGCCTGACACATCTCTGACTTGGTAACTCTTGTGAGTTTATTGCAAAAGGTTTTTTCCAATGTTCCAGCTCAGGTGCTTTCATCATTTCACAAAACTCCTGACTTTCAGTGTTAAGCAATGTTTATCATCTTTTAAAAAAGCTTAGAAGTTGATCAGTGTGCGTGCTAGAGACTTACATAGCACAAGGCAAATCCATTTTTATTATTGTATTCATCAGCACGATCATATTAAAGTTTATCTCGTGATTTTGGGAGGCTTAGTCATGAGGTTTTGATCACCCAGGTTTGGCAGGACTGTCTCAAAAGGTTTAATCAGTTCCTTTGTGATAGTTTCCTCAAGGCAGACATGAGAGCGAGTCCTGTGCTCCGGGGTGCCCTCAGTCTCGAGGCTGTATCCGGCCTGTGCATCTTTACTGAGAATGAACAGCCTCTTGTTTCAAGGTCACCAGATTTGCAATTCCATCCCTCCAGCTCCTCGGGGTTCCCTGCATAAAGCATGTTTGTTCAGGCTTTGTGTGGGATGGGGAATGTGTTACCCTACAGCACAGGAATGATGACTGCTCTGAAACAGAGATCTTTTCTTTGCTGTAATGTGCTGTCTACCAGGCATGCTTGAAGCCAGTGACACAAGCACTCACAAAAAGAGCAAATGAGATGTTATCTAAAAGAGGCTCTGCTGTCCCAAACACCAATCCCAGGGAATTCTCCAGCACAGAATAAATGGCAAGTCTTTAAAAACTCCTGCCAGACTGCAGAGCCTGTCCTGCTCTAGGCTGTGAACCCACAACGATATTTCAGAAAACAATCAGGTAAACTGAGCTGGAAAGGAAAGTTCAAAATTAGAATAGATGTAAAGGCAGCTTCTGACATGTTCTGGTGAGAGAGCCCCTCACATGAGCACATGGCACCAGAAGGCTGGGGCTTGCTGTTCCCACGGAGGCACAAAGCGAGCTGAGATTACAAAGCCCAAAGCATGCGCCATCTCAGAGCAAAACTAAGCATCCTCAAAAGAATTTTCTGGCCATCTGGGGCACTCTTGAACTCCTTGGCACCTCAGGACCCATGCTCAAATATGAACAAGGCCAAACAAAGACTTTTTGAAAGCTAATGGTAGTTGAGTAGCATATAAAGCAGTTATATGCCCAAAATTGTGTCAAGCGCTGAGAAAAAATCTGGGCAGAAACACTTAGAAGTAAAGAAACCACAGCCACAAATGGCACCTCTCCCAGAGACCTCTTACCACCTCCTAGCAGCAAATCCATACACAGAAAATGATGTTCTGCCTCTTCTGAGCCCCAGTGTCACAGGTTTGCTCCCTGCATAACCCGTGCCAGTGCTGCACTGTCTCCAGGTTAACATGGGGATTTGGAGAGCATTCCCCACCCCTCCCATGCTTGGAGAGCCTTCCTGAGCCAGGCAGCATGGGGTGGCTGTTGGTCTGAAGGGTTTTCGTTGAGTAATTATGTAGTTTTTAACTGAATCATAACATCACTCCTAACGATGAACGGTCCCAAAGGTGACATTTTAAGTCATCTTTGCCCATGGAGAGAAACAGTTCGCATCCTCAATTCCAAGCCATTGCTTTGGACAAAGTGTCATGTGTGAAAATGGGAACTCAGTGTCTTTTCCTGTCCTATCCCAACAGCAGACTGCCAGGCCGACTTTCTTTGCGCGCAAGTTTGAGGCGGTGGTGAACCAGGAGATCATTGGGCAGCTGGACTATTACCTGTACGGGAACTACCCCTCGGGCACGCCGGGGCTGCGCTCCTACTGGGAGAACGTGTACGAGGAGCCCGACGGGCCGGGCGCCCTCAGCGACGTGGCCCTCACCATGTTCCACTCCTTCTCCCGCCTGGGCCTGCGCCGGGCCGAGACCTCCTTCCACGCTGCTGGGGACAACAGCTGCAGGTCAGTGCTGCCTCTGCTCGCTGCTCCAGGGACACGGGGACCGCCAGGCTCTGGGGGAGGCTCATTCTGCTTGGCCGTGCTGGCTGGAGCCTACAGCCGCGAGCGGGGCCTGGCAGCTGCAAGTGCACAGCGCTGATTTCCAGGAGTATTTATGTCCATAATAAAGCGTTGGTTATTCTGAGTTGACATTATGTGACCTGTTTGCTGCACTTTTAAGGAGCTCCTCTCCAGCCTGATGAAGACTGACAGGATCCAGTTGGGCAATGCTACCCCCACTGCTGCGTTTCCCTTGATTAATTTCAGCAAGTGTATTATAGCCTCAGCTCCTAAACCCTCTGTGTGATTGCAGC
Source organism: Peucedramus taeniatus (assembly GCA_013400575.1). Classification (NCBI taxonomy): domain Eukaryota; kingdom Metazoa; phylum Chordata; class Aves; order Passeriformes; family Fringillidae; genus Peucedramus; species Peucedramus taeniatus. The sequence goes on from WBNO01018678.1 coordinate 570,906, forward strand.
AGAGGTCGTGTTCACCTCTATTATGCTTACCAAAAGCAGAGGACAGGATTTCAGAACAAATCTGAACACAGGCAGGTTAATGGTCCTTGCTTGTTTGTTCCCCTGGGAGCACACATGGAGTGCAGAGAGCTTGCTTGGCTCAGTTCGCCTGCTTGGTGCAGCTCTCTGTGCCAAAAGTGCTGCAACTGGTAAGATCTATTAGCATCAAATACATAAAATATATGTAGGTGTTTGTATATCTATATATAGGTAGATATATTTATCTCAAATGAAAGCCCTTATTCTTTAAAAGGAAATTCCTCCTATAGTCTAGATTCCTTTTCCACCTATAAACCTGGCTAAGAAGAATTCAGTCTAAAAGGGATTTGAAGGAAGAATTCCTGAAGTTAGACTTGCACAGAAAAGGCTCTCTTCATGGTAGATGTTTGCTGCCTCCAAACACATCTGGAGCTGTTTAGATTCAAAGCAAAGAGGGTTCATCTTTTAAAGTCTTACTTTACCATCTCTTAATTCCCTCTTAAGAACGTATTTCAGGAGCCTGCCCTTTTGTATCCTAATAGAAAACACATAGAGCCTAAGTCAGCAAACACTCCATGTGCTTTGATGGATGGACGTTGCCCCTGTTGTGTTCTCGAGAGGGAACCAAATGTGCCTTGACCTTCCTAAATTAGTCATGGAAGTGCTGAGCAATGTCCCATTTAGAAAGATGTGGCAATAAGGGCTCCAGATTCCTATTAGACTTTTGTCAGTGAAGGTTACCGGTGCAAAGCAATAAAAGATCAATAACAATTAGATAGAAATAATCACTAGTAGCATGCCTTCCTTATATGAAATAAAGGCAGACCTAAGGAAGTCCTGGGTCATTTGTCCTGCAGAGTGAAGCCAGCAAAGAGGATGGGGACTATGTATAACCAGTACTGAAATAATTTGACAATTACTTTTGTTCTCAGTCCTTTTGCCAGTATTCTGATGCTGATTTATATCAATTATCACTTTTGTGTCTGAGGAACTTTCCATTGCACAGGAGCTCAAGGTGCTTTTCAAGCTTGCTCAGATTATAGATAGGAACACTGTGACTGCAGCTGTCTCCAGGATAAAGCACAGTTCCTTACAGCAGGCTGGAGCCTCATGAAACAGTGCAGGGAGGAATTGCAAATAGTGATATGGAGTGGAGGCTTCATTTTCATACCTACCTGAGCCCCCTCCAGACACTGTGAGTCAGCATCCAGCTCAGGTCAGAGAAAGATAGATAATATTCATGTTTATGATTCACATTTCCTCTCTTCTGATACTACGCTGTCCTTCTGGGTATTTGAACCTCTACCTTTCCTCTTTCCCTCTCGTGATTTTGCATGTCTCTAATGCAGTAATGGAAGGATGGACTTGGGCTGAGCACCTCGACAGTGCTCCCTTTGCTGTGGGGCTGAGCACAGCCCCAGGCTGGCTGATCCTGCATGCAGCACCCCAGCTCATGCTGTGAGGATCCTGCCTTGGATCCCCTTGGAGTCAGGCCCATGCTGCCACCCACGGAGGCCCAGGAGATGTTTGTGAGAGCAGCTGCCTTGCACACTTTGCTAACAAGGGCCAGCCCACAGCCTCAGAAAGCCATGCCCCCCACACACTGCTCGGGTACCAAAGGAGGTTGAGTGTCAGCATCTTTCGTGGGAGCAACATTAATGTGTGATTGAGATTTAATTCATTTTTTCCATCTCTAGGCATTTTTACTCTCCACTGCCAAGAGGCAATTTACTCAGACTATTTCAAGGATATTGTAAATATTTGCTGCTGCACACATATAAAACAGGAGGTCTTAGTACTGGGAACAGAAGTCAGATTGTTGCTGGCATTGGCTGTGTAGCTTTGCAGTGGTTTTGCTTGGTCCATCAGTGCTGGCTCTGTTGGTACCCTGTCTTATTATATTGATTTCTCCAGCTCTAGAGAATTCCTTCTGGGGTGTTGCTGACCTCGTGCAATGGAAGGTCCTCCTTAGTGCTCATCCTTTGAGGTAACAAGCCTGAGGAGTCAGGCTTAGCTGACTTACTGGGAAGGTGTGATGCTGGTTGGTTTAACTTGTTTTACAATTAATGTCAGTGCTGTAAAGTAGCAAAATATTTGATTTCTGAGCTATAAATAGCATGTTTTTAATTATTTATGCATCCATATGTACCCAAACACTGTTACAGATGTTTCTGAGGCCATAGCAGACAATCAGCCATACATTTTAATTATTTGAAGCTGTGACTACAAAGTCTTTAAATCTCAACTGAAGGCTTCCAGGTCTCTCTATGACTGATTTTGCCCAGTTGTTTGACCCTTTTTCAAGGTAGGTTTTTGGGTTTTTTTAAATTATGAGTAAAAAACTCACAGCAAAAGCAATCCCAAGTCTTTAAAGAATGTGAAGTTTTTTTCCTGAAATACAGAGACCTAAAATGGGGATGGGATCCTGGTGTCCTTCACTGCAGTGCCACCCTGCAGAGCCCTGCCCTTGAGGAAGGGGTTTGGGAATGGAGGGGGCCCAGAGGTCAGTGCCTGGTCACATAGCACTCCCTGCTGTCCTGTGCAGACAGGCACTGACCCTGCTGGGGCAGGAAAGGCAGCTCTGGAACACAGGCACAATCCTGAGGCATCCTTTATCCTACAGTTTATCTGAGCAAATAGTGCTGCACCCTAACAATCTGTGTGTGTCTCTGGGTTCCACTTTCTACCAGGAGAGGTGGTGAGAGAGAGGAGCTCTCTGGCACACAGAAAGACCTCCTAAAGAGCTTTGAGCTGTGGATATGGAATTAATGAGCCTTTATTCTTAATAACATATTTTTACATTACAGGGTAATCTAAACAGCCTAAGAATATTTGATAATGAGTCATGAACACATCTGAAATCTCTTAATGTACAGTGTTGGATTTTCTAGTTGAAATGAATGCTTCTTAAGCCACTAGCTCCAAATAAATGGAGATTTCATGTCTCTCTTACATAACTGATGAGCATGTGCTGTTTTACAGATACTACCCCATGGGCCATCCAGTTTCCATCCACCTTTACTTCCTTGCTGACCGTTTCCAAGGCTTCCTGATCAGGCACCACGCAACCAATCTGGCTGTCAGTAAACTGGAAACTTTGGAAACGTGGGTGATGCCCAAGAAAGTCTTCAAGATTGCAAGTCCACCGAGTGATTTTGGGAGGTTGCAGTTCTCAGAGGTGAGTGTAGCCACCCATGCACAGCTCTGGCATCACAAAAGTGAACACTAAATTAGCAGCCTTTGCAAACTGTTTCCATGTAAAATTGAGGTGAGAGGGGCTTTCTAGCATAGTGTACATCCTCATCATAGAAGGAGATACCACTGGCAGTTCAGATCTGTGGTCAAGGCTCATTTCTTACATTAATCTGAGTGTCCTCACTCCCTTCTGTTTTAAAAACAAATGGAAGGCTTTTGTTGTTGTCAAAGGAGCTCAGTAATTTAAAAGTAACTTAAAAGTTTTGCCACCATGGTTGCTGTGAGTGCTGTGAAAGGCTTCTCAGGAAAATGCCGTTTTTCTGCAATTCCAGATGTAAATGGTGACATGTTTAAATGTGTCTCTCAAGAGTACACTGAAAAAACCTCGTAAAATTAGTGGTAGGAACTGATACCACATGTGAGCAGAATATTGATGTTGTAACACTAAAGAGAAAATTATCACAGCAGTGGCTGAGATTTCCCACAAATCCTGTTATTTTTCTAGAAAGTTGTCCCAGTTTCTGTCATAGAGTATAAAAAATCTACCTAAAATATATCAGAAAGGTTGACCACTAATAGGACCTGACATCTGTGTTCTGTTTTAAAGATACAACTGTCTGAGCAGTTAATTTCATGATTTTTCTTGTTAAGCCGCAAATTTCAATTAAGGTATAAAATTGATTGAAGAAATGTGTTCCAGTCATTATGGCTAAGTCCATAAATTACCATCTTCTTGGGCAATTAAGAAATGCCTAGGTGGGATTCAGTGTTTTGGTGTGCATGGCAAATCCATGACACTAATGTGCCATTAAAGAGATGGATGGAAAGCGTGTTTCATTTATCAATGTGGCGGATGCTAGGCCTGCCATTTCATGCAGTGATAAATGTTCATACAAGCTCCAATTCTTGTGATTTGTAGGAGTATTTCTTCTGCTTATTTAGTACGTTTAAGAATTTACCCACTGGTGAGCTTTTTTGAGCATAAGGAAGCATTTTCTTTTATTTGAAACTCAAGGAGAAGAGTTTTGGTGGCTGCTTACTTGTTTTAATGTTTTAATTTTATTTTCCTCATCTAACCTCTTTATTGTCCTCTCCTTTCATAGTTGATTCATATTTTAAAAGACCAGGAGATACAATGTAAATAATTAAATTTTTTAATTTTTTTTTTCTTTCTGCCTTCCCTTGACCTGCAGGGATCTCTGCCTCTGAGCCAAATAATTGTCTCAGTTACCCTGCTATAAATCCAGCATTAACTTTTTCAGCTTCAGTGTGGCTGGAAAGCTCTGATCTGCTACTGCTTATTAAAATGCCACTGCTGTGTCAAGATCCAGCATGTGGGAAACAAACTTAGCAGTTTAGCTAAGATGGTAGCATCAGTGTTCAAAGAAAATAAAATTAAGATTTATTCTTATTGGGACATAGAACTGCTTGTTCTTCAACAACTTTCACCCCATGATCTGGCAGGAATTTAAAACTGAATGTGGCTATTTTAGCTGAGAACTTTCTCCTCTCTCCCAGCTCGCAGCAATGGGGCCAGCAGGAAGAGCTCACAAATTTGCTGCACTGAATGTGCTCCTGAGTGTATTTGTGACCCTGATGCACAACTGAGATTGCAGCAGAGCTGATGGGATCTCTCCAGACCCTGCCTCCTGCCCTCTGCTGCTCCCACACTTTGCTACCCGAGGAGCAGATTTCACCCCAGACCCTGGAAAGACAAGTGGGAAGCCATCAGCCATCTGGGCTGCCCCACACCTGGGGGGGAGTTCATGACAGCATTTCCATGGCACATGGCTCCTGCAGGCTGAGTCAAATAAAATAAACTCACAGGAAATCCAGGAGAGATGATTTCCAAGCATGGAGCTCCCACACCTCCTAAAATTGGCTCGTGCACAATGCACACACTATGTGTCCTGCTAGCCTGGGTTCAGACAGCTTCTCTGTGGAGGGCAGGGGACTGATTTGCTGCACAGAACTCGAAGTCTCAGCTCACCCTCTATCAGTTAAACGCTGTTTCTGGTCTTGTTAAGACTTGTGATTCATCACAGAGAATAAAATAAACTAGGTGGCAGGCAATTAGTGTGCATTGTGTGAACCTAATGGTCCTGTTTGTGGTGAGCAATGAGACACGAACCCATAATCAGGGTGTAATTTATCTTGGGAAAATTTTATCTGAGTTCAAACAAAGATAGAAACAGAAATTTTGAGCCAATGAGAGATTTCCAGCTTTCCAGTGTACTCTGTGCACAGTGCTTGCTCTTGAAGCCCAAAATAAAGGTGATTAAAATAATGATGTGGAAAATGTCCGTTTCTGTGCCACATCCCTTCATAATTTATCAGATATTCATTACTGCTTGATTCAGTCCTATACTTGGTGTATCTTGTTTGAAAGTGAAAGCCTACTCACAATGTTTTAAAGAGCTGTGAAACATTATAGGGCTGTAGTATCTCTTGTCCTGTAAAATTGGACATCTCAGTACTGGGAACTCAGCTGTGTAAAGTTCAAGGGTTGTAAACCTCTAACCAGTGCTTTAAGTAAAATTCCCTATAAAATATTGTGCTTCTAAAAGCAGCTGGTGCTGCAAGCTGTGCAGCATGGGAAAGTATGTCCCCAGCTGGAAATCAGACATAAGGGCAGATCCCATGAACAGAGTGTACAGCTTTCCCTCCCCGAGGTGCCTGTGGAGCCTTGGTGTGAGCCCTGGCCCTGGGGCACACAGGGATCTGGGGGTACCTGTCCTTTCCTCCCCTCTTCCCCTGCCCTTTGGCTGTAACTTTGGTTTGCTTTAGGGAACCCAATGCCACACCTGCACAAAGTTTAACAACCAGACAACAATTGTGTTACAATTTTTCCCCAAAGCAGCCTTAGCTCTTCCACAGAGCAGTCTGATAAACCTTTGTGCATGTGAGCACATCTCAACATCTTTAGTGCAGCCTGGCATGGAGCAGTGTCACCTGGAGGTTGGAGCAAGGGGACTGTGACTTTCTGATTTATTTTCTCAGGGATGAGAAATTAAAGAGAGGGAAAATAGTTGGATGTCAGGAGTGAATGTTTAGTTTTTGAGGATGAAGTAAGTTTTCTTCAATGAGTTCTTCAGTAAGAAATATTGAATGTGGTGGAAAGAGCTTCCTGACAGGCTTTTCTTTGCCCAGGAGGGTGTAGGTTTGTTTCACATGTTGTGACTTTATTCTTTCCAGGTCCCTTGGGCACTGGGAGGTGTGATATGGCCGCACCTCAGTGAAGGTTGGCAGAGTAGATAATAAGGTCTGGTCAGGAAATTTTCCTTCTCAGCTTATTTCCATACATATTCAGTCAGTCTTGTCAGGAGAGCACACACTGACAGCTCCTCGAGGCATTCGATGCTTGGGTCTGATATCTGGGCTATGCTGTCTGGTTTGATTAGCTGGTGTGCTGGGTGAAATACCTCTGAAATACCAGAAATGCTGTGTTGATTGCAGAGTAGTGGAAGGCTCATTTTGTCTCATACTCTGCAGTGTCATAGCCCAGTAGGAGGAATTTGTGTGATGACAGATGGAGTTAGGATGGTAGGGGTTTATTTTACTGACCTTGTAGCATTTTGCTTGCAGTCCTCCTGTAATTTGTCTGCCAACCACAGGGATTTATTTAGAAGAGACTGGAGACTGGACAGTTTCCAGTACAGGTAATAGGCATCAGGTAATCATTATGTTTTGGGGATTTGGGGAGATTTAGGAGTTATATTGGAATCACTTCTTCTCATGAAGTGAAATGAAATCTAGAAGAAAAATCTCTGAAGCAAAGGAGCTACAATTATTTCTTATGCTTTTCAGGTTCTGACCATGCCCTTGTAAGGTGAAGCTTAGGGACAAGGACAGCTCTGTGTGGGGAAAAGCTGCAATATCCACATATATTTTGAAAGGGGGGATCCTGCCTGTGTGTGCATGGGTCTCCAGAGGTCACCCACAGGGGCTTTCTATACAGGGAAGAAATCAACTCTTTGGTCATTTGCACTGTTGGGAGAGTAGAGGAAACGAAGACCAGAAGGACTTTGAGGGGTTTCATACCAGAACTGCCTCCAAAAGCAGAAGTGCAGCTCTCAGTCCTGTGGTCACAGGAGAATTGATGGAAAGGTTCTATAGTGCTCAGCCTCATAAATAAAGGGAAGAGAGAGCTGCTATCACCTGTTGTGTCACTCTTAAGATAAAGAGAACCTTTTTATCAATCAGAAAGGGAGCAAGAAAGCAAGCCTTCTTGCTTGCCTCACAATTTGTGTACACATTGTGATCTTAGGTCACATTGCTTTTATATGTATGTATAATTCATATGATTAGAGAAATATGATTTGTGTCTCTTGAGAGCCTTTATTTGCCATAAAGGTCCCAGGTGCTGACAGAGATGATGCTACCAGCACTGTGTTCTTTCATTTCAGATTGGCACTGAGTGGGACGCCAAGGAAAGGCTTTTCCGGAATTTCGGAGGACTCCTTGGGCCAACAGATGAGCCAGTTGGGATGCAGAAGTGGGGGAAAGGCCCCAATGTCACCGTGACTGTCATTTGGGTAGATCCCATTAATGTAATTGCAGCAACATATGATATTCTTATTGAATCCAGTGCTGAGTTTACTCACTACAAACCACCTCTGAATTTGCCCCTGCGACCTGGTGTCTGGACAATAAAAATTCTGCACCACTGGGTACAGGTAGCTGAAACCAAATTCCTCGTTACTCCTCTCACCTTCTCAAATCAGCAGCCTATCAAGCAAGGTAAGTTTTATTATTTGCTACAGGAATAATATAGATATTTTGTCTTTATTCACTGTAATTGCTACTGTTAAAAATGACGTAGCAGTGTATTGGAAAAGGATTAAAGAAAGGGATTTTATAGATGTTATGTCAGAAGAAACTTTTGCACTAAGACAAGTGGAAGTGTGTCTATCCAGTTAGTAAAACACAGCCACTTTGAACAAAAGACTATTTGTATCTTTAAATTATGCATAGTTCAGAATCCTGAGAACTTCAGACTCTCAATAATCTAACAGCTATCATAAAAGTCATCATTTAGAAATGGAAAGAAAAATTGATCTTTCTGTGCTGCTTTTCATTCATGTTTCCTCTTAGAGACTTACATGTGTTCAAAGTGTTTTCTTGACAAAGCCTCTGTGTTTAACAATAAAAGCATTAATATACAAAATGCTGGATTAGACAAAATTACCCTAGGCCAGAGCTCACCTGACATATTGTCAGGTCCAGGCATTCACTTCTGCCTAATACCTGCCAAAACCTGCTCAGTACTTGCCAAGCAGCTGTGTTACAGAACTATCTACAAATACAGACCTGGGACCAGACCCACACTGACAGTTTTTAGAAAGAAATTGTTTTCTTCCTTGCCACAGCAGCCCTGACCATCCAAATACAGAGGCCATTCTGGGCTGCCAGGCTCTGCAGGGTCCCATGTTTGCATGGCACAGGCATCATCCAAATGCTTGGGTCTGCAGCCAGTGCCCAGGACACTGTGCTGGGAGAAGAGGGAACATTTTACCAGCCACACCTGGTTTTTTATTCAGTAAGATCAAAACAAGCTTGTTGCTCTGAATATCTTTACCATTCTTCTTAAAGTGCTCAAGTGCTTCCATCTGCCCAGTATTAATATTCATAACTTTAGACATCTTAAATTTCCTAGATACATGAATGATCCTATTAAGTTTTCAGAAGTTCTTCTTCCTGACAAGGCAGCAAATAAACTGAGTCAGGCATTTACCTTCCAGCATAACGTGCTGCTTCTGTAATGCAAACACCAGCAGACGACTGCTGAGAGCTAATGCAGCCCTTATCTCACTCAACAGGAGTTTGATTCCACACATTTCCAGCACAAGAGTGAACTTACTGATTTCTGCTGCTAACATTTGGTGGCACCGTTTCTTAAGCAGAAACTAAACCACCTCCAGCCCACTGCTGTTAATAGCTAATAGGCAATGATAAATTGTGAACAGACACCATGTGTAGAAGGGATACATTTTCAAAGTTTGAGGCAGCTTGCTTCTGAATGCAGCTGCTACCAGCTTGTCTGCTGGAAATTAATGAATTCCATGTTCTTTGGTAATTTAACATTTAAGGCATAAATTGGATGGAAAAGGTGGCATGTGGCCAGCAACCTTGCTGCTTTTCCCTGCAATGTGAGAGCCCCATGGACAGGTAAACATGTCAGACTTCAAATATAAGCCCACACTTTATGGTGTAAAGGCAAAACTCCCTTTGGTTCAAACTCTGAATCAGGAATAATTCCACTGAACTGGTGTAGTTCCCCTGTTTTGTCCATTGATACACTGGGCTCACATTTTTTGTTAAGAAGCCTGTTTATTCTTGTGGTAACTACAGTCTACTACAGGAATGAAATATAAAGCTTGGGAACTATACTGTCTAGGAAGAAGGTCTCAGGAGTGATTTTCTACTGATGATGTGATGTGTAATCTGTAGATGACTGAGGCATGGAGGTAGAAAGTTAATTACAGGGGCAGGTAGTGACATTGCACTGTAGTTAGAATTGTATTTACAATGCAAATTCCCATTGTTTTTGGCTTCTTTTTTAAAGGCTTTTTGTCTCACTGACATTATTGTGCTCTGTGCAGGCAGTCATGATTTACCTTTGATTTCCAGATTTTTGTCAGTTTGTCATCACTTTATTCTTTAAATACATTTTTCTCTGCCAAATTAAGGCATAATGAGAGTATGACAGAAGAATTAGAACTTCTAAAAGTATGATTTCTGTTACTGTAAGCAATGCAAAAACTGCCAAAAATATTCTAAAATGAAGGAATAGTGTTCTTTTCTTTTCTTAACATTGAAAATAAAACTAAAATACATCAGACTTAGCCCAGAGTTGTCAGTAGAAGAGGAGAATATGTTTTATTAGGGATTTCTTTAAAGTTTTCCTTTTTCCAACCATCCTCCCTCACCACCACCACCACCAACCCCCACCCTGCCCTCCCCTGCCCAGATAAAAAACAACTCTTGTCAGAAACATTGCCCTGGACTGATAAATTTTGTAGCACTTTTTGCATATCATTTCCTCAATTATGGTTCTGCCCCCTCTGTCTTGTCCACTCCAGATATAGAAAGTGGAGTCCACAAAGTTATAGACACAAAAATCTCTCCATGATCTTGTGTGCAATTTGCTTTTGCCATTCTAAAAAGCGTTTGCACAAAACTGGCAGCAGCCACTGACATCTTGTATCTTGAGAACATGGGCATGACAACAATCCCTGTATTTCCTAAATCATTGCTTATCTACACATCACTTCAGCCCAGAGCACAACAAGGAAAAGGAAAAGTTGTTTTGGTTTCCCAGCATCATGAAGGAAGCCACTGGCTCTTCTTTTGAATAATCAAAGTAAAACACGTTCATTCCTGTATCATGACTCTCAGAATTCATAATTGCATTCAAAACAAAAAAAAATAATCAAGGGACAGCTGCCAGCAAAGATGTTCTGTTTAGCAGTTTATAAAAACAGCATATGCCACTCGTTTATTCGGGTTTTTTATTTCCAGTTATTTATTAATTTTGGCCTAAATTCTTTGCATGCAAGTAAAGCCATAAAGGGAAATCAAGAGTGAGTGTTTTCTTTGATGCTGTGTCCAGATGTGAGTAGCTGATAGAATGTAAATTGTTTTAAAAGCACAGATTCATTGACCTTTTCAAGACCTGAATCTGCGAGAGATCAGATCTTACATGGACGTGCTGAGGATACTGTTTGGGGTATTTCCACTGTAAATATGGCTCCTTAAGGTATTTCAGTGGAAAGTCTATAATCTAATTTTACTTACTCCTTCCTAGTAATTTCCCCCCTCCAGTCATCCAAATCTGTGTCTATGTTCTCTTCTTTGATTGTGTCACTGATCAGCTCTGCCTTCAGCAGATATTCTGCCTCAGGAGTGCCTGCAAGTATTTGCCTGGTTGGAGAAAGTAAAAAAGAAAAGAAAAGGAAATTAGGTGCATTTGTGATAAATCATTTGGAGAAATCAGGTTCACTTTCTCCACCAGAGTCTCCTTCCCTCTACCTCCTGCACAGATTCCAGTTTATTCTTCTCAACAACAATTTTGAGGTTCTCACCATATGGTTGAGTGTGTCAAAACCAAGTACTCCATGCTTGTTGTAAAGACACAGGAGGGCTGCCAAGGACCAGCAGGATGCTCTAGGAATAATTGTGCCAAGACAAAGAGGGAATGGGATGTGGGGAAGACAAAACAGGGAGCAGAACCGTGTAAGATCACTGGCAGATCACACAAGAATGGGGGACTGCTGCTGGCAGCTTTAGGCAACTGAATTTTGAGTGCTTGGAGACTCAAGGCCAGATGTCCAGCTCCCCTGAGAAGGGACTGCAGAGGCAGAAGCAAACAGTAGATATCATTCAGAGCACTTAGCCAGCAGCTCACAGACTATAATCCAAGCTACCCAGCAGACTTCAAATCTTAAGAAAATAGCAAGTTCAGTAGAGGTTGTCTCTGCAGCCCCATCATCCCACTTTCCCCCCTTCCCTGCTCTTTAAAGGCCAAGTGTGATTGACTCCCAGGGTCACAGTGAGGGGAAGAGAAAAAGCCAAAGCAATTTCATTTTTAAATTTGAGTTTATATTCCCAGCAAAGTTTCCCCAGTGCTCTCCCAGCTGGAGTGCTGATAATGAGTCGTCATCCATTTAATGGATAATACCTGTTCCATTAAAGCCAAATAGGTTATTGTGAGCCAGTAGCAGGTTCACTTCTGGGGCAGAAAAAGTCCCAAAACCTCAAGATGATAGTAAACCCTGGATTGTAAATAAATTAATACATTAAAAGTCCTTCCTCCTTCAGGCAAGGAGAGAAGTGAGAAAGAGCAACCTCCTTTTTTGCTTTAAGAGAGACCTTTCCCACTCTGTTCCCAGCTTGATAGCATGTCCTGGACATGGGGCTGCTGATCTTTGCTGCTTCCATGGAGCCTGAAATACCAGTGCCTGGTCCCTATGCCCCCTTTCAAGGGCTGACAGCATTAGCAGACATGGGTAATGCACTCAGGCACCTCAACGGCCTTTTGACCTAATCCATATTTATAGATCATCTCAATTAGCAGATACTGGGAAACCTTTGTTTTGCCCTTGGTTGTTTGCAGTGGCTCAATCAATTCTAATTGCATCTATACAAATTATAAAGTGGGTGGCAACTTGTGTGAGAACTGCTGTGATTTCTTTAAATTAACCAGAGGTAGCATGACATGTTCTTGATAAACACAGTAATAGCAGCAGGCAGGCACATGACTGCAGAAGAGCAGACATGCCCTGGAATCATCATTCTGAGAAAAACCCTGAAGACAGGGATTTGCTTTGAAATTTAGTTCAGATCCAGCTGACAAGGAGTCGATTAGCTCCACAATGGGCAAATGCAGCACTGTCTTGTTTGCTGCAAGAGAAAACAAACAAAATGTCAATAAAAAATTACCTCTTTGCCAGAGGGTTTTAACACAATTCAAGTAAAGAAATAAAGCTGTACGTTCTTGTTGCCTTAAAAAAACCACAGGTCTAGTGCCTTAATATGTACCAAGGTAACCACATTTTTCATTCCTTAACCCACTCTCTGTCTAAACTAATTTGCTTTTTCTGCAAAATGATGAACAAACCCACACAAAAATGCTGAAATCCTAGCCTGTGTGGCTGGCTATAGGCTGTGTGTTTAATCCAAAAAAGTTAGACCAAGAAGAGTCAATTGAGAAATGTGTCCTCACATATGGGTGAAGAGCAAATAAAATAGGGGTCAAAAATAACCAAGTTTTTTAAATGTATATTTTCAAGTCAGAGGAATATATTTTGCATTGATACACATACTCCTGAAGTCTAAGGGCCAGCACAAAATGTCTGGCTTAATGTCTGCAATTCAGCTAATTTTGAATTGGGTGTGCTAACCATACAGATTTAAATGTCTAAACATTTAGAGGCAAGCCTCACATTCTTCATTATTTTTTCATGAGCTCTTCCTCATGACACTTGACTGAAGTGTCAGTGCTTCAAGAGCACACCCAGTAGCTCCAGCCTCCTTTTTTACAGCATATCAGAGCTTGGGAGCCTCACTGTCTCTCTTCTGTACCAGCTCAGTAAATTATGGAGTCATGATTCTCTGTCATTTTTCCTTTGATGCAAAGAGGAACAGCCCATCTGCCATTGCTCAGAGGAGCAGCATCCTCCCTGCTTTCTGCTATGAACTGTTTGACAAAGACTTGGAGGCTCCCAGAGAGGGTTCTGGGTGCAGTCCCCAGCATTTCCTATGGATGAGTAGATGTGACTGCACTCAGGTTGCTGTTACCCAGCTTTCCCTTTCTAGGATGTGCTGACACCTAACTTGGGGTGCTGTTCTGCTGTGGGGCAGGCAGTCCCCACCAGTACCAGGTCAGGGTTCTCTGTGTATCTTGACTGGAGCAGCATCTTTCACTGTGGGCAGTGGTAGCCCTTCACACAACCTCTGCTGCTTTGTCCAGCACTGAGTCCTGCAGTTTCTGCAGGTTTCATCCTTTCCAGTCCTGATAATCCACCAAGTCCTGAGGCCTGGGACATGTACAAGGCTGGGCCAGAGAGAACAGCAAGTTCCATTTCATCCTGTTTCTTGTCTGAATAAAGATCTCTCTTGTTCCATGCACCGAACACATGCGCAACAGGCTTTGATTCAACAAGCTCTCTGAACTGCCTGTTTCAATCAGATGATCCTTCTAGTAATGCCAACTCTTATTTATTTGGGAATTTTTACTCAGAATGTTCCTATTTAACTAATATGTTGACAAACAATATTCCATATTTAATTGCTTCCAAAGGAGGAAATTTAGTCATGTGTATTTGTTCTATTTCTTAAACTGCAGTACTCTGGCAGAGCACATTCCTGACACATGTGCACAGATTGAACTCATTTTGACTACAGGTTATTGTGGGTATCTACCATTTAAAATAAAAAGAGGGGTTTAGATAAATGCAGGAACAGTTAAATGATGTATAATGGTAACGTGCATGTGCTGAACAGTTTTAGCTGGGGATTTGAAGTAACGGACTTGCACAGTATTTGACATTAAAGACTTTGCAAATGTAACAGCAAAGCTCCAATTATACTCTTTTTCCCTCTAAATAAATACATGGATTTATTTCCAACACCTGAGATGCTGTCCTCTGCATGGAAGAAAGGACTCAGTGTCAGGCTGCAGTGCAAGCAGCAAGGACATGTGGAAGGAATTGTAGCTGTGAATATGTAATTCCTGGCCTCTGACGCTCACGGAGCACGGTGGCTTTCCTCGCCTGGAGCAGCCTGAATGGGCCCATTTTCTGTTCTAGACAGTGTGTCTGTTGGCAGAGCTAAACATATCCTCTGTACTGCCAGTGAGGATGCTGGGGAAGGCAGCTGAGAGCGGAAAGAAATGGTTGGAAATTTGCTCCCAACAGGCACTCGGTGAACGTTTTTCGAGGGTCTCATCCTGATTTTATAAGCAGCAGCTTGGTGCACTCAGACTCTCAGAAGTCAGCCAACCTTTGACAGGGGCAGCCTGACCCACAGTGTCCAGTTTAGGTCTCTGAAAGGATTGTCACAGCCTGACACTGATTTTTACTGCAATGTTGCAAATTTGGGGTATTGTACTGTATTTTGCTGAGATAGGTAAGGAAAGCAACCACAGTGCAAAGTGTCATTAGGGAATGGTTGTGATCTACTGTCCAGCACAGGAACTTGAAAATATAACTCTCATAGGAGACTACTTTCCCAGTGAGACTGGAGCACTTCTAGGAATCGTGTTAGGGGTACATGTGTTTCATTATAGTCTGGTCTGTCCAAGACCATGGTGTTGTCCTTTTAGGGCCACAAATGGCACCACTTGGGTTTTGTAGGCAGATAGAGCTAACAAATGTTGTGGCTTTTCCACAGCAGAGTAAGGTTCATCTGTTTAGGGAAAAAATCCCATAACAAAACAGGCTGAGATCTTGGCTCTTTCTTCTAGACAAATCAATAATAGCACTTGGATATCTGACAGGGGTTGGCAGACTTCTTGCACCAGGTGTCCTTGAACTGTTTCCTCATTTCAAGGTGCAGCCAGTCCTGGATGTCCTGCAGCTCTGGAGATGCTGGTTGTACGTGTTGATAATAAGGGTGGCTCTATTTTCAGGGTCAGAGCTTTGCTTGCTAAGGCAAAGGATAAGAATCAGTGAGCAGAATCCATGGTGCTGAGCACAGAAGTGCCAAAGCTGAGCACAACCTCTGGGATGCAACGTGTGGGAAATGGGCTGCAGCTCACCCCTAAACCTTGCTCTTTTTGTTTACTGTACCCTTAGATCCTTAGCGGTGTCTTTTCCAATGCGCTAACTTTGGTCTTTGCTTCTGTCTTTCCAGAGGAAGCCATCAAGTTGCACAGCGGGCCTCCAAAGAACGCGTACATGGAGCAGAGCTTCCAGGGCCTGAACCCCGTGCTGAACATCCCGGTCAGCGCCGCCCGCGCCGACCAGGCCAAGCGCAACGCGGGGCTCGTGGGCGCCCGCCTGGACGCCTGGGTGGACTCTCTGGTCAGCAGCGTCTGGTCGGCCGTGGACATCTGCAGCGTGGGCCCCACGGCCTGCCCCGTCCTGCAGGGCTGTGCCCAGACAGCCTGGAGCTCCCTGAGCCCCGACCCCAAGTCCGAGCTGGGCCCCGTCAAACCCGACGGCCGCCTGAGGTAGCATCCGGTACGCTCTGCCCCGGCATAGGTTTTTAAAAGGGAATTGAACCTTGCTTCTCTGTGAATCTCACACCGGTTTTCAGAAACCTAAGGGAAAGTTACATTTTTTTGTTACTTATTGCAATAGAATTCATTTTAAAAAAACAAAACCAAAACAAAAAAAAAAAGTTCTGAAGTTCTGACAAGGCCTTTGGTACTGCCCTCTCCATCAGCTCTGTTGGGAGCAGCTTGCCTCATCCCACAGCCTGTGCTGTCCCATGGGGACCCAGCCATTCCAGGTGCCACTGCACCCACAATCGTGTGGGCTTGGAAAGAGTAGCACCAAGCCATGGGGAGGGCAGTGAAGGAGCAGCTGCTAAAGGTTTTTTTTTAAAATAAGTTTGTCTGTGCCTCTGCTGTTTCATAGGCTTTCATTATTTTGCTACAATGAATAAATCACATCAAAATTCCCTTCTACTTACACTTCCTGGGGAAGTTGGTTCCTGCAGGCTAGAGCCTGTATGGCCACATGACCTCAGAGAATGTGAAGTAATTATGGTACAGCTTCACTCGGGTTTTTAATAACAGAAAGTAATTCTGGACATAGCTGATGTCTGTTATGCTAGTTAGAGAAAACGAGCAAAAGCAGAAACTTTCAGATTTCTTTCAGAGATTTTTTCAGACAAATTTAATGATAAACTCTAAATGAAACCAGTGTTTTGCCATAGTAGTCTTTTATGTCTCATGCAGTTGGGTTCAGGGTCAGTGTACTAAGAGTATTTATTAAAGAACAAAGAAGGTTTTTGAATTTCAGCCCTTTCAAATCTGCAGGCATTTTTGGAAGCCACCAGTACCTGAGTATTTTCACAGGCTGCCAGTAGAGCAGGTGTGTATGTGTAGGCTGGGGTGGGTTGTGGTGTGTCTGCTCACCCCCTTTGCTCATGACCTGAGCTGAGTTTTTTCTCAGGCAGTGGAGTTGTAAACCAGTAAAACAGTAAAATTGGGACCTAAATCAACAACAACAGGTTTCTTCCCTAATTTGAGTAGTGGCTAGTAAGTCTTAACACTAATTCCCTTCCTTGGTCTCAGATCTCCATCTCTTCCTAAAGAAGGATCCTTCCAGGCTTTGCCAGGGCATCTGGAAGGCTGTGCAGGATGTGGGTCGCTGCCTAAAGCCAGAGGAAGGAGAACAGTGCCATGTTTCTCTGTGCTTTTACTTTATTCTGTCAACAATCTACCCTTGCCTGTCTTCAGAATTCCTAGCAGGCTGCATCCTGTTTTAAATAGTCATGTTTTTGCATCATTTCAACCTGCATTTTCTACAATAGGGAAAAACTAATTTACATTCCAAGAACTTTTTAAAATACAGGTTTTATATACAAATTCATCTCCAACTAATGTAGTTTACATTAGCAAAAACATGCACTTTGTTGTTGTTGCTGTGTTAATCTCTAGTTAGCAACAGAACCAAAAGAGACCATTAAAAGTCATTGGGTTAATTAGGAAAGAAGTCCTGTTGCTGTAATAAAGGAAGGTATCTGTTCACCCTTCTGTGTGCATGGATAACTTTCTGCTGAGAGTGAAGTGTCCACATCAGGAGGGAAACAGACCCTTAGATCATTCCATAATCACGTCTCACAGGAAGGTTGAATTCCCTTTTAAACAACACTTGCAGTAGGACTGTAACACACAGATCCCTGTGGCTTGTAGTATCTCTGTCGTATTGGTTTAAAGCTACTTCAATTTGCTTTGGACTTGAAATTGTGGTGTCAGCTGTGCTGGCATTAAGGCAGAGCATTGAAAAGTTTATCTGGCACAAAAACGGATGCATAGAAGGAACAATTTAGGTATTTATTATTTATGTTTTAGTCAATGACTAATTAGTAGGTGCTGCTTTTGCAGCTTGAAGATTATGTTATTTTACTAACTGAAGCTGCCTTTATTAAGAAAAGGCCTTCCTCCCTTCACACCTCCCTTTCTTTTTTTTTGTCTTGATTTTGTCAGTCACGAGTAGTAGCTTTAGGAAAGTTTGTAGCAATGAGAGCTGATTGGAATATTCCAGTCAAGATAAGGTTCCAGCTTTTCAACCAGCTCTAGAGGCAAGTGTGTGTGAAACCAGGGTTGCCAACAGGTTTATGTAATAGAATCACAGTGTTATTACTTATTCAGTAGGAATTTTTAACAATGCTTGTTTTTAATGTAACATTCCTTTGTGAAGTTTATCTTTTCTGGGGACCTCCAATCCTCACTGTGAAATCCAGGGCTTTAGTCGCACTCATGCGATGGTGACTGCACGGTCCAAGCCCTGCAGATTAAATTAAGAAGGTCACATTTAAGGCACAGAATAAAATTCATTAACAAGCCCAGGCAGTGCTTGTTCTCAGTAAGACTCCTGAGGTAGTCACAAAATCTTCAGTCTGTCTTGCACATAAGCACATGTGTAGGGGTGCACCCACGCACACGCATGCAGATAACTTCGTTTTTAAATCTGATACTTGTTTTTGTTCTCAAGCAGGAATGTTTTTAAGTGCTTTTTTGGTAAGTTTTCATTAACTAGACCAAGCAGAAGGTGACAACAATCATGTCTTCTGCGGTTAGGAAAAAAGCTGCCACTTTTATAATTTTAAAAATAAGGTGCAAATTATTTTGTTTTAGCACGAAAAAGGGAAAGAAAACAGATGGTTGCTGATATATCCATTTGCATTATATGCTAGGTTTGAAATATCTCAAAGAAAATTTATATGAGATTATTTTCTGAAAGGCAAGAATCATTTAAACAGTGAAGTTTTGTAGCAAGCTGGCAATCCCAGTGCTGCTGTGGAAGTGGAGCTGAAGGGGTTGATCCTGCAGTCCTTTCTCAGGAAAAACTTCCAGAGTACTAGTGCTAAATGAAGATTTCAGAGTCAAGTCCAGCATAAATAAAGGGTATGAAAGTATTTGAGGGGTAAATGCTGTCTATTTGAAGTCATTGAAGGATAAGCTGCCATGTTTGGAACATCTTCTGGGGGCAATGTCAAGTTTTGGACCTGAACAGCCACCTCTGCTATAGCTGTTATCATGCAGACCTGGATCCAAAAGATATATATGAGACTTAGTGTCTGAGTTACAAAGTCCAGCAGCTGTGAATAAAAAACATATCAAGCCAGACTCTGCATCAGGGATCAGAGCTGGCTCCAAGGTGATGCTGTTAAGCCCAACTTAGTCCTGCTTAGTGGCTTCTCTGGTTTGAAATGGCAGCACTGGGAGCTGGGATGAACATTGTCAATGGTCAGAAGAGAATAACTTCACAGATCTTACGTTTGGTGAAAAGGAGAATTCAGAGCAGGGACCCACAGTTGGTACAAAACACAAGAGTTATGCATCTTCATCTGAATGTGCAGGTGTTCTTTTCTAGTCACACTGGCCAGTCCTTGCTGAACTGGATCCCAGCAGAAGCCTGGTTTGATCAAAATTCCTTTCAGATGGGAGGGGTTTATCTTTCCATATGCACACATTTATCCTCTGTGTCTAATGCTTTGCTTGTTTAAATTCCCTGCCCATCCTGCATGACAGCCATGTAACACTCCTGTGATCAATCTGTATTACATAGAAAGGGAATGTGGCAAAAAGCAGAACATCTACATACATGATTTAATGAATTATGTCCAAAGTCAGGCTCAGCATTATGCAAACCTGTTTATATGGTAATGTTAAACCCCAAGGCTAAAAGAAATAGCTCAAATGACAGTTTATTTTCACATTTGTCCAATTCTTTCTTTGATGACATTTGGACATTGAGTAGTAATATTTGCATTTTCATTTTCTGATATTCAAGGGGGTTATTTTTAGAATTGAAATTATGTCTTCATTTTTTGTGTTCTTAGCAAGCAGAGAATTTTAACAATTCCTTCATGATAGCAAGTGTTATACAAGAAAGTCCCCTGTATCTCTCTTGTTAAGCCTTCATTATTGCTAAGCCTAGAGATACAGGAATGTGCATTCGTGTGTTACAAATTGACTTTCCTGGGTACTGGCTTCAGTGCACAATGCCTGTACAGTTGTTTAATGGTGTATTAACAGTGATCCTGCAGCACCTTCAAAAGTACCAACTAATGTGCATTCACTTTCCCTCCATTTCCTGCAGCACTAATTGCCATCCTAATGAAGCCTCCATCACTCTTAGCCGTGATTGTAGTGAGCACAGTAGTGAAGTCAGTGAATCAGAATGGGGATAGTGTAAGCCTGACCAAAGGGAGAGAGAAAGGGTAAAGAAGATGCTGAAACTTTGCAAAAGTTTGACACAATTGTGTTGCAACAAACCTTTGAACAAACTGGGCTCCTTCTGCACAGCAAGGCTGAAAACCATTGATGCCTGGAGATCTCAAGATAGACAAGATCCAGATAAACAAGATCCAGATGTTTCTTGTGGCCCAACAATGAGGACCAGGTTTCTGTTGATTTCTCTAGTTCTCTTTCATCACAGCCATCAGAGAATTGCCATCTTGCCACTGGCTAACACACCCTCCTTGTTGTCTTCCCAGCTCCCAAAGCTTCAGGAGTTGGCCACATGAAACCTTGACCAACCCCAGCACTTTCATAGAGCAGGAAGTTTAATACTTGAGTGAGCTAAATCCCTTAGGCTTCTTCAGAAACCCAGCTGCAGATGAGGAAAGTTTGCTTTTCAGAGCAGCCTTCAAGTCAGTTCAGTACTTGCACACAGGAGGGAGTTGGCAGAAGCCAACAGTTACCTTGTCCTGATTTTCAGGCATGGGAATCTGATTTATGTAAAATGAGACTTGGTTATTTGATATTTCAGTAACAGAGTAAGACAAACCTGGTGGGACATGGTTGGCAACCTTTCTCACTGGCCTTTGCTTCAGTCCAGTTGTGAAAAGATAATGATCCATATGTGTCTTTATTTTTGCCATTCAAGACCTCCAGTGTAATCTTAAGGATTAGTAGGACTTAAGCCCATATTAAATGACAATTGAAAACATCATGTAAAAAAGCCTTTCCAAACCAAACCCTCAGGCTTCTGCC
This sequence comes from Peucedramus taeniatus, assembly GCA_013400575.1. NCBI lineage: Eukaryota > Metazoa > Chordata > Aves > Passeriformes > Fringillidae > Peucedramus > Peucedramus taeniatus. The sequence continues at coordinate 591,793 of WBNO01018678.1, forward strand.
AAGGCATCTCTAGGGATGATGCTGACAGAGAGGGCAGGGAGTGATGCAGTGTTAGAGAGGACAGAGCACTGCCCTTCCAGAGGCCCAGGAGGAGTTCCTGAGGGCAGGTATACCTGCTGCTGAGCCCTGAGGGCAGCTGCTGCTGCAGCCAGGCACAGAGGAGCCAAAGAAATGTGAATTAGGGTTAAGGACAGCAAGGAAGAATCTGTAGGACAGCACATTTTCCTGCAGAATCTTCAAAGGCAAACAAACACTCTGATTTGTAATTCCCTGCAAAGGTGTATTGTAGAAGAGATTGACCTTCAAAACCTTCACCACCATCATCACAGTAAGGGAAAGAATAATCAGTCTGAGAGCATTTAAAAGTGAGGCTACAAGGCCTTACAGCCTGTGTTACCCAGGACCACGGCAGCATTAGGGTGTCCCAGTTACGTGTGGCGTTGGGAGCAGGTACCCTCATGATGTGACACTGCAGGTACCACGTTGATTCCGTTCCTTCTTACTAACAGTAGTGTGTTGATCACTCTGCTCTTTGCTTCTGCCTTGGTTACCTTCTTTTGCTCATGGGTGCTACCACAGCTGCTACCTCACTGTGTCTGCAAACACGTTTACCTGAGAACAACAAAAAAGGTACCGGAAATCTCCTTGAACTGAATGTACAATCTATGCAAATTCTCTTTCTACTTTGTTACAACCTAGAAGTATTACTTGTAACCTTGCCAAATAAACAGCAAGATACTGTACAGGTGCCTCTGATACCAGAGTGACAATTCTAGGCGCGGTTCATGGCGCTGCATTTGTATATTGTAATGACTCGGCTTGTCTTTGGTTCTGTTGTAATTAACACCCTTGACTGAGACAATAGCACTCCTGCTAGGGGAGCACCTTCAGTTTGCTGGGAATATTCCAGAGGAGGATGTCTATGGCATTTCATTTTATTTTCCTGCTTAGATCCAAAAAAAGGCACAGACCTGCTGGCCAAAACTAGGGTGTTATTTCAGCTTTTCTGTGGATGAATCCTATCCGCTTTGGATCACTCGGTGTCTGTTCCCATTGTGGCATCCAGTGTGTTGCCCCTTAAAGAAAGCCTTACTTCCATCCTTTCTAAATGTGGCCTTAAACTGTGTTAGGAACTTTGGTGTTGTCTGTGTCTTGCTCACTTTCTCTGTTTGTTGTGGAATGAATAAAAGGCACCTTGAGATTTCTATTACAGCTCAGTTGTGTTGCTGTCAGCTTACACTTCACAAATACAATGGAAATTGCTTACAAATGCAGTCTTTAAGGAAAGAAAATGACCTTCCCTTTGGGCAAAAGGAAGTCTCAGACATTCATATAAACCTTAGGAAATTATGAGCTCTGTCTCTTGCAAGTCACTGTAGATAAGGAACTTGGTTTAATTACATACAAAGTACAAACCTAGTAACTTCTAATTTATCTTGAGACTACAGCAGGACAGACTGCTCTCAAATGCACAAGACAAATTGTAGAGTAATTTCACTCATTTTAACATGGTGTAGTAGCATTCCTCTCAGATTTGTACTGGTAGCTGGAAGAATAAATATCCTCTTAACGGTATGGTCTTAAAATCTAAAGAACATCACCACATAGGGCCAGATTTTGGGTGTTGGGTGGGAATCTAACAGTACATTTAGAACATGGTTATTTTGTCTAAGTCATAAATGCATTTCCGAAAATCTGGCTTTTGGAGCTTCTTTCAAAGGTTGTCAAAGTCAGCAGAAACCAATGACTTCTGCTAAGGCTTGTATATGTTTGGTTTCTTTAATACTTTCCTCCATGAGAATTGTTGTGTTTCAGTGAGTAGCACCAATATTCCCGGCAGGCTGCAGTGCTTATAGGAATCCCAAATCCTGTCCTGTGTTGGTATTCATATGTGGCTACAACACAAAGGCAACTGAAAAGGGTTTACATATAAAACAAGATTTGTGAAACTAAAATAATTAATTCAATGTAATGAAATTATTTTTCTGACTTTGTCCTTTTGGTTCTGTTTTGGTTTGATTGGATTTTTCTATTGCCTAACATAGTCCATAATAAGTTATTCCTATTCTGTCATTTTCAAAGACTGGTGGTAATATAGTTTTAAGAAATAACTATTTTGTTATAGATCATAATATGCATAAAATTGTACAGAAATATTTTGTAATCTATTGAATAAGAAAAAAGAAAACCATGTATATACAGGAAAAAAAAGTTTAAAAAAAATTGGAAATTCAAATGGAGCACACTGAAAGATGTAGATATTTTGCTATTTATTTAAAGGAGTATTTTATGAGATATTGAAATGTCTTAAATTGACCAGTAATCAAAGTTCAAAGTCAGAATGCTTTTCTTGTAGTAGAATGTGATTTTCAGCAATTATTGCACTACCCGTTTTTGCACCCTTTTGTCTTTCATTTAGCAGAAACAATGTGCCTTAGCTGTATTCTTTGTCAATGGGAGTTTGGTTGTTTGTCCGACAAAGCAAATTTTTTTGCAGAAAAAGAAATGGATGTATGAAATACTGTATTATACCAAAAACACTGCAGTGTATATAATGCTTTCTGTCATACGGTGTTTTCAGATGCAGAGTTTTAAAATAAAAAAAAAAAAGGCTGTCTTTAGGAGCATGTGCACTTCGTATTATTTTCAACCCCACCAATGTGTGTTTCATTTAAAAGAACTTTGAGAACTTTGCTGCTTGGTGATTTTTAGGAGGGAAAATGGGCCTGAGCACTTCCAACCTGTGATCCCAGTGCTGCTGCCTGGTCAGTAATTTCCCAGCCATAGCCATTATGGGGGAAGTATTCATGAGTGCTTTTGGGAGTCTGTCATTGCTCAGAGCTCGCTCACAGGCAGTGCTGCAGCCTCACCTGGGTGCTGCCCCCAGCCCAGGGGTGGAAGGTAGATAAACTTTGCAGGGCTCCCAGCACTGCCATCACAGTGGGACCCAGAGAAACGTCCAAATTCTTGTTTTCAAACCCAGATGTCTGCTTTTGGGCCAGAGCCTCTCTGCCTTTTCCAGTGATGACAAGGAGTGGTAGGCAAAGGATCAACAAGGAGCTCAACTGAAATGTTTCCCAAAGTCCATTAACCGTGAGCAGTGCTGGAACAGTTTCTTCCCTGTGTCCCCAAAAGGTGCATCAGCCAAAAAGAAAGACTCTGTCATGGGCTTACAGATGTCCAGCTGGGTGCAGAAATATGAATTAATGCAAGGGCTGGCTGGTTCCAAGAGCAGCAAAATATGTGTCCTTTGCCTTAAGTGCAAGAATGAGCTCAGAAAGACACATTTCTTCCATAGTTCCCTGCTGGGTTATGGACCCAAACCAGCCATTGCCTCATGTTCACCCAGTGTGAGCACTTACATTTATTTCCATACCCTGGTCTCCACAGAGAGCACTGATTTCTTAGAGTTGCTTCCATAGATGTGATGGGGAAAAGTTAAATTCTCCTAAAAGTGGGTGATTGGTATCTTTAGCACCATCCCCATGACGTATTGCAGGTTTGTCTCCCTGCACAGATTTTTGATGTGGGATGGTTGAAAAAAACTCCTTGATGACCTTCCAGAAGTCTTTGACAGCACCAGGAGCTGCATGACTTTTCATGCACTCCCAAGCCGTGCTGCAGGTTCTCTTGGCAGCCAGAACTGCATTTGATCTTGTGTTTTCTTTTCACCTGCTGTTCAGGAATTCCACTTTTTTGGCACTTAGATGCAATGAGGTCTGTTTAAACAGGGGAGGGAACACAGTGCTAATATTTTAGTCTTGGCACAAAGAAAATATTTTCTATGGAGGGGAAAAAGGAAAAAGAAATCCTGCTTTCAAATTTGAAGTCTAGTTTTATTTATAGCTGGTACAAGAAATATGCTGCTTTTGTGCTGGCTTATTTCTAATCCAGCTGCTAATACTCATGGCACATTAAAACAAAAACCCCTCAACCTTTGTTTTAATTATCTCCAAATGCGTCATTGGCCACTACTTTAAAGAAAAGGGAGGTGGGGGGGTTGGAAATCAGGCTACCAGGTGCTCAAGTGTTTTGTTTGCCTTGTAGACTTCAGTGAGAATCTGCTCTGTGAGGCACAGGAATCTCAGCTCTCCATGGAGAGGGTGGTCTGAGAGAGTGTCACACTGGCAGGAAAGGCTGTGCCTCTGTCTGCTGGAAACACCATCCACATCCCTGCATCTGCCATGCCTAAGGTGTCTTCTTGCAATTATTAATTATAATCTAGAATATGGTTAATTCACACAATGACACAAGACCTAGGGCAGAGCAGCTTGCCAATAGCTGCACAGTAAACCAAGTGCAACAGGAACGAGGTATTTAATTGCCTTGATAATGGGGATTTTGAAATTTGGCATTTCCTCATCTGTTGCTAAAGAATCTGTAACCTATTTTCTAAAAATCAGAAGCTGATTAAGTAATCCTAGGCTTCACAAATGCAAACAGCTGTAAATCTTCACTGTCTATGAGTGATTAAAAAAGAGGAGATACTGAGGTTGTACTAAAGTTAAAACCAGACACGGATGGCAATTTTTCATTCTTCCAGGAAAAATGATCGTGGCTATTTTGGTGCCAAATCAGCCTTTTGGAATGGCTGCTCCCTGCCCTGACTGCAGGGCTCTGAGCTAGGGCACAGCTGAGGCACCAACTGTGAACCCCACCTGGATGGGGAAGGGCTGAATCTGGAGCTGGGGGACTCTGGGGAGAAAAGGCTCAGACACTCCATGTCCTGGAGTAAATTGCCAAACACCAGTTTGTTCTGACCAGCTCTCAAGCAAAGCATAGTCATGCCAGGATCCTAAATTCACAGGCAAGGAGTTTCAGGTTAATTTATTCATAGTATTAACATGATCCAAAAGTATCCTGCATTTTGCCTCGACCTGCACCCTCTTCTGGAAGACACCAGACTGGACTTTTCAGCTAAAGCTTGATGTCAATGTACACGTTCACTGTACACCATGGCTGCCCCATCCTGGGGAAGCATTTGGATCCACAGCATTGGTGAATCTGGAAGCAAAGCTTTCTGCTCCAGCAGCGTGACAGCAGATGCTGTGGCCCCTGCTGGGTCTCTGTCAGGCTGCTTGAATGGAAGTGAAAAGATGTTCAAAAAGAGGCAGGATTATGACATGGTTTGGGTGCCTAGATTTGAAGGTTTAAAACAGACATTTGTGCCTAATCAGCCAAAGTGAGTTTTAAGATGTAAAGCACTTTCTCCTTCTCGCCCTGAAAGATCCATCATGATGCTCTGTGCTGGTTCCAGGCTGCCAGTGTCTCTTCTCTGAATTAATGCCTCCAGCAGAGTGGGCAGTGCAGCTCTGCACAGCCCTCAGCCACTGGCCCAGCTGGGCTGACACAATCCCTGCACGTGTCCACAGGTAGCACCAGGGCAGCTGAGCCTCCCAGCCCTCCTGGGCACATGGAAATGTCCTAAAACACTTGTCTGCCCGTGGTGCAGTGTGTCAGGAGTGACAGCTCACATTAATTATGGACCATCCTTAAAATATATTTGATTTCAGTAAGACAGAGGCCAAATGTAATACTTCAATATGAATATAATACTTTGACATGAATATACTCCATATAAAAATACATATGTATATCTGTGTGTATATACACATAGCAGTACCCCACACCACATTAGCTTAGACTCTATTTCCACTGCCCATAAATTATCCCTAATCTTGCAGCATGGCTGCAATGGAGCAACCTCTTTCCAGGGTGTTTAGTAGTGCACAATGTACAGCCTTCAAGTAGGAGCAGTATTTCACTTGTCTAAATGAGTTAAAATAATATGCTCTTCTTAGTCTGCTTCTGTAATTGTTTTGGGTTTTTTTCTAACTAGGACTTGCATAATAATAAAAGATATTTGACTAGAAACATAAAGTACATTTTAATGTGATCTCATTTATGAAAGTCTATCACTGGATACACATGGCAAGGAAATGAAAGTATTCTTATAACAGATTAATAGCCAAGATCAAATATTTCACTTTCTAATAGAGTCTGCCTATATGTGCTTTAAATTCTTTGCTAAATTTAAATTTAAAAGGGCTTTTCTGGTGCCATGAAAGCAAGCCACTGCCTGCCACATCATCCCTGATTTTCCATTACTTCTCACTGATGGTTTGCATTCATTAGCAGAGGACGACTCCAGCCCTGGCCTTCAGAGGAAGAAATTACTTTTTGCCTCCAGTAAAAAAAGAAAAAGTGCTGTGAGCTACTTCCCAGCAGCCTGGCCACAGCAGGGCCAGCCAAGCCATGGGGGAAGCAGGTGTCCCTGGGGAGGGACAGTCCAGGGACCACTGTGGCCCATCACAGACTGGAGGTGCAGCTGTGACCTGCTCACTGCAGAAACCTTGCACCCCCAGGCAATTGATGCAATGTCCAAATGCATTTAAAAGCATGCATTTCTTTCCAGAATTCTCTGTTTAGGAGCTTTTTTGTTGGATTTGGTCCTTCTCTCCATAGACCCAGTAAGTCCCTAACCCAAGGTCTGCTGGATCAGCACCTCACACTCCCCTGGTCTCTCTTTGGGGAGCCAGCACTCAGCTACTTGCTGACTCCAAGCTGCAACACAGCCCCTTTCTTTCACATGGATAGGTAAGTGCTGATTTAATTTGTCCATTCCTTTAATTAATTAACATCAATTAAATTGCTATCAATATAATAATTCATTAAGAATTAGCACAAGCTGCATAGTTCTTATTTAAAGTGCATGAGCATGAGTGTGCACCAGCATCACAGTGACTGTAATGCTCTGAATCCACTCAGTGAAATGACATGGTTTGTACCAGCTCACTCTTAATCCAGCCTCAAAAAGCAAAAATTCTGTCTTTTTTGTCTTTTCCCCCACACTTGACTGGCCTTGAAGATGTCATAAAACAAACCAAGAAATATCAACAGGAGACTAACACAGCAGTGACACTCCAGGTTTATTTTTAGCCCAACTCTCTGCCTGGTGCATCTCAGCTCATGCCCAATGTGCACCACACAGAACTAAAGGAATTTGAAAGTGGCACTGCCAGAAATGAGCCCAAAATCCCCCCAAGCTCCCCTTTCTCATCTCAATTAAAGGCAGATGTAGAGACTGCCTGTGCTGGGAAAGGGGCATCAGGACATGCTCTCTTCACCCCACAGAGGAGATTTAGGATGGGGAGAACCCTTAAACCACCTGTGTTTGCAGTGCTGCCTGCCTCATCCTGCTCTCTGGGCACGGAAAATGGGAAATGATGGTTGGCTGAACAGACTTAACAATGTATTTACCCTAAAACCAGGGGCAGCAGCAGAGCTGAGCCAAGCACTGGTCCCGCTGCTGGGAGCTTTGCAACCTGCCTGCCCTTCCCAAATTACCTCTGTGCTGTCAAGACTTGGCTTCTCTGCATCCCTGGGCTGATTAATCGAAAGAAGAAAAAAAACCAAACAGGGCAAGACGAGAAATAGTGAGGCAGTGATCTGAGTCTGCCTCCTCGCTGTAATGCTGGTGTGTGAGCATCCCTGCACGCCTGGGAAATGCGTTTTAGAAACTCAGTGTTAATGGGGTTTGGTTTTGGGCTGCAGAGCAGGGCTGGCACTGCCCATGGGAACCGGCAGAGCTCCTTTGCTGGGCTCCAAGTGCCTCCAGTCCTGGTGCCCAGAGAGCTCAGGCACTGCCACGTGTGAGGCACTGACCGCATTTGAAACTGCAAATTAGTCATGGCAAATAAATAACTTCAGAACAAGAGCTGGCTGAGAACTGCTGTTCACATTACAGCAATATTTTTAAGTCTTGAGAATTTCCTTTTCTCTGCTCCAGTCTGGACAAAAAGTGTCATTAACCCCAAATACTGCTGCTCACACACAGGCAGGCTGGGTTTCTTTATTTGCTGAATGTTTTGGCTGGATTTCTGACCACCTTTAACTTCCTTTTCTCCCTCTAATTCTTTTATTGTTTTAAATGGATTGAGCTGAATGAACAACAAAATCATTAACATTGAAATAACTCAAATTGTTGTGAAAAGAAGAGCTGAGTCTGGCCCCTTTCCATGTCCATATTTCATTACAGTATAGTTTGTGTCTTTTGACAAGTCCATCCCTGTTTTGTAGTGTGGCTCCGCAGAAACCCAAGCATTACCCAGTAGCTGCCATGGAAAACCACCAATTACTGCCAAAAGCCCCCTGGGCAGCCCAGAAAGCCTGGCAGGGTGACAGCAGCACAGCCATCACCCACACCCTGGAGCATGCAGGATCCTGCCTTGCCCCCTGTGTCTGCATGGGGATGAACAAGAGTTCTGGAGCAGCCGTGGGAAAGATGAGCGAGATTCATTCCCCCTGTCAGGGAGGTGAGGGCACGGCCCCTGGGAAGTGGAGTGGAAGACTTGGAGCACTTTGTTTCAGCTCACCCCTGCAATTTGGTGCCAGGGGAGCCCATGGAGGAATGGCCCTGCAGCCCCTGGGGCACCGTGGTTACCCTGCAGCTGGGCTGTGTGAGGATGCTGCACACACCCAACCTGTGCTGGGGATTTCTGCTGCCATCCACAGCAGCCCTGTCTCCCACGGGGAGGAGAGTCTGTGTTGACTCAGTTCTTTTGGTTTCATTTCCAAACAAGCTTAATATTCATTTTCAAGTGATTCATTCCCTGCTTTGCAAGTGGTTCTCCTCCCACAACCAGCAGCAGGACTAATTCAGATGAATTACACTGGGGGACGTTTAAAGGAAATTTTTCTGACATGCTGGAAGAACCACAGTGCTGCGAAAGTTCCTGTCCATGCACAGGGCTGATGAAGGGCTCTGGACCAACCCTTGAAGGTCTTCTAGAGTATTTATAACATAAGGAGGGATGGGGAAAATATGAGACATAGTTCCTTAAAGGCTAATAAAATCACCTCAAGAGCATACTAGACGGAGAGCATCGTCTGTAAGTCTGGGGTATTTTTGGTGTAGTTTGGTTTTCTCTAGTTCTTAATATTTTTTTCTCTGGGAGCTCAGTGGGAAAAGGTGATACAGGGTGTATGAGCTCAACTTTTGGTGGATGAGGGTTCAGACCCCCTCTTAGGCAGGCACTGTTAAGCTGAAATCTCATGCAATTTCATTCAATGGCATGAAATTCTCTCTGTGACATTTCTGATCACATTAGGACAAACCTTTTCACTTACCTTAACCCCAGAGAATATTTCAGCAACACATAATTCCAAAGAATCTCCTTTTCTTCTGGATTTCAGCAAAGTTTGGCCTAGAGTTACCTGGAGACCTGGGGTTTAATATATTCCTTTTAGCAGAACACCAGTCAATACTCTGGTGAGAAAACTCCCTCCTGAGGCAGGTGTCATCAGGAGCTTGGGAGTTTTGCTTACTGTCTGACTTTTAAACTACTGTGAAAAAGCACAGCTGAGTGACAGCCCTGTCATCTCCAAACCTAACTGGGAATTCAGCTGCAGCATCAGAATGTGTCAGAAGGGAAAGAAGCCTTTGCTGGCTGGGGACCCCAGGCTGTGCTCCTAAAACCAGATCCCAGCGTGGTGACCCTGTCCTGCACTGGGTTTTGCCTCATATTCAGGTAAATCTCTTTTGGAAAGCTCTTTTGTGCTGTAACTTTCCTATTCTGTCTTTTTGGAGGTGTTTTGTCACCCATCCATCACTGCATGGCAAGGGTGGTGAAATATGTCCACCCACACAGCAGAGCACCTGTCCATGCATGAAAATTTCCAGGGAAGGCTCTTTTCTTCTCCCACAGGTCTGATGCATCACCAGTCACTGCAGCTGCACTCTCTGGATGCTGTTATTCAGAGTGAATTATGTGTAAGTCCCCGAGGGAGTAATCAATACCAGCAAAGGGATAAATATTAGCACGTGCCCCATGTGCTGCCTGCAGTGGGGACAGAGCTGGAGTGTGCTGGGGACACACACACACACACACACATGGAAAGGGAAAGGCACTGGTGTCTCTGAAATGGGGACAGTCCTTTGGGTGATGCCTGTGTCACATGAGGAAAACCCTCAGAAGGTCTCTGTGACATGGGCACAATCAATCCCAGACACAGCTCAGTGGATAAAGATGAAAGGTTCCAGGCCAATTGTTGGTCATGCCCACAGCTTCCTGCTGCTGTTGGATTCCTAATGATTTTCAGTGTTGCATTTATATGCTGACAAATATGCAGTTTGAAAACATTTTGCAAATGCAAGCCTGTGGAGCAGTTCCCTGGTGTATTCCATGTGCTCCAGCACTGCCTCTTCCCGTCTGTCCCTGCAGGGCCTGAGTCACTTGGGCTGGGCATAAATGAAACATTAGAAAGCTAATGTGACTGGGGAGAAGCTGAGAGATGATGTGTGGGTTTGGGCCATGCTGCTTCTGGCAGGTTTGTGCCATCCTTTCTCCTGTTCCTGTCTTTGAGCTTCATTCCTCTCCTGACCCACCAGGAGCTTCAGCAGGACCTTTGATCTGAGCAGTGATGTAACAGCCCCACTGCTTCTCCTGGCTGCAGCTTGCTACACAAGGATTGAATAACCCATTAGGTAGCTCCAGCACATGGAGTGATTTTGGTTTTTCTCCTCCTGGAGACTCTGTGGCTGTTGTTCAGCAGGGTTTAGCTGGCAAGGGAAGGAGCTCTGTGGCTCCTCTCTTCAGCTCCTTGCACCAGGAGGAGAGGCCCCAGCACTCCCTGAGATATTTGTGTTGTGTTGGGTCTGACAGGAGGGCCTGGTGTAAAAGATCACAACTAATGAGAGATAAATGACTGGTTTTCACAGGAATTGTTCTATTCAATTGATCAGCTCCTGAGGAGATTGCCATGCTGGGAGCTCAAGTCCTATTTGAGGTTTTGGCACTAGCAATGTTTGCATAAAAGCACTGGTGGCTCCCAGCCTGGTTGTTTGGAATGACCACAGGGCTGGTACAGCCCAGGCAGTAGCAAACACAGCAAACACCTCCTGGCAGGAGGATGCTCTGTCTCCAAGGCTTCACATGGCAAAGAACAGACCTGAGACTTTCCCCAAACCTCGTGGCAGACAGAGAAGTAATTTTGGGATCATTTTCCAGTCTCATTCCCTGCCTGCTGCATCATCCCCTGCCTGTTTGCATAAGGCACAAGAATTATTTTTAACAGGCAATTTGGTTTTATTAGTGACAAGGAGATAAATAAACACCCTGAACTCTTGGTTCCTGTGGAAATAGCTTTGATTCAAAATCTTTCCATTTAAGGGCACAGTCAAAATAAAGTTCCCCAAAGGAGAGTGGCATTTTCTAAAATTTTTTCCCCAGTAGCCTCAGGGTTGGGTGCCTGCAGGGGTGGGGGGAACACGGGAGATGGAGAAGCAATGCTCCCCTTGGAGCTCTGCACTGTCCAAGAGCTCAACTCTGCTCTGTGCACACCCCACAAGTCTTTGAGATTGAATAAATCAGTCCTGAATTCCTTCAGATAGCCAAAACCTGTCACCTCCACTAACACCTGCACCATCTCAGGGGCTGAGAAACAGCCCCCAAGACCAGCAGTGCCCCTAATGCTCCCAGAAGAGCTCTGGGAGGCTGCACAGAGCACCAAAAGAGGATTTTTTTTTTTTTTTTTTTTTTTTTNTTTTTAGCTGGTAACTGTGGATGTTTTAGTCCCCTGGATCATATCACACTACATCTAACTGTGCTGGACTCTTTTATCCTCAGTACATTCTTTGTAGGCAGACAGGTTAGTAGCAAAACATCACTGACTCCACATACCCAACATTTTTCTTATTACAAAAAGATTTTTGATGAGGGCAGAGCAAAAAATTAGTCCAATTTATATTAATTCTTTCAATCTTGAATAAAAGGGATGGAAGAAATATATAAAGAAATACTGACAATTTACATTCCTCCATGAACCTCAAATCTTTCCAATGCCTAGAAACAAGTCTTGGCTCAGCACCATTTTATAAGGATTTAACCAACATTTAAAGGTTCATTGTTTGAAAACAGTCAAAAAAACCCAGCAAGTTCCATGGCTCTGTTTTCTCCAGTCCTATTTGCCTGCACAGCCTGCTGCACCCAGCCCTGTGTCCTGCAGAGAGCCACAGAGAGCTGGGGCTTTTCCTGCTGCACTTTTGGGGGAAATGAGGCTTTCTTCCTATAAACTATGAACATGAATCTGCTCTCCCCATGGCCTCTGGCTGGGACCAGCCCCAGTCCCTCCCAGACCTGGAGCCAGGAGCACCTGGGGATGGACAGAGGCCCCCAGAGCAGGAGCCTGGGCAGGGCTCACGTGCTTGCTCAGGGATTGTGATCACTGCACTTCAACTCCAGCACATCTCTGCTTCTCAACCTTGACACCACTGCAGGAACATTTTCTTTCTTCAGGTAAAACACACAATATCTCGGCTTTTAACCTTGCTGCTGGGTTCTAAAGTAAAATCCTGTAGAATTGAGTTTAATGTCTGTTTTAAGGAAGGATGAGAGACGGCAAAAACAGAAAAAAACCCAGACAAACATAATTTTAATTTCAATCTGACAAAAAAAATAATCTTGTTTGATCCCAAATGGGAACTGTTGGCTGTTTATTTTCCTGTTTTTCTGTTTATCAGCCCCATGTTAACTCATAGAAATGTTTTATTATTCTCAATTTAACCATTAAACTGAAAGATCAGTCTGATTTAGATCCTAACATGATCTAGGTGGAAATACAGCTGGAAATACATCCCTCAGTGCACAGAACATAACACTGGATTTCTCACAGTGTGTCAGCTCACAGAAGGCAGATCCTGCCTTTGCTTTTTGACCAGCCTACATGATTTTGAAGGGGGAGAAGCCCCACAGGGGTGTGAGGTATCAGTGCTGTGGCTTCCTCTGCATTTCTGGAGCAGAAATAGCTGACTGTAAAATTTGCTGATTATTTTCCCCTTCAGATTGTTCACATCAGAGACAACAGGAATGAATTTGGCCCTCATTTGTTTCCAAGTACTGCAGCTGCAGCAGGCTTGCTCACTCAGGATCAGCCTGCTTTGCTTGGGACATTCTCAAAGCTAAGACACAGCCTCAACATCTGATCAATACTTCACTGTCCATTGCTTTTCCCAAATAACCCCTATTTACAACCAAAAAGCTGCCCCCTACTTCCTTAAACAACACCATCTGTAATGCTCTCATCTATTCTCTTACAAGTAATTGGGAATAAAGAGAGAGTGGCAAGAGTGTAACCAAATGCACACCTTGTCAGCCAGGAGAGCATGGACCTCAATCCAGTGGGCTCAGAATCAAGGCTTCTGTATCTCAGCAATTTATAACCTGATTTACTGGTGCTGTACAGTTCTCTCCTCCTCAAGAGGGGGAAAGTACATATCCTTTACAATGCAATAATGGCCCTGTCTGATAAAGCAATAAAAAATGGGAGATTTAACAATATGTGCCCTGCAGGTTTAGACTTTGATGCAAATATTTATGCACTTAATTTATTGCCTTGATTTTCTGCCATTTTGGGGAACTCCCACCACAGGAGGATTAATTTTCTTTACATAATGTTCTGTCCATCTGCTGTCCTTGTGGCAAGTGGCATCACTCCCAAGGATGCAGCAGAATGCAGTGATGCAATATGAACACAACTCAATAATCATCAACCTACAGAAACCCCACAAATGGCTAAATGCCAAGAGAGGGACAGGGGAGTTGCACTCAACAAGGGATCTAAGCAGGGAGAAAGAAGCACATTATGTCCTTTTTCAAGAGCTGGAGGTTTAGTTGGCAATTCTTAGCAGTGTGTTTTGATTTCCAGGATGGGAAAAAGCCCCCAGGAGAAGAAGGGCAGCAGGGAGGAGCAGCACTGGCATTGCCATTGCACAGGCAATGATGGATGTGCCACATGGGCAGTGGCCATGCTGGGGACACAGCCAGGACAGTGCCAGTGAGGAGGCATCACCTGAATGCCCCAAACATTCATTGCAGTGCACTTTACATCTGCTCAGAAGGAGATGGGCTTTGCTGTAAGGGCTTGGTAAGCCAAACAAGCACAATAAACCTTAAGGGCTGGCAGGAAAGAAGAAAAGGGCAGAAGTCACAAGCTAAACATAAATTGGTGCAAGGCAGCAATGGGAACAGGACATGGGATTTGAGTGGTATCCCCATGGCTCAGCCCCTGCAGCCCCAAGAGCTTCTCCCAGCAAAAGCAGCAAACCCTGGGGCTCCATCCCAGGGCTGTGTGCCCCAGGAGCTTCAGACAAGCCCTGTGTGCTGCTGTGCTGCCTCCTCCACAGGACACACTGACACCAAGGGCAACAGCCTCCCAACAGCTGAATCCCCCTACCAAGAGATTAACTCTGTATGTTTATGTGTAGAACTCCATGTATTTATATATAGATGTGTTTCTTTGGCTCCAGGCTCCAGATACACACACATGCCTGTATACACTTTATTCTACACTCTATACTTAGGGCAGAATATATATATATATATATATATGGGTATATATAGAGAGTGAAATGAAGCCCTAGGCAAAAACAGGGGGCAAAGCAACTTTTTATGTCTGCCTTGAAGGAATGGGACCCTAAAAGGCATGAGTCATTTATTCCCCTATACAAGAGCAAATCTGACTGCTTGCAGGCCATTTTATTAAAAGCAGACACTGGAGCTTCATGAAAAACCCAAATGTTAAACTGTTCCATGTGGTGCACAAACACAAACAAGCTTGTTTCTAAAGCCACCCCAACCTCTGGGCATGTGATAACTTCCTGAGCTCAACATAGATAAAACCAAGTTTCCAGCAAAAGGACAACCTACAGCAGCTCTGGCTTCTAGGGAAGTTACTCTTTCCATTGGCCTCAGAGATTAAATATTCTTGCCCTTCTTCAGCACTGCCCAGATGGCTCTGAGGGCTTTACCTCCTCAGCTGTCTTTATCTCAGCCCACGAGTTTCTCACTTTTACCCTTTTGATTGCCCCCATCCCACTGTGGGAGAGGGGGTGAGTGGCTTTGTGGGGTTGAGTTGCCCCCTGGAGCTAATCCATGGCCCATGCCCAGATGAGTGACATCCAGGGGCACTGGTGGGTGCAAGTGGCAGATCTGCTGCTGAGCCATGTGCCCAGCTAGAATATGTAATTGCAAACAGGCACTAGCCAGGTTTCTGTGCCTTTGAGCAGCTAAATGCCTCTGGACAATGCTGTGTGACTGAATATGTGAGTGGCTCCACTGAGACCCAAGTCTGCCTGTGTTTAATGGCTTCAGGATTTGTGGAGCTTCATGCAAGAAACCCAGGGAAGATAAGGGTTTATCTTTAACTTCAGCATGAGCTACAGGGATATTATTGTACAGAACCACACAAGGCACCCATTTCCTTTATGATGCAGAGGACCTAAAAACAGGTGTAATGAAAAAAGAAAGCAGCACAGCACTTCTGTGGGAGGTTATGGCAAAGCTAAGCCAGTCCTTACAGCCCTGTAAAAACTCTGCCAGCCCCAGAACATTATGCAGAGAGCACTGCCACTGTATTTTCTTCTATTTAGCTGCACATTTTTCACACAATTCTGATGCAGTCCTACAATATGAGCAGCTGGAGCCTGCTGTACTGACCTGTGCACTGAGATTTT
The DNA here is from genome assembly GCA_013400575.1 of Peucedramus taeniatus. Lineage (NCBI taxonomy): Eukaryota > Metazoa > Chordata > Aves > Passeriformes > Fringillidae > Peucedramus > Peucedramus taeniatus. Next base: position 607,304 of record WBNO01018678.1, read on the forward strand.
GAGTGCTTGGAATAACTGGGTTGTGTTAATGTCAGTAAGGAATTTCAGAGAGGGAGTGTTTTTCTGTCATGATTCTGCTACAGTAAGACCTTGCTAGCTGTGTGTGTCCCTCCCTGCAGAAGAAAGCCACAAAAGGCAGTGGGATCCCTCTGTCACCACAGCCTGACACTGACAGGGAGCACATGGAGCAAACACACAGCCCATGGTGTATGAAAACCCCCATCCACACCCCAGAGAAAGTGCTGCTGCTTTTGCTTTGTTCCTCCTGGATTTCCTGTCTGGAGAAGCCTGTGCCAATGTTCTTTAATCTCTAATTGTTATTGTGGCTGCAAAGCAAGCTGTGTATTCCCAATATTGTCCCACCCCTCAAAAATAACACAGTGGTTGTACTCACAGCTAAAGAATAGGAGCTCAGAGTGCTCAGTGGGGAGGAACAGAGGAGGGACAGCATTCAGCCTCTCCTCTGCCTGCCTGCATCCTGGTGGGACACAGGTGGTTCTGAACTGATAGATCTGACAGCACCCACAAAGCATCACAGCAGGTCAGGCCATGGCCTGGGACATGAAGATGAAAATGTGTCATGTACCTTTTCCCTCTAAAGGCCAAGGGGGCAAAGAGCATTGTGGCTGGGTACAGGGACACCTCTCTGCCTCACCTTCAAGCCCCTGCTTTGTGCTCTCCTACTCTGATGGGAGGTGCATGAATTTTACCCCCAACACACTTACAGAAACCCCACACCTGCAGTTACCAGCAAATTTCATGTGACTGCTACTGGTGACAACATTCTAGGCACTCTGATGGGGAAAATACACAGAGATGCTCTCAAAGCATATTTTTTTCCTGCCCTGTGGATAGCTTCTTTTGTTAATAATTTTCTTGTGATAACTGGGACATCAAATTATTTTGGAGTTGTTCTCAAAGGTGTATAGATACTTCATTTTTGTGCTGACAGCTTTAATTATTCAGCACACTATAGCACTGGATGAAATATAATCACAACAAAGGGCTCCTAACACCACAAGTAGCAGCCAATTGTGAGGATGGCATGTTAAAGTCAGCAGTGAAAAACAGCTTATACTCCCTGACCTCTACCCAGTCAAATCCTCCTGTTGCTATAGTTGCTGCTCTAGAGTGTTATTTCTCTCAGCTGAGTCACTTGTGAGACAAAAGGAAAACACTGCCTTTCCTTGAATCTATTCTGTGGTCCCAAGTCATTATATCTTATCTGTGAACTGATTATTCATTTAAAATGCAAACCTATTAAAAATGTAATTTTCTGTTGTACCTCACTTGACATACATTTCCCATTTACTCCTGTGGAGATGCAGTGACTCTTTAACATCTTGAAAATTCACATGGAGTAGGAAGAAGCTCAGCTCGAGTGTGATGTGGGCAATGGACATTCCTCAGAACTGAACTCCTCCAGTCCTTGGTGAGCAGCCCCACAGCTGCACATGCTGAACTCACTGTGCAGGAAAAGGAGTGGCCCAGGGGATCCAAACCCCTCTGAAATTACCCCAAAGTTCACACGGGTCCCACATTGAGGAAGTACATGGAAGTACTCAAATGTGAGTGGGAAAATGTTGCAAAGTGCTCCTAAAAGCTTGCAGAATCTGGGTACAGCAGAAGCAGTGGCAGGACCTTTGTCTGCAGCCATGGGATGAGATGAGGGCAAGGAACACAGAGGAACAGCAAAGGGCACCCTGACTGACAGAGGAGCAGGGCCTTACAGCATCTGAGCCACTCCCTGGGCTGCTCATAAATACCTTTTAAAGTGATTTTCAGCATGGGAGCAGGTAGAAGGCCAGGCTGGAAAATAATTAAATCTAAGGAAAAATGGAAAGAAGAACGTGCTGAGGAAGAGGACCTTGCCAAAGCCCTTGGTTGAAATGTGAAGTTGGGTTCCTGTCTGGCAAAACTCAAAAATACTGTCTGGGAAATTCACTTAGTTAAGAAGAGAAGGAAGAGTAAGAATAAGTAATTAAGGTTCACATTATCCTTTGAGCCTGGCATCTGCTTAAATTAGCTCATTTGATCTCTACTTTCTCCTTTAATCTGAGTAGTTCTGAAAGAGTTATTACAGGACACGTGTCTCTGTTCTGGTTTGCCTCTTTTTGTCCTACTATTTATCCAATTAATTTATTTGTTCTGCATTTTAGATTCCTTTGTCTGCTTTTACCAATTTTCCCTCCACGCATAGTCTCATCTTTCTGCCCTTGCTCTCACTTCCTTCCCAAATTGGCTGGTTTTGAATCTATTTATTTTTTCTAGTAATGGAATTTCCAAAGTTTTTCTGAAGACTGAAATGGTTATATCATGGCCAGAGGACAAAGCCAGCCCAGATGCCCTGCACAGGGAGAACCCAGGGTGTTGCAGGGCAGGCATCAGCTGTTTGCTCTCCCCAGGTCTCCCTGCTCCAGCTGCTCACCCCCAGCTCACCCAGATTTCTGATTCCTCCTCCCAGCTCTGCAGATTCATTGGGAGCCTGGATAATTTTAGAGCTGTCCAGGGCAATACATAGAAGTAAACAAAATGTGTCCCAAAGCTAAGTTTTCCACCCATTCCTGTTGCCACTGTATCAGCAGAGAGCCCTGAGCCTCAGGGAGGCTTGGGTAGGTGCTTGCTCACCTTGGTTTCCACACATTGAGACAGTGTTCAACCCTCCTTGGATTATTTAAAAACCTGGGAATTTTCACTTCCCAGGTGCCAGGGGTCACTTTGCAGCAGGAAAAGCAGTGCAAGAATTCAGAAGCATGGCAGCCTTGGGCTCTGCACCAAAAATCCTTCTCTTTCACCATCCCACTGCTGGCTCTGTGGATAAGGGCTCTCAAGGCTAGATACATTATCAAAGTTTAAATTAGGTCCATTGAATTTTATTAGCAAATTTCTACTTTGTTAGCAATTTCATGCTGCCTATTAACATTTGTTTTTAATATATTGTTATCACTCATCACAAAAGGCTAATCCTGTTAGCACTCTCCATATTGTATTACAGAAAACAAACCAGAAGGCTGTGATTCCTCACCCTGCCATTTTCATATATTTATAGACACATATCTCTCCCCAGCACTCCCAGCCAGCTCTGCCCAAGAGGCCAAGTTCAAGGCATGGCTGGTGGGAAGGAGCCACACAAAAACATACTCAAGTGTGTGAAAATGAGAGATGAGCTCTTTGTAGATGAAATCATGAGATGCTCTTTTATGGGCAGGAGCATCCTATCAAATCTGATCAAAATTGATGTATTACCTGTTAGGATTTAAAAGAAAAAAAGTTAAATATTCCCAACAGCCAATACTATCCTACTTAAGTTTGATTCTTAAATTAAAATACAAATAGATTAATTTTAGTGAAATAATCAATTAAATATCCATGGATGTCTGAATGATTCATTCACTACTAAATACTACAAGACATTTCCTATAAGAGACATTCATGCCCATGGATGCATTTACAAAACACACTGAATACAGTATTTAAGGTGGAAGAACAATACTCCTGCTCCTCATGAGCAGAGAATGCAGGTCAGACTTTGAGATACATATTGATGATCTCTGAACTCATCTTTTCCTGTCTTTTCTCTTCTGCACCCTGGAATTCATTATGGGGTATAAAACAGTAACATCAGAAGATGGCAATTACTGACAACCTCTGCAAGAAGGGGACTGTGCTCCTGGGATGGGAGCTGGCACCTCCTTGTGCCACATGTACTGAGCTGAGCCCTGGGTAGGTAAACAGGTACACAGCACTAAAATATGGGAAGAAATCTCTATGATATACTGCAGTATCTTGCCAAAAAAGGACCAAATGTTTGTCCTAAACAGCAGAGTCAGTTTTCACCTTGGTGGTGTATTTGCATTCAGCACTTTCAGGTTTCATAATGTTGTTTTCACTGTCACATCTGGGACCACACTAACATGGCTCCCATTTAATCCAGGGACTATCAGGAGAAGGAGAAAGTGGGATATCTTCTGCACAGTGCCTGTGAAACTACCCTTATCCATTGATATATTAAAATTGAAGTGCTATAAATTTCTGTTGTCATGGAGATATTTTCCATGCCACTTCATGATTGGCCATCAGAATTCACTTTCCTTTGGGTTTTCCAGCCTAATTAACTGTTATATTTTTGCTGGCAGAGAGGAAAAACCCACATGAGCAGCTTTTGGACTGTGACTTCCTCCCTTATGGAACAAATTTCATTTTTGTATACTATTAAAGGTAAAATGTATAAGTGTGCCTTGCATTCCTAGTGCAGAAAAGGCAGCAGTGCTCTGGCAGGAGTGGGTTTGTGCATGCAGATGTTTTTTGGATCTCCTGAGCAGGAAGCAGTGCAGCCTTGGGTAGGGCTGCCCATTCCCAAGGCAGGGAGAGGGGATGGAACAGGGCACACAGAGCTGGGCATGATCACTGCAGCCACTGCCATGGGGTGATCTCAAACCCCACCAGAGCAACAGCAGCACTCCTGACACGTAGAGACAAACTCAGGATTCAGGGACTTCTGGGCAGGGTCCAAAGCAGACTCCTGCCAATTATAACAGTGTTGTGTTTACTCCTGTCCTTGTTTTCTTCGCCCTTGTGTTGCTGGCTTCTCCTAAATTTATTTTGGAGTTCAAGGATGATTGATCAAGTCTGTCAGATTTGGAGAGCAGGCAGGAACAAACTCACTCATTTAAATTGATATCTCCACAAAATTTCAGGCTACCTGTACCCTTCCAAAACCTGCATGGTCAGGTGCTATTTCAAGAAAATGCCTGGTGTAGAGGTTCTTCCTACCCCCTCCCTAGTGATGTGGTTGATTATAAATCCAAAGCTAATTTATGTGCTGCTGTACAGTCTGTAACATGGACAGGCCTGGAGATCAGCTTCCCCTATGCTTTTCAAATTAAAGTGTCTTTGATGTACTTCTCTTCCTGCCTTTGAACATTTAGAGTCCATTGGCAACCAACTGAATGATTTGGTACTAAATAGACACCCCTCTCTTTCCCCCCAAGAGAATTAGCATCAGGTCTTAATTTACTAATGGACTATAGACATCCATTAATGTAGTAATTAATTCAGTGCTAAAGTGCCTGTAAGATGGAACCACGCTGAGTGCACAGGGAAAAAAATTACAAGTGACAACTTCCAAGTGAGCATCACAGGGTTTTGGTGGAAAAGTTAATTTAACAAAGAAATAATGGTGCACTTTATTCCTTGTCTACAGCTCTGTGTCTAATTGCAGCGTTTGACAACAATCCTACACTCAATTCTCAGTGTTTGGACAGGGGTCCAGGCTTTTTTCCATCTTCCAGTAATCAAACATGGAGGTGGTTCAGGACAGCCTAAACAGCTCCCCCAGAGTTTGGCAGCTCCTCCTCAGCAGCGTGGCAGGGTGCTGGCTCTCAGCCTGGATAATGAACCAGAGGCAGCACAGGCAGGCGCTGCACCTCAGCCATGGCAGTAACAGGGAGGATATTGTGTGTACATCCCCCTGTCAGTGCCCTGCATCTTCCAAAAGCAGCTTGTCCTGCAGCCTCTGGGCTGGCTGCACCTTCCATGGCTCACTCTGGATCTGCCTGAGGGGCTGCTGCTGAAGGAGGGGGGTTCCAGTGCCCGGGATGTGTCCTCAGCTTCTCCAAACCTCACCCTCACTTCTACAAAGCCCTGCCCAGAATCTGTCACTCTGGTGTGCAGCTGCTTTTATTGGTACTTCAAAAAGACAAGGACGCGTGCTCCTCACCTTTCAGATTCCCTCTGCTGATTGAAATTAGCTGCCTTCCTGGAAATAATTACTGCCAGTGGCAATTATTACAATTAAAGTGTTTACTAATGGTTTGCAATGCCCAGGCTAAGCTAGGCATCGCATGCCAGGTCATGAATGAATTTAATTAGGCATTATTTAGAACTACATCTCGGTTCATAAATTAAACACCTTTCCAGTCCTGTTCATTTGTGAAGTATCCATTGCATTCCAATGAGAAAGACAAATGAGCAACAGAGCAGTTTTCACTTAGAGCTATTCAAAGCTCTGTGAAGCAATCAGATCTTTTTTTTTTAATTCTAGATTACGTATTTTAGGAACACACCAGCCAATTCAAATAAACACACCAAATTAATGAGGCATAACAATTATGTGACTTCAGAGTTGACATGAGCTTTCCAATGGATTTCATGTGGTAAAATTTCATTTGGATGAAGAAGCTGGGCTACAGAGGATACCACAATCTTGAAAAAACTGCACCAGGTTATTACTGCTGCCTTCATGGGTGCTGTTTATATGGCTTCTCTCATCACTTGCTCTTCAGCTCAGAACACAAGCATGCTCTTGTGCTGCACAAGATTAACACTTAACTGATTGCTCTGAACTGCTAAAACCCCTTGGGCAGGGACACCGTGCCATGGTCTGATTGCATCAATAGAACAATGATTTCATTACAGCTCTTCATGCTGCACTATCAGTGTGAAGGGATGGTGTGGGTTCTTCAGCCTCAGTGTCACCTGTGGTGCTTATTAGAGACTGCTTGGTCAGGACTGGAATTACACAGAGGAAAGGATACAAGCAACCCACCATCTGCTGATGGTTTATTGTGTGCACAGAGCAAGCAGCATCAGTCGTGCTATGCCTTGTTCAGCCTCAGTACTGAGTCCAAAATAGCCCTCTGGATGTGTAAATATGTGCAGCACAGGAAAGGCTCATGAGCTGAGAAGTTTCTGATCATTCAGCACTTGCTGCATGGCCTGGCTGCCTCCGAGCCACACCCCGAGCTCGATCCGGTTTGTTCTCAGCACAAATCCTTTCTGAACACCTTTGCCTTCAAGACCGTGTTTTCTTTAAAAAACAGGCAAAGGAGTTGCATGTGGTGTGGCTGCAAGAACAGGTGTGAAGGCACCATGTGGATGGGGCTGGAGAGCCTTGGTTACTGTGTGCCTTGGCCTCTGAGCCCCACGTGCTCAGGAAACTCCATTTCAGCCTTACTCAGAGCCTGTGGTCTCCCAGGCTTCAGCCAAGGTATTCCAGAGGGGACCATGCTATTTTCTTCTCTGAACACCTCCCTTGCACCAGCCTCTCCTGCCCGTAGCACAGCTTCCTCTTGCAGGAATTCCAGTGACAGGGAGGCCCCTTTGTGTCCTGTCTGCCAGCTGCTGAGTGCCACCCAGCCAGGAGACTGCTCCACTCTGCTCTCGTGCTGTGCTGCAACAAAAGCAGCTCAGCTCCCAGGAACGAATCTCCCTTCAAGGTTCCTGTGATCCATGTGTGACATACATGCATTCGATTAGAAACCCATTTGTCAGTCAGAGCTGATAGTGGTGCTCACTGCACAGAGCATTATGGCACATCATGAATATGCATGAACAGGGAGAGCAGGCTTGGTACAAATGTATTTACATCAGATGGGCTCCAGCAGGGACTTCATGTTCTGGGTGGGAGTATGAGTGATAACCTCCGAGCCTGGCACTACAGAGACATGTTAGCCATAAACTCATGTGCAATAAGATCTGCTGCTGCTTTCCTTACCCATGTCTGCTGCTGGATCGGGCCCTCAGATATTTTTTAGGCGCTAAAATAAACATTAAAGGCATCGGAAGCATTTTGAAAGTTGGTGTCTTGGCATTTTTCTCTAATTCCACCACTGAAGAGAGGAATACGGTGGTTTTTTTCAAAGCACAGCTTCTTCAAATGGATAGAATGGATCAAAAGAGATCAGAGATGCCTATAAATATCATGCTTAAATTTGCTGCAAACGGAAAGCAACTGTGTGTCGATTGGAGCTGTGTTTACTCCTAATGTTACCAACAGCCACAGCTGGGCTGGCACAGAGTGGAGCAGGGAAATCTCCCCCGAGGCTCTTGCCTCTGCAATTTTAACAGGCTATTCTGGTAAACTTCATCGAGTATCTCGTAAATAATTTTAAGAGGTTATATGCAGGCTTGAGCCAGCTATGCTCAGCACTCTGGTTTTTTTTCCTCCCAATCAATTGTCCATAAAGTTGTAAGCTGATTTTTATCTCCCAAGCACGCTTATCTAGTGTTAATGGGACAGGGGTAGAGAAAATTAAAAACCCAGAAAATATGATGACAGTGTGATAGCAAAAAAGGAGCCTCTTCCTACTTGCTAAAGTTCATTCTGGGTTGAGGAAGGAGTAGCCTGGACAGAATGAGCCCCCTCCCTGCACACTTGGCTGGTGTAATATTCCCACAGTTTATGTAATATTCACACAGTCATGGGGCACTCGTGACCCACGAGCCCTCCAGCCCAGCTGCAGCCAGCCCTGCTCCTGCCCTTCTTGTCTGAGGGACCCACCCCCACAACAGCTCCAGTCCTGAGAAGAAATGCCCAAACTGCCCATGAACACAGCACAGTGTCCCAGAACCATCCAATTCACTCCAGCCTGAGACCTGAGTGCTGAAAGCACAGTTCATCCTTAGTGAGCTTCCAGCACACCAGGGAAACTCTGTTTTACACCCACCAGTGCCCCAGCCAGAGCAAAGCCCCTCTAACCACAGCAGAAGAGGGCTTGCCCTGGGGCAGCTGGTCACTCCACAACCTGCAGGAACTGGTAAAGTTGCTCTCCTTTGGCCTTTGATCCTTGTCTCAAGCCTTGAAAGCCCAAATTCACCCAAAGAATGTCCTGAATCACAGTGACTGCCTTCAGCCCATCAGAGTGTTACCAGAGGTGCCAGGGCCCCTCCCCAGGCCCCCTGCCCTGGTTTGGTAACACGGGCAGTGCAAGGGGCCATGCTCCCAGTGCAGCACCAAGGGGAGCAGGACACATCTCAGGGGCTCCTAAACCACTCAGACACCTCTCACAGCCTGCTCCCCGTGAACTGTGCACAGCCATCAAACACAAGCCAGAAGCAAAAGATCTGTGAAGTTAAAAAATCTCCAACAAAAGCTTTCCCCCTAGTTCAAGGCCAAGGAAACAAGCCAGCCTTGCAGCACGACGCAGAGAGGAGAACAGAGAGAGAAAAAAAGGCCTCCTAATTAGAGCAAGATTCAATAAGCCTTAGGCTTGTTTTAAAATGAAAATGCTACCACTTCTTCTGCAGCAGTGACCTTACTTTTGCCTTGAGGATTAATACAAAGCACAGAGGCATTTGCAGTCAATGTTTTCAGTGGAAATGCCCGAGAGCATGTGAAGTTTGGAGGATACTGTCTTTCTGGGTCAGGTTGGAGCTGTCTCACAGATTTCAATTCATTTTCTTCCATTTTCTTTGTCTATCAGCTTTGCATCACTCACAATGCTCGTTTCACTACCCAGCCTTTGTGGCTCCCAAATATCTTATTAACATCCATTAAATCCCACAGCTCCCTATGGGGACAGAGGAAACATCACTCCCTTCCAGGTGCCATGGGAAGCTGCAGGCTGCAGCTGTGCCAGATTTATCAGATTTTAGTCAGTTTGAATCAGACATTTGTTTCTCTTCAGACCTGGTTGCAATGTATGACAGCAGCTAATTTATACACACCTGACCCAGGTATAATTAGTTGAGAGTATGAGATATTATTCAATATATTATTAAGTGAATGAGATAATAATTTTCCTATGGGTTTGCATAACATAGCAGGATGAGGAGGAACTAATCTCTACATCCAGCTCTCACCTGCCAACTCAATATTAACATAATTACTTAATATATTTTATGTTATATCAATGATATATTAATACATATATTAATGCAGTAAAAATACCCATAATATTTGCAATTACAATCCCTCAGGACTCACTTAACCACACACCTACCTTCTTCCTGAAGAGCCATTCATCCACCATGGTGTAACAAAGGGCACAATCTGATATACCATAATTCCACCTTCTTCTCCATGGCCCCATACTGCTCAAATTCCCAGAGTTTTCCAAAGATCCCACTCAGTCCCTGATGCCAGGCTGTATTCTCCTGGTCATACACTGATGACAGAGGTCTTGCAGCCCAGGGTTGCTCATCCTGCCCTGCTCTGCAGGTTGGGTACCAGCTCCCTTCCCTTCCAGTGCTCAGCAGTGTGAGGTGCAGGGTGCTTGGCAGTGCCTTGAGCATGCCAGGGTTGTTTACAGCACTCTGTTATTTCAGCACCACACTGGCACCTTGCCCCACCAGCACAGACAGAGCAGTGTGCCCTGCCTGGCTCTGGCAGCAGAGCAGGGCCCTGCCCAGTCCAGGAGTGCTGTGACCCCCTCTGAGCCCAGCTTGCTGCAGCCCTCACCCATGGCCCAAAGGCAGCTGCACAGCCAGCTGTGGCTGCCACAGCACCTGGACATACATGGTGTGTCCCTGGCAGTGCCCACAGCCCTCCATCCCTTCTACACCCCAACCTTCTGGCCTCCTCTAGCTGCCTCCCAGCCCTACATCCAGTTTTCCCCACTCCTGGGAGAATGCATGGCCATGGGAATGCTGCTGTAAAGGCTCACAGCTTCCAAAAAGGCAAAAATAGTTCCAGTCTCCAATGAAGGGTTTCCAGCAAGGAGCCCATCACATTCTGGAGCACTGTATTTTTTCAAGGAGCCAAATTCACCTTGCAAAAATTTTGCATAAGGCTCTAAAACAGATGTTGATGAACTGATACCATTCAGATAGTCTTTAAAAGATTTTTAAAGAAAAAATCAAGCTAGATTATATACAATATAATGTATATTCATTCATATATTCTTCAGCTGTGTTTGCTGTGGGTGATGGGGTGAGCTGCACCACTGCCCACACTCCCTGGTTTCCCGTGGAGCTCAGTACCTGAAGTGTCATCCAATGCTGGGCATGTGAGGCTGTCTCTGTGTCACAGCACCTTGAAGCAACAGTTCCACCCTGGGCACCACCAAAAAGTCACTCAAGAACCTGCTTGTGGGTGACAGAAGGATAAAATATTGAAGCAAGGGAAAAAACAAGCTCAAAATCTATGCCAATATTACAGATCAGCTGAGCAGACTGGAAGCTTGTGACTGGGTATTGCCTTTTTCAGCTCTGAAACTCCATTTGAAGGGGCAGTCAAAGGCCCTTTTTTCCTCCTCAGTTTTCTATTATGTGTTATTCACATTTTCATGTGGTAGTTTCTAAGAGAAATGCACACCTCCCAGCAACTAATAGAAAATTCAGATAATGAAGACTGCAGCTCCTGATAAAAAATCTCCAGGAATGAATTAGCCCTAGATGGTTTTACTCTCTGCTTTTAAATCCATGTTTATAATGAAGGAAGAATGCTAGCTGATTTGAGAAATCAAAACCCCACTACAAATTACAAGTCAGGAAATACTTTACCTTGAAGGTGAAAGTTGCACTATTTAACACCAAAGATAAAGAAGCCACATGTCTTTGTTTTACCTGTCCAGGCATGTTTTTGTAATACAGCAGCCTGGTGTAATGACATTTCTTATTTCAACTGTCCATTTGTCACATTGGGTTTTCTTCCTGGTGTAATAGCACAGAAAAAGACCAGGACTGGGAACTTAATGTCTTTGTTCTTTGTTCCTGTCTGTAATTCTCAGATTCTCATGTTTCTTGATACTACATGAATGCCAGCAAACAGATTTTTGCCTTTCAGGCTGTGCAGTCCATTTCTCCAGACGAAGAGCAGAAGTCTCTGTGTCTGGCAGGTGCCTGGAAGCTCTTCTGGCATCCTCGGGACAGACACAAGAGACAGCCTGAAGGGCAGCTGCAGGATGGGCAGCTGGGAGGGGCTGGAAGGGGGTGGAAGGGGCTAGAAAGGGGTGGAAAGGTCTGGAAGGGGCTGGAATGGGGTGGAAGGAGCTGGAAGGGGCTGGAAGGGGCACTGCTTAGTTCCAGACCCAGCCTGTGGGCTCAGCGTGAGAGAAGGCAGGGAGGGAAAGCTTTTTGCTGTGAATTTTTCAAGCACTTCAGGGAATGGTGCAAGCATCTCATTTGTACTGTGTGGGATGTCATTTCTGCTGGCTCCCAAGGCAAAACCTTTCTGAGCTGCTGGCAGTCATGCACACATGTAGAGACAAGACACCCTCATCAATGAAAAGCTCTCTTAGATGCCTGAAACAAAAGCTCAGGTTCAGACTGTTCAGGCATATTCTGATTTGCTTCTGTGACTTTGCAGAAAAAGGGTATGATTTGCTTTCTCCCATCTTATCATGAAGGTATGATTTGCTTTCTCCCATCTTATCATACTTCTATCCCCAGAGTGTCCATATCTGTTCACCAAACCTGGCTGCTGCAGTTTTTGGGCAGCCTGGCTGAAGAACAGGGTGAGGGCTGCAGACAGTGAGGCAACAGGGGCCTCTGCATCCATTGTAGTCCCTTAAAACTCATCTTTCCACAGGGTTGTGTGCCTGTTTACCCTCTCTTTCACCTACTGAAAAAGCTGGACCAGTAAAATGCTCTTCATTGAATTTTACAGAGGGACAAGGATGGCATGAACAGATGTTTCTGGAAATCCAGCCTTAATACTCGCTGTTCACAGCCCCCAGGCAATCCCCACATTTCTGTGGTGCCATTTGTTGCAGGCTTTTTCCTGAATAAAACACTTTAAAACTCTCCTGGGGACAAGCAGAAGCCCAACTTCTGTTTCCAGCCCTCTGCCAGAGTTCATTCTCTGGGTCACTGTCATTCCTCGCTAACCCAATAAATTTTCCAAGCTGATTAATTCAGGCTCCTGGTAACAAGTGGTTGTGCTGGGAGGCTGGGATCCAGCACTGGGCACCGGCTCCCCCTGCACGGGAGCCCCAGCTGGCAGCAGCACATGGCTGCAGGCTGGGGAGGTGCTGCAAGCTCTGACAAAATGCTGCTGCTGCTACCCGGCACTACAAAGCAGCCTCTGAGAGTGTGCTGTCCCTCCGAGGTACAGAGATGAAACAGCCAAGACGTGAAGAACTTAAATATTTCATCACAGACTTTCCTCCATTTTGTTCTTCATTTACACTGGTAAGTTACACACACTTTTAAACTGAAAAAAAAAAATTGAAATATTCTTTGTTGGGATGTCGAAGTGCACCTACTTCCACCCCCTGCCTCCCAGGAGTGATGAATAAGTACCACCTAAATGGGTCCCCACTGGGAGTGAATGTCCACAGAGCTCCTGCATGAGCCACAGGCCATGTGCAGGAATATTTCTCTGAGATTCAAAGCCAGGCTTCTCTGAAAGCACTGCAGCCACCTCCTGAAGGAGTAGCTCTGAAGAAGCAGATGCTCTTTCAGAGCCATCTGAATGCTTCACCCAGTGCAGACAGGGACACCACAAGCACAGGTCTGAGCACTGCCATGCAGACCTTCAGCCAGGGCATGGCAGGGCTCTTGGCATGGCATCCTCAGGGGAAGGAGAGGGGCTGTGGGCAGAAAAACCATAGTTAATCATGGTAACTGTTTTATAGAGGGGTGTTTTTCTTTTACAGGGAAACGTTGGGAACAAATTAGAGATGGGGAAGAAAGGTCAAGCTAATAATGGAGCAGGGGAATAACAGTGGAATATAAAAAATACCTTATGTTATAAAAAAACTCAATCTCTCCTTTGGAATCAGTGCTTGAAGTAGGAGTTGTCCAGTGTGTTTACACCACCTTTCTAAATGATCCTGGGATTCAAGGAGAAAATACTGTCCCCAAACAGCTTTCCAAAGGGCTGTTGCACAACTGCAGCTTCAAAGGGTAACCAGCAGCATTCAACTGAACACTTCATCTGTACAAACTCCAGCAGCATTCTGGTGAGGAGAGAAAACATCAGAACCCCCTTCTTACAATAAAATAGCCTGGAGAAGGGCTCAGTAGCTTGGACCAGGGAGGACCATTCAAAAGTTACCATCAGTTAGTTATTTACAACCCTTTTCAATGGTCACTGAAATCTCTGGTAGTGTTTCAAGGCTTCTTAGCTTTCTTCCACTTCAGCTCTGTGTCAAGAGCAGAGTTGGACACTTAAAACTACCTGCCTTGATCAAGGGGTTGAAAACAGTGACCTCCAGAACTCCCTTTTAGCCTCCATTTTTTATGATTCTAGAAAAAATCCATTTGCTTTCAGTGAAATCTAACTTTTAAAGAGATGTCAGATTTAGGTTGCCATATCACAAAGAACTTAGAGGAACATTTGGTTCCTAAATCCCTTGCACTCTAACAATTCCCTGGCCATTTCTTAAAGGTCAGTGTAATTTTTCTTTAGCCCTAATGATCACAAGTGAAAGCTGGAAACCCTGCTGCTCTGTGAGCAGGAACCAGCCCGAATGCTCTTATTGGTCTCTTTTAGTGCTATGAACGCATTGCTAATTGCAGCAGTGACACAACTGGAGTGCTAAGGGGAGATTATTGTAGCTGCAAAATGCCACTGTGCTGGCTGGAGCACTCTGCAGGAGCTAATGCCTCGATTAAGCTTTCCAACATCTGCTCCGAGTGCAGCCCAGGGGCTGGAGCCTGGCACTGCTGCTGTGAAACCACGGCAGCACTGGGGAGTTCCAGGGCTTGTAACCACTGCAGGGAAGGGCCCGTGGCTCCACAGCTGTGGGGGAACGTGGGCCATGGACAGGAGTCACTGTCTCTGCTGAGATGTCCTGGCTTGGTGTCTGAGGCTCTGCTGCCACTGCAGTGGGTCCTGCAGAGGGCAAGGCAGAGCTCAGGCTGTGCCAGGAGGGGACAGATGGAGCAGCTCGAGAACTTCACGGGGTGATCTCCCCATGCTGGACACTGCACAGGCATTTGCCACCCCACAAGGAGGGTAATGTGGCTCCTCCAGCCCGTTCATCTCATGCCAGGGTCAGCCTGTGTGCTGCACACACCAAAATCAGAGCAGGCTGGGCTGCTCCAGCTGGGAATTTGCTCATCTGGAATGTCAAGTGCAAGCAGCCACTGACACAACTGATCACAAAATGGCACAAACTCATTGTTTCCCCTTCTTCTGACACCACGGATCACAAAATGATACAAACTCCTGCTTTCCCCTTCTTCTGACACCACATTGTTTGGGGGAAAGGTCTGCAGAAAGAAGCCTGTGGCTGGCAGACGACCTGAACATCTGGCCAGGCAAGGCACACATAGCTACTGGAACTGAATGCAGAGTCACTCAGTGCATTAGAGAGAAAGATGTAAAGGCAAAACAAAATGCTTTTCCCAATACTGATTTTAGCCTGAGAGGATGAGGTGCTCCAGCGACTCACCTTGTGCAGGGTGTGCTCAGGTGGTGCATGATCCAGACTACAGAGACAAATAATCCAGGAACCAGAAAAGGAAATGACCATTTTCAAAGCAATTTTTAATTATTTCATACATGTGTTTGAGCTTTCAGACCACCCTGTGAAGAAATGCTAAAACCCACAACTTCTTCCCATTGCCACTTTCTGCATTTAACCCTCACCAAGGGAAAAAATACCCACAGTAATCCCATCAAGATGTTGCTCTTACCCAATGAAGGGGAAACTGCCTAATTACAAAACTAGAAAAGGTAAAAAATTGTACAAACACTTAAAACACCTGCAAGAAAGCAGCTGGTCATAATGTTGAAAATTATCAACAAAGTGCATTTCCAGTGAAAAGCCTTCATATTCTGCAAGATTACAAGCCCAGAAGTTCAGTGCTTAAGAGTTTGCCTGGATACTCTACAAACACATATGTAACCATACAATTAATTCCTTTTTAAGAGCACCACACAAGAATTTCTAGGGTGAGCTACCAATTTCCACAATCCTAAATCACTTCTCCCAGTGGGATTTTCAGGATGGAAAGCTGCCCATCACCACCAGCTGGGGGGTGCCTGACCCCTCACAAGCAGTGTCAGCAGAAAGACCACAAAGTGATAGATGAATCCATGTGAGCATAATGAGGATTGGCATGAACCTTCCTCCAGCCTGTTGCTGTGCAAGGCAGAGCCCAACCTCCCCTCGTGCTGCAGGGCACTGGGTCTGCTCTGGTTTCATGTTCTCAGGCTGTCCCAGCAGCTGCCCGGAGCACAGCCAAGCCTCCCCCACGTTTGGAGCCAGAGGCAGATGTGCTGAATTACTGTGAGAGCCTGCTCTTGAGGGCTTTCCAGGGCGGTTGGAAGCTGAAAGCAATGAAAATTTAAAGAGAGTTTCTGCCTGCTTGAGACTTTCACCGTCCTGCTTGAAAAGTGAATGAGGTAAAATCACTTGGAAAAAAAAATTATATAAGTGACACTTTCTTCTCCTTTTTTCACATGACTTCTGCAGCTTTCCTCATTCCAAAACCACCTTTTCTTCCATTTTCTCACAGACACTCCTGGCTTCACTGTGTCCTTTCCATAGACTGTCAGAGCCCACCACTCCCTCTTTTCTCCTTGCCCTTTTCAATCTGGTTAAATTTGCTTTTTCCTCACAGACCATTTCCAAGCAGTCCTTCCTCACCTTTCCATAGTCTCACTCTCCAGTTATTTTCAAAACTCAATCAAAACCCAAAGCTTTATTTCTAGGACTTTAACTATTTTGTTTTCCCCATTTCTCTGTGTTTTTTTTTCCCCTGTTAAGTGCTTTTCAGTGCTATTTGCATGACAAACACCAGACACAGAGCTGAGCTCTGTTATGCAATAATGTCCAGCCTGAGAGTCAGCCAGGTGTAAAGAATAATCCTCAACATACTGGTCTGGGCTCCAGCTCCCACTTGCACTCATGCACCCAGAAGGCAGCAGGACAGCAGCCTGCAGCCCATTTTGACTTTTCCTGACATTTTTGCCCCCCCTGAACTGATTCCAGTAATTTATCTAGGGACTGGCCCCACTTAATCCACAATCTTTTCCATCCATTGGACTGAACAAGAATTTATTTCCCATAAAAGTTATCTTAATTCTTTCTGAAGGTTGCCACCTTTAAGAACAACTGACATCCCTCACCATGTATTACTGAGTTATTTCTTATCCTGCCAATCATTTGCCCAAAAACTGAAACCAAGTACCCCAAAGGTGTGACTAAAACATGAAAGAAATGCACCCAGAAGGAGCACATCTCCCAAAAATGGAATTTCAGGATCGTCAAACTAACAAATACTGGAAAAAGAAGAGAGACCATAGGACTACAGAGAAGAAAGGAAACCCTGGACTTCATTTTCTGATATTATAAGGTTATGAGGGAATTAGATTGGCCCAGTTTCCAGAATGAGCAATGGGACAAGCTGAAAAAGACTTTGAAAACGGCTGGCACAAACACTAAAATTTCCTCAGGCGAATGAAGAAATAGAAGGTGGGAGGTGGTGTGTCATAGAGGATGAAGAAAAATATCTGACCACTTCTTAATTTTATCCAACACCACGTAGACAAGACCTGCCCCACAGACTCCCCTGGGACACTGCTACGCCCTCCTGAACCCTCTGGAGTGACAGCAGGAGCTGGCTCAGCCTTCTTTGCCCAGTCTGGAAAGAGGAGGCTGAGCCCAGCTCCGGCCCAGCCGCCTCCAGCACTGACACAACGCGCAGACACCCGGCGTGAGTCATCTGCCAGCTGAGGTAAGAGCCTGGAGAGATTCCAGTGCTCCTGATGAGACCAAGAATACCCACGGTAGTGAGAACTTCCATGGGATCCTTCCTGAGCTCTTCTTGGAGTGACAGAAAGTTCATACTGGACAGGAAAGGGTGCCAAAATTATTCATGTGTGTGATGAATTCAGGGACTTCTGGGGTTTGGATGGGCACATCATCATGGGCAGGAACTGCTCACTTCCTAATGGAGTGAGGGGCATGAGGAGGAGGGAACAGCAGCTGTGTGTGCTATTCACTGCCCCAGCATCTCCTGAAGGTGAGCTGGTGGCCTCCCAGAGCACACGTGGTGGGGTCCTCTCACGTTTTCACAAGCTTTGTTCTGTTGGAGCAGTGTCATGACTGGTGCACACACAGATCCATGGAGGCAGGTCATACAGAGAAGAGAGGAGAAGAGACATGGCCCTACCTGACCCCCCCGGTAGGGCCCGGCAGATGGAAGACTACAAAGAACTGACAAGGTGATGTATTAATTAACGTGGCATCAAGCATTTCCATCACAGGAGCAGCTAAAGCAGTGTCAGGTTGGTCGGGGGGTTGTGGAGAACAAGCTGAGAGCTTGAACAGACTTCAGAGAACAATTGTTGCAACAGGCACATCAGTTTTGAAGAAGCGCATGCCAGCAGTCCCTGGAGGTCCAGGCAACACCCTGGCGTTACTGCTGGATTAAAAATTTCATGTTGAAACACAGGAGTTCAACCCTGGGGAAAAAAAAGTTACAAATGCCTGTCTTAGCTCTCATTTTAAAAGCCCTTGATTAAGAGGGAGAAAAAAAAATATATATATTTGTGATTGAACCAAAATGGGACAAGTCCCAGTCCTTCCCCACAGGACACACATACTGTGTGTCAGGCTATCCTGCAGCAACAGTGAATATAAATGCCATGAATTGAGGTGATTTATGGCAAGCCTTTCAGAGCCCACCAACTATTGTAGTTAACGTACAGACTGCTGTTAATGTGACTGTGTAATTTAAGCCTCAAACTTTTCCTTAGCCAGAGAATTCAAATAAATTTTTAAAAACCCCACACATAAACTCTGCCAAAATTAAAGCTTACAAATAAAAGTTACCAGGTGTTCAAGCCAAATTCGCACATGCAGTGAGCAGATACCTTGAAGTCAAGGTGCTTTATGCAGCCAGGAGAACATGAAGGAATGGTGGGGCTGTGGGAAGGTTTCTCTGGGCCATTTCATCGGGGTGTGTTTGGTTTGGTCCCCTCTCGGCGCTGGCCTGAGCGGTGCCAGCTGGCAGCAGAACCTCAGCAGCCCTGCAGCCCCTCTGCTCCTCCCAGCACGCTGCCAGACACACGGGCCCAGCCTCATGGCCCTGCCAGGAGCTCCAGGCAGGGCCTCTGCAGGGTCTGGAGCAGCAGAGAAGGGTCAGCGTGGCAGGGACACAGCCCCTGCTCCAGGGGACGTGTCCTGGGGCTGCTGCCAGCACTGCTGTTCCCATCCCGCTGACGGGGGACAGCGTGTCCCACAGAGCAACAGCCAGGGATTCCTCATCTCTGACACACCCTGAGCAAGGCAGACCTGGGGACAGACACAGGGAAAGCCACAGAGGGAGGCCAGGGAGCAGTGGCCCTGCTCAGGAGGAGCAAAGTTACCCAAAATTAACATTTCATGGCACTTTGGCTGAAAGAGCGAGAAAATCTGAGAGCATCTCAGTGGACCTGGGCTGTGAGAAGATTGCTCCACTTAGGAAGGTGGGGTGAGTTGTTGCAGTGGGAAATTAAAAATATTCAGAAAGGCAGCTGCCAGAGTTATGTGTTGATATAGATTTTTTCTGATCTGCCAGTGAAGTTTCCCAGTGCCTTTAGCTAAATTAAAAACAAGAAGCCAAAGAAACAAACACCCTGCCCATCTGTGTCTCCCATCACACCCTTCACAGAAACACAGCAATTAGTATTTTCCCTTTCAAACATCCTCAAAGGTCAGACCCCTTCTCCCTCAGTCACCACCAAGCCAGGCAGAGCCCTCTGCTCATTTCCCAATACTGAGACCAACATTTGGCATCTGAATTGCTTTCAAGAGGGCATGAAGACTTTCAGAACCTGTCACTTCCCTTAAGGCTATTTCAAGGGGATCCCAGAATGTTTAGAAATTGAAACTATGCCACGAAGTGGCAATTCATGAAAGAATCACTGCAGGAAGCACCTTCAAAACTAGAGCAGTGAGCCCATCACTAGGCATAGATGAAGCTTCAAGTGCTATAAAATGCCCTTTGAGTAATTTCCCCACAGGTCAGGAGGCTGCAGCCTGCAGGATTGCTGTGAAATGATAAGTAGCTCCCACCTGGCAAATGTGAACGAACAGACGGCGCCTCGACAGGAGAGCAGCGAGGCTGGCTGAGGCTCCTTCTCGTTTGGCAGGTTTCCAGGTGTGAAATTCAGGAGTGCAGTTTTCCTCCCTGCCATGTTTTAGTCAGCAGTGCCATTCTGTGCCCTCGCAGCACCGGTGGCCCTTTCTATGTGTCTTTCCTGGGAGCCTAGGAAATGGTTAAATATCTGTGAGTGAGGGATGCCTTTGGCAAGGGGTGACACCTGCCCTTCCACGTGCACACCCTGCTCCCCCTGTCAAGGTGGATCAATGTTTAAGGCAACAGCCTTGACAGAGTGCTGCTAATAAAGATGCAGAGAGCAAACAACAAAAACATCTGAAATAGCAAGGCCACGTCACAGCTTGCTCTGCAGAGATCTGAGCCACTTTGCAGTGAATTTATGGGAGGCATCTTGAAAATGTATGAATAAAGGCCCCATCCTGGATCTGTACCTCAGGTAATGTTCTCCACCTCCCACCACAGCTCAGGGCAGTGTGGAATGCAGGAGACACGTGGCCACCCACTTGTCCTGACCCCTGGTGCATGAGGAAAAGGGGACAGTGGCACTGGTGTCCCTGCACTCTCTTCCTGACACTGACAGTGCTGGGCTGTAGGCAGAGAACATTCCCTGACCAGCGTGGGAGAGGTGAGAAAAGCCATACACACGTCCCTCTCTCTTTTGCACAGGTGTCCTTCTTGAGTAAGTTGCCTTTCACAATTTGCTTTTCTATCAGAATATTTGTTTGTCCAGGCCAAACAAGTCCTCAGGCCCATAAGCTTATCAACACAAACAACACAGCTAATTCTTTGCCTTTAAGGCACCATGCTCTTTGAGGAGTTTACTAATATTGATAAAGAAGGTTTTATTCTCTGTATTAAGAACAGAAAAAAACCTCCAAAGATATTTTTTTTAAAGTCCAGGGATTTATCCAGACATCTGGATGCTTTTTTGCAATTTCTCCAGATTTTCTTGGCCAGTACATTTTGCTGGAAATCATGAGATTTCCAATGGATTTTTGGTTTTCATCCAATTGGAAATACAGCAAGAGGAGTTTTTCCCTCCCAGCCTTCCAGGATTTCTAGTTCATATGCTGGCTGGAATCAGCATATATAGAGGGGCATAAAAAGAAAGCCTTGATTAAGAAAAGCTGAGGAAATATTTGTACTTCAAAGGTATCTTTCCAGCTTGGGGCAATGGTTCTAATTAGTTTCTAATGAAGCAAAGCTGATGAAGCCTTGCTTTGTGGGACTGCTTAGATGACCGCTCACTGCAGAGTAGGACACTGAGGAGGGAGATCCAGGCCTGTGCTAAGCTCGTGCTTATGATCAGATAGTGTGTCTGATGGGTATCTGAATTACCCAGTTCTTAATTAGAGATGGTTATTAGCTCAGAGTCTGAGCCTCTCCATCTCCAGCCTCCAGGTCCCTCTCAAGGACACCTGCTGGGACTGCTTTTGTCACCTATTTTGCAGCATGGATGGAGGGCAAAGGAATGAGTGCTCTGAGCTCAGTGGTGTTTTGTGTCATGCCACCCTCCCACAAAAGGATGGAGGAAAGTGGAGCAATGGAAAGGGAGTAAACTGTGGTGATGATCCAAGGCAGAGATCAGAAACACTCATGTGGCAAAAAAGGAGATAGCAAAAGGAGGAGGAGATGGAGGAGATATGGTCTGAGACAATGGAATAATCTCCAAACACGTGTCTTCTATCCGCCTTTCTCCAAAATCAGCCTGAATCTGGAAAGATACAGTAAAAGATGAAGGACCAAATCCAAACAGGACAGAGTAGGGAAAAAAAATCAAGGTCAAACTGCAGGAGCAATTGAACCACCATGCCAAAGTGGAGAGCAGCATGGGCCATTTGGTGAGGAGTTGTCTCCTCCTACAGAGGCACCACTGTTGGCTTGGTAGCACCCTGATGTCCCCTGTCCCCAGCAGCCATCAGCGGGTCAGCTTCAGCGCAGCCACAGCCATCCCACAGCTCAACCCTGCTGGAAACTCTTTCTCTGTGCACCAGTTCCACTTCCAGGAAATCTGCTTCTAGTGCACTTTGTAAAGACAGGATTCCAGGAAAACAGATGTCATGCACTTGGAAGAATTTTGCATTGTATTTAATTTCACCGGCGTGTGGCGAACCCACAGCGAGTTTCAACCAGAGCAGGCTCTGACAGCAGCCAAGGCACTCATGGGCAGCTGTAGGACACAAGGCCTGGGCCATGCTCAGGGTCCCCAGGGGTGACAAAGGCAGGTCAGACACCCTGCGTGGCCTCACAGGGCTCCCAGTGGTTGCTCACCCAGAGCAACAAAGCTTTTGTTGGTCAGAGCAACTGAATGCACTGTGATTTATTTGAGAGCAATGCCTGTCAGTGTCATCTAGGAAAAACAGGATGCTCCTGCATGAAAGGAGGGATTTTCCTCACAGGGCACAGGGAGCAGAAGGTGAGCAGAACTTTTGTTACTGCTCTGTACCAAAAGGTGATAGAGAGTTTGCAAAAGCTGTTTCCTATAGAACATAAAACCCCTCTGAAACTTTAACTGAGAATCACTCACAACATGTTTAAGGCTTCCAAAGCCATCAAAGCAAACCAGAATTCATTAAGAGAGAAAATAAGATTGTAATTAATTAACTTATTGAAATTATGAATCAAGGACTATGCAGAAAAGGCTATGCATCACTTTGCAAGTTATTCATTTAATCAAATAACTGGGCTGAAATATTTGCATTAATAATTGCACCAGAAAGTGCTGATCACAATGTTTAATAAATCCATATTGTTAATTCTACAAACTCGATTTCAAGTCTGAGACATTCGTACACAAAGTGCCACCGGTATAAAGGAAGTTTTGGGGCTGTGTCCTTAGAAATTCAAACAAAAGATTCTTCCAGAGCACTCTGACACGTGGCCAGAGGAGCAGCTGGAACCTCACCCATATCATGCCACTCTTTTCTTCTGCAGAAGGTTCGGGATTGTTGTGACAACTCCCAAGCACAGCTTATAACCCAGCGAGGGGACCCTGGCACTGCAGCAACCAACAGCAATTAACCTTTACAATTCCTGGTTTAAATGATTCCTGGTAGCACCTCCCCATGAAGAGCTGTTTCCACAGGCACCATCCAAACCCTCAGCTGTGCCCCAGCTCGGGCACTCAGCCTGGCCCCAGGGAGCTGGGCTTTGGGGACAGTTGCCCTGGTAGCCCTCTCCCAGCCCACTCTGCTGCACTCTGCTTTTATTGCCTTGGATCCAAACCCAGTGACAGCTCTGGTGATTTTTATGTGTTCAGGATCTGAATGTTTTATCAAGCTGTTACACAACTCACTCCAGGCTCATGGAGACACACCAGCCAAACTCATTTTCACTTTCTGGCAACCCAAGGTTCCTCCACTTTGCCTAAAACACCTTAATTTTATTTTGACTCTGCTATTTTCTACTTCATATCTCTGTTATTTCTGCTTTTCACTGATTTGGGACTTTTTGGCTTTGTGGATAAAGCAGCAGAATGACAGTAACACTGAGGCATGAGGTCTCTCAAGCTGCCTCAAATCAGAATAATCTAATTCAGCCATTTGATACAAATGCCAGGTTATTAATATGCCAAGTACAGAGCTTCATTGCTTCAACTTTTCCCCGAGTTGCAGACATACTTTACAAGCAATAGACCTGTAAGGTTTTGTTTGGAGACACTGAGATGTAGTTTTTGCCCTTTTGTCTTTCCTGCTCTTTTTTCCCCATAGATCTATTTGCTAAAATAAATTGAAATTGGGTAAAAGAATATAAGGCACAATTTATACTAGATATATCTGCAATTACTAACTCTGAATTAAACATATTCCTTCATGAATAATGAAGCAGAAATAGGCCAGAGGAAAAATGAGATAAGATCTTCAATCCATGTATTTTTAATTGCTTCATTATCTAAAATTTGGTATGAATAGCAGTGGATACAGTTTGCTGTTAATGCACAAAAAGAAATGAGAATTTTCAACCAAATCACAAAAGGCTATCAAAAATTAATTTTGTGTGCTGTGATCATTGAAAATGTAAGTGATTTTGTGGCAGAGTGACATAAAAAATACCATTTATATGCTAATAATGAACAAGTCATATTTTTTCATTTTGATGCAAAATAAATTTTATTTTCATTTTAATGAACTGTAATGAATTATAAGCTGTTTCTTTTTATCTTCAAGTAAAAGCTGGGGAAAAGATAATGGAAGGTTGACAAGAAGATTGCCCCTGAATGAAAATAGGATGGAGCAGAGCATGACCCTTGTTTTGACCTGTTAAACTCCTCTGCTGACTTGGCAAAGCTGCCATTTAGGCCCAAGGTGAGCACTGCCCATCCTTGGGCAAAAGAGAGAAAATCCTCCACACTGGCTGGAAAAACTCCACCTTTATTTCACACCAACACAAGCATCCTCAGAAGGGCTGTGCCATGCTCTCCTCCACGCAGGTGCAGCAGGTCCCAGCCTAGGGATAACTTCTGTATCCACAGATAAAAGCACAAGGTACACTCGTTATATTGGCAGTCCCTAACTCTGAATTAAACATGTTCCTTCATGAATAATGGAACCCAAAAAGGCCAGAGGTACTAAGGAATCTGATCCAAAGGCTATTAAAGCCAATGAAATGTCTTGCATTGATGCATACCATATTAATAAATAATTATGGGAATTTTTTTTGCTGTAATTCCTAGAAGAACCAGGCACAGCCAGGATCTTTATCACTTCAATTGCTGCACACAACACAGGAGATAGTCCTGTCCTAAGGGCATTACAGTGCAAGGATAAGGCAAGAGATAGTGAGCTGGATAAGGGCAGGGAACCCAAATAAGCTGTGAGATTGTTGTGCTCAGCAATTATGTGCAGCAGGCTTGGCACAGCAGCTGCTCCAACACTTCTGAAACAGTCGAGCGTGTACCAACACTAGCTGAAATCAATAGATATTGCAAACATTAAACACCAGGAAAACCCAGCTCAGCTTTTTAAAATGAGCCAACCATAATGAAAAGTTGGTTTGAAACTGTTTGTCTTGTATTCACTGCTCCTCGTTCACACCAGAGACTTTCCTCAGGGTACCTGAGAACAGCCTGCTGGATTTCAGCCAACTTCTTTGCACCTCTCTCTTGTGGAAATGCCCATACATAATCAAATTCCAGCTTTAACTTCCTTCTTGGGGCCTTCTGGGTATTATTTAAACAACCTGTTGTGCACAGTGTTGCTGTGTCCACCCCTGCTTCACCTACAAATGCAGCCTCACACACATCTGCAGAGGGTGCTGTGTCTGGGGGGGATTTCAGAACACCTACTTGAGAGGTTACAGTGCTTGTAGTTTCCAATTTGCATTTTTATGCATGATAATACCTTTAAGAAGCTAATTTTAAATAACTCCATCTCAAGAAGAGCCCTCCTGCTTATTATTTGGGCTGGAGTAGTAGAGGTAACACATTGATGATTGTTTATTAAACTTTGCCTTGAAAGAGCTGAATCTTGGCAGAAGGACTCACAGCAATGGCATAAGTTACAGTACAGAAAATTATGATATTGTATATGTATCTCATTGATTCCATGAGTCTATATTAGGAAAAGTATTTCACCCTGAAGGTAATCATCCACAGCTCCCCGCTGGGCTCATCCTCACCCCGTCCTTGGGATCTGAGCTCTCCTCAAAACATCACACACATCTGCTCTGTGCTTGTTTGTGCAAATAATTACTCACAGGGTGTTGGATTTTTTGTTGTTGGTTTTTTTTTCCTACAAGTTTTACCTTTGTTACTCCTCTATGAATCATGCACTTAACAGGGTAAAAAAAGCAATAAGTAGCATTTTATCTTGGCCAACTGCTGGGTGAAGCAGGCAGTGACCAAAACCACTGCAACTCTGCTCCTCGGTCTCACCAAAATACTTCTAAAAATAACCTGGTAAAATTATGGAAGACATGAAGTGTTGCCTAAGAAACAAACTACTGAACCAGTCTGTACACCAAAAACTAAAAGAAGTCAGAGTTATTTGGAAGCCCACATCAGGATACTTCTGCAGGTGATTCTCCAGGTGGAGTTTGGCCTTAATTTTGCAAGAGATTTCACTTCAAGGGAGAATATTGGATTGGAGAAGGACACAGCAATATATTTTTTCAGCACTACCACTCATGCAGCTGCATCATGTTTTTATCCTGACAATTTCATTGATTTCAAATTTTTAAAAAATGTAGTAAGTGTTTTCTGAATCTTGATGCTAAAAATAAAAAAGAGGAGGCTGATGCAAAACAGAGTAAAAGCATTTAAAACTTGATCTAAAATTAAAATGACACTAAATATTTCTGGACATCGTGGTCTAACTTACATATTTAGCCAGTGACCTTATGGATCAAAGGGCGTGTAAACTGCAGCTAACAATTTCTGGTATTAAAATTCATTTAGAGAACTGCAGAGGGTAACATAGCACAGAAAAATATGAAAGATGACAAAACTAAACTTCTGAAAGAAACCAGATTATTGGTAATTATTACTGTAGAGAAGAAATAGCAGCTGTGATAACAGGGCACTGAGTCATTAGACAGACATGTAAAGCAGAAGATGATAAAATAGAGATATGTACTATTTACAGGTAATAGCAATTTCATTCAGAAAGCAACCTGAGATTTGAGGGGAATTTATTACTAGGTGCAATCATGAACCTGCCCATCAAAAATAGAGAAATAACACAGTTGGAGTCATGTCCCAGAGAAAAACTCAGGAGCTGGACTGGAAGAAACTCCCTCTGGTATGAAAAAAGAAATGTGTGTGAGAAGCTGATTTTATTAGCATATTGATTACAAATCAAATTGACCAAAAAGGCTTTTAGAGAGGCTGGCACTGTCCAGTGCTAACAGCAAACAAACCCAAGCAACAGCTCTGTGACCCGTGTGTGCCTCGGGGTCCTGTCCTTTCCTCGAGGCACTTTGAGGCCACTGGGTTGGGTGTCATAGAGAAGGATGTTCCCAAGATGAACTACAAGGGGTTAACGAAGAAGGAGAAACTCTTGGCCAACAGTTTAAAGTCACCTGACACAAAAGAACTCATGATCTTCAAACAGGCTGGCAGCAGAGCACGGCAGATGAACTCCTGTGCTTGCAAACCCAGGCTGATTCCAAGATAAATACAGCAAAAATCAGGTGCAGACATCCATGAGGAAGTAAACAGGATTAAGACTTTTTACAGATGGAGACAACAGCTTGAGGCTTTCATAGCACACCCTTGTGAGCTCATCCCAAACCAGAAGAGACTGACAAGGACAGTGCCTGAGCCTGGCTTAACCAGCTACAAAACTCCCTGTTTGTATTTCCATTGGCTGTCTATTGCCCAGCACTGTTTATGCCTTCAAAGGCTATTAGCAAACCTACCAATTATTTGTTTTCCTTTCCTTTAGTGTCTGCTTTATTTTTTTTTCCTTGAGCTAAATGTTTAAATTTCCAGTTGCTGAATAAGGAAATAGCTTAAGATTCATTTGCAGACTTGGTTTTGTTTTTCTCCTTCTCATCTCTGGGATGTAAAGAATACTCACATTGTGCTTGACAAGATCTCCCACACAAGGCATTTTTGTAAATCCTATTGACTTATCCTAATTATTTCCCAATTGTTATTGTGAATTTATTTGAAAAGTAATAAAGAAAAGAAAATTACAAGAAAAAAATTGACTGTGCAGAAGACCCCCAAAATGAAGCTGAAGAGTAACAAACTATATTTTCACTCTTGGAAATGTGCATAAAAAGACTACGTAAGCAGTAACAGAAAAATAACAGATGTTTACAAGAAAAAACCAAAACTGAAGAAAACACAGAGATATGGATAAACACAGTTTGACTCAACCAATTAGAAACATTTGTTTGATTCAACAATGAAGCTTTGACAAGTGTCAAAGTTTCTGTTTTAGTTACTGTCTTGACATAGTTACTGAAAATTGCCCGGATTTTTAAGGATTTGTCCTAATCACATAAAATTGTACCATCATTTTCTTTGGCTGCTCCTCTGCTCAAAAGAAAATCTTGCCAACAAGAGACATGTAAGTCTTAATCATGCTTGAACAAGGAAGACTTACAATTCAGCTCTCAATAAGACATAATGAGTCAGATAGAAGGTGATTTGCTTGTTCACATTGTTCAGGCAAATTACAGATTTTCTACAAAATCTCCATAATTTTTTCCAAATATAATTCTGTTATTGTATGCTGTGTCTGTAAATTTTCCCACTTTTTTATCATTCTATTCAGGTTTGTATACATTGAGAAACAGAGCCTGGGAAGGAGGCAGATATCTGCCTGCTTGACACACTTTTGTCTAATAGACATTTTCAAGATAGCTGAGCATTTTCAATAGCTCATTTTCAAGAGCCAGCAGTGGCCAAATCTGGGTTACACCAGGCCCCCTCCCTGACCCAACAGCACCCACAGAGGAGCTGAAGGCAATTTCTGTAAACAGCCCCTGGTTTTAGACCTAGGAGGGGCTGCTTGCACCTCGGCTGTCTGTGACACAGGCAGGAGCTGAGCTCTGCAGCTGCTCAGGAGCTCCAGGAGCAAGCAGGACTTGGGAATCAGAGGCCACAGCTGCTCTTGAACTCCTGCTAACACTGTGCAGCCTGAGGAAGGGATGGAAATGTTCCAGGTTAGACATGTCTTGGCATCAGAGGTCTTTATGGAGACTGAATTCAGCTGAGCCCACCCCAGGGGACATGAAAGTAAAAACCAGTTTGCATGAAGCCTTTCTTGCTCACCATTCAGTATATCCTCCTCCCTAAGAACCTCCTGCTTATCTATCAAAGGCTTGCAATGGTTGTTTATCACAGCCTGGGCAGCCAAGGATCAAAGCCTAGGAATGAATCTGAAGGAAGAATGGCAGGAGGGAAGAACACCCTTTCCACCCTGCTGCTCCTTCATGCAGTGCATGCCAAAATTGAACAACAGCTCAAAAAAGCCTCCATCTCCAGTCGTGTGGCACTGATTGTTGGTTCAATAACCACTCAGGTTCCACAAGCCCATGCATAAAGAGAACCAAAGAGATGTATTACTGCACATTTTTCTCCTTTGAGACAAGTCTGACTCTGTGATACTGTGCAGAAAAGTCATGTGATAGATCTGAGAGGAGCAATGACAAAATGACAGGATGGGCACTACTGTGCTGGCCCCAAATCAGGCTCTGCCAATAACCTCCACAATTAGGTGGCCCCAGGCACAGATGGGCTCTTACAGTCATTCAGTCAGCAGTGTTGGCTGGGAGGATACAGGCATCCTAATTCATCAGCGACTTGGCTGAGATCTTGATTTGCTCTCTCTGTTTGCTCAGTATAGGATAAATAATGTATGATGGATTTGGCTTTGTGCCCAGAAGGAAGGTCTGAAATTGTCCCTCCTCCAGACATGCTTTGTATTTTCTGGGTATTAGCTCCTGGTTTTCTTCAAGTGCCAGGTGGCCTCTAGACCACCACACAAGAGCACTTTCCTCTTTCATGAAAAGTTGGGTGTGTAATGAGTGATACAAAGCCTAACAACAAAAATTCTAAAATGTAATACTCCTTCCTCGAGTCCATAAAGTCAGTTAAGGAAGAACATAAATGTTGAGAGGTGTTGGTGCAAAAGCCCGGAGTTCATTTTACATCATTTGTGTCTGCTGGCTTTCAGAGAACATTGTCTGCAGATTTATGATTCACCAGGTAGCTCTAAGAATGTCTGGGCACTTTGGAAACAGCCCTTGGACTGCTATAAAAGAGAATGGAAGCTGAAGAGGATGCTGTGAAGTAATTGGGTTATTAACTTCTTCCATGCTGAATGACATGCAGGTGTACCCAGAAAGTGTTCTTTATTATTTTTGAACACATTGCACCAGTGTGCAGAGCTTTTGCCTGCCTAGAACTCTTGTTTTCTTTCAGATTTTACAATACACTTCAATCTGGCATGTGGTCACAACGAGGCCATCACTGGGTATGACCACTTAGGAACTGCTGCTTTTCAAGTGGCTGCAGTAGGAAAACCAAACTGCTGCATGCACCTCAGGGCTGCTGTGTCCATGAGCACTTGCAGGGTCAGCTCTCAGTGCTGTGTCTTTGAAACAAGCAGAATTTACAGGATTTTATAGCCAAAAATCAAACCTGTGTCAAAGAACTCTGCTGCTTCACTTCTCACTTTTTTTCCCTGACTTTAAGACTTAAGCACATGTCTGAAAGAAGAATGCAGAGCAGCAGCACATGTAACCACACTAATCAAGGCTGGAGAAGGCTCATTACCAGGAGCCTGGACAGCAGCTAGAGCTCTCTGTGAGGCAGACACATCACTTGACAAACACAAGTGCTCCTGGACAACTTAGTGTTTAAAAGCAGCAAGGTGCTGGGAAATGATAAATTAGAATGGTCGTGTGGATGCCTTAGTGAAAAGTAAAACTGCAGAAAAATATAGCCATGTCTTCATGAAGAGGAGGGGAAAAACAACCCCAACTGTTGAAAGCAGATGAATTGAAATGTGTTCACAAAAATAACAGAAGACATATAGATACCCACAGCAACCATCCCCACTGGGTTCCATCTGGAGATCGGGGAGCCGAGAGGGAGAAGAGGCACAAATGTTGAAGTGTCTCAGGGAGGATATTACATCTAGGGGATGTCTTAGCAAGCAGGCTCCAAACACAAAATTGATAGCAATCATTTATTTATTTTAAAAAAGAATGTTATCCTAGAGGAAATAAAGCATCAAAAGAAGCCAGCATGTTGTGTATTTCAGATGCATCACTTTACACATAGCACAAATACATTTTTCTTATTATTTTTAGGGGAAATAAGCCCTAGGTAGTCTCATAATGTCTTGGTAGAGTGTCAAAAGGAACCTGAACATTTCAGTCAGATCTTGTTTGGAGGGTACTGTAATGCATGTTATTTGGCAAAGAGATTTTCAAAGTGCTGCCAAGCCTCAGTCAGTTTATGGGTTTAAGAACTCAGTTGTTTAAGGCCCTGTTTACAAAGCAATGCATCATGTCACAGCATGGCACTGACGTTGCAAATGGCTCCCAAATTTTGAAAAAACTTTACTCTGCAGTGGAATACAGATCACTCTGAGACACAGCCACAGGCTTTGGGAGGAATGCAAGCACTCTCCCACACAAACAGTGTGCCAGCTCCTGAGCTGGTATAAATCAAAGCAACTTTTTTCAGATAAAGAGAACAATGGTTATTTATATCCACTGAATCATATTGAATATCTCTTGAGCAACACTGACCTAAGAGCCTCAGGACCAGATCCTCAGGCAGAGCTGGATGCTTAATTCCTGCTGGTGGCACAAAATTAAGTATTCAAACCCTTCCATGGAATTCAGTCTAAGTGAAACAGCAACCTACAGGCACATTTAAAACATGCAATAAATACAGTGCACTTCATCCCTGTCCAGAGTAGTTCCAGCTTTGACACCAGGAGAGCAGTGGCAAGCAAGGCTCAGGTTAATTAGCCCTGCTAGAAGGGCTGTGCTGGGCTAACACAGCTCCCCAAGGTCTGAGCCACTGCCTCTGCTGAGCTCTGCCTTGTGGACCTACTCGTGTGCTTGCTGCTGGTTCATGGCTTGCTAACACCAGGCTAAGTCACAAATCCTGTTTGCACAAATGGCAGAAACCATTCGTTCAACACAGGGCTGGAGGAGGGGAACAGCATTTGGGACATCACAGCTCAGGGGTACCACAGGTTACAGCCCTCTCAAAACACAGCCATGCAGGGGTGACTCTTTCACACAGCTCTGAACAAAGGGCCTGTGTTTAAAACAAAGCAAAACCACTCTACTGATCAGAACATTTTCATTTAGCTGTATTTCTCTGGAAAAACAGAGTAATGTGTAGGTTTAGCCATTCTGCAGAAAGGATCTGGGTACTGGTGGGTGCCAACCTGAACATGAATGAGCCATGTGCCCTTGATGTAAAGAAGGCAAATATCTCCAGCAACTTGGGTTGGTAGAAGACCACCACCAGCAGACACAGGAGGTGATCAATCTCCTCTACTCAGCCCTGGGGAGACAGGGCTGCAGCACTGCTCATCCAGTTCTGGACAGGTAAATACTGGAGCCAGTCCAGTGAGGGGCTACTAAAACGATTAAGGGCTGGAATCATTCATGTGAGGAAAGGCTGGGACAGATGGGTTTGCTCAGGAGTGGCAGTGTCTCTTTAATGCATGTAAATATCTGATGGCAAGCAGTAAAAACACAAAGCCAGGCTCTTTTCTGTGACAGGACAAGAGACACTCATTGAAATATTGGAGAATCCATTTAAACCTAAGAAAAGGTTTGGCCTTTTTTATCTTATGTTTGATCTCTCTGGCAAACACTGGAACATGTTTCCCAGGGGGGCTGTGGTGTCTCCATCCTTGCAGATATTCAGAACCTGAACATGGCCCCAGGCAACCCTCTCTGTTTGACCCTGCTCTGAGCAGGCTGCTGGACCAGGCAGTTTGCAGAGGTGACTTCCAACCTCAGCCATTCTGAGATTCTGCTACTGCTTCACTGCAAATGATAAACCTGGGGGAAGGGAGAGGACAACCTTTGGTAGTGGCAGTCTTGGAAAGCACAGCACACAGCTATGGGCAGGACACTGTGTCCAAAGGCAGCTCTGTGCTCCAGTCTGCACTCTCAGCCAGGCACAGACTGTGGGAGCAGCCCAGATAAACCTCAGAGGCACCCAAGTGATCACTGGTGTAATGGACAGAAACACAGAATAAAGGAGGATTTAACCAGCACCTGATGGGGTGCACAAATTGGGACATAATTGGAGGACAGAAGTACTAATGAGTTATTTAGCTTCTAAGTTACTTGCTGTAGAGTTTCATTACATATTTTTCATACTAACTGAGCATGAAAGTTCCACTTCTGATGGCAAAAAGAGAGCAGATAAAACTCAGAAGTCTACACAGCTTGCTGCCTCTTTCCTCTGCTGGAGAACGATAATTATCTCAGGCCTGCCTAATCCTGTAGGATTTATCCCACATACTCTTAGTGCTTTCATTGTTCTACACTGTGCTGGGCTTTTTCATCCACAGGGCTCCAAGTGCCTTACTGTGGGGAAGGCAAGCAGACCTCTTCAAAAGACCAAAAACCCTCTCCAAG
The DNA here is from genome assembly GCA_013400575.1 of Peucedramus taeniatus. Taxonomy (NCBI): domain Eukaryota; kingdom Metazoa; phylum Chordata; class Aves; order Passeriformes; family Fringillidae; genus Peucedramus; species Peucedramus taeniatus. Next base: position 640,100 of record WBNO01018678.1, read on the forward strand.
CCATACACATTTTATGATGCACTCATCTCTCTTTATGATTGCCAGAACTGGGACAAGTGCTTGGCAAGTCCCATAAGACAGAGGGAAGTTTCTTTGCATTAATTGGGAGGAAAAAGCCAAACACCCTAAGAAGGAACTTGGTGCTTAGTGACTGTGCAGAGTGAGTAAGGAGATGCTGCAGGAGGAGCTTTGACCTCCACACTGCAAGCTCAGGGTGGACTCTCAGTCCTGTCCAAAGCACCACAGGTCAACCACAGGTGAGTTACAGCAATGTGTGGTAGGGTCTAACACTACCTCACCTAAGGTAGGCTGGAACAAAGCTTCTCTTCCAGCTAGAGATGATAAAAAGCCTATTAGACACTGACAGCACATCTTGCTCCAGTCACCTATAGGGAAAGTCAGACAGAGAGCAGGGATGTGGTGATATGAAGTTATATATTTACTTAATCTTTGAAAATAGATGGTGAATATCACTGGGGAAAAATTAAAAAAGAAAGACTTCTTTACATGACTTCAGCAGCTGAGGGGCAAAGGTTTTCTTTTAGGTGAGTCTCAACAAGGAATATAAGTTATTTTCTTAGATATCTCTGGACCTTGCTTCCCTTTTTGACAGAACAACAATATCTGCTTTTTGTGGCTGAGTTTTGCAGAAGGTCAAAGCAAGGTCTTAGATTGCTGCTCTCTGCCCATTAGGATCAGGAAATCATTATTTATATTCTGTGTCCTGGCCCAAACCCACACAACAGTGCCTCCCTGTCCATGAATCTGAGGTTGGCCTTAGGTTAGCCCCTCTGAGCTTCCTCAGGAAGACAGGGCTGTTACAAGTAGGCATTAACTAGACAGGAATACCAGAATGAATGCTGACACAGAAAAAGAAAAAGGAAGAAGTCTTCTGCCAAAAGGCTGTTGCAGCCCTGAATAGCACCAATTGTTTATCAGTGCCTTCTGGAAGGGTAAAGGTCTGACCCTGCTTTCAGTTTTCACTGGTCCCCAGCCTTCCCACTGACCAAAAGCCAGAGGAGTCTGTATGAAGTTGACATGAAAGAGCAGCAAGCCAGGGCAGGTTTTCAACTTTCCTGGGCTGAGACTTTACAGTTTAGGCAGCAATAATGTGAGCACCTAAACTCTCATTCTCAAGAGAGGCATATATGATCTATATTACACTATCAACCAATGTATTTATAGCACCAGATCAGCCTTCCTCATCCTAAATTTCTACCTTGCAGAGTTGATAATTACAGATTTACTTAGCTACCGACAGAAACCTGCAAGCTCTTCATTATATATCTTGCAAAGAACTTCATTACTGTGCAATTTGTGATGTGAAGAGTTTCTTAAACAGTCCTCCCCAACCATTTTAACAGTTTGACTCTTTGAATGGAGCTAAGAGGTGAATGATCCAGAGCTCAGTGCTAGAAGGGAAGCAGAGGATGCCCTCACTTTGGGAGGGATGTCAGGGGAGTGGTTGAGCACCAGCTCCCTCCAAACTGACTGCACAGCACAGCAAACTGACCTCCAATTCACCACCCTCTCCAATGCAATTTAGAATTTACTTTCTTTGAGACCATTAAGAACACACAAATGTAATTCCTTTACAGCCTTCTCTCATTGACAGTGGTATCTAAACTCTTTTTGAGAATAATTCATCTATCAAAGTGCATATCTTTGGGATGCAGCACCTCACCTCAATGCTGAGGGGCTTGGAGCAGCTTGAAAACAGATCTCTGGAAGAAGGAATTCTTGCAGGACAAAAAGGGATATTAAATGCAAAGGGCTAAAGCCATGGTGGTGTTTTGTGCTGGCAGCCAGAGCAGCCAGAGCCAGGTGGTCTTTTGGATCAACTTCTACCTCAAATTTCCCAGAGCTGCCCCTCAGTGGGGGATGCTCCTCTCACCAGATCACTGGGTTGCTGTCAAGGACATGGGCTGCACAATCTGCCCTGGCAATCTGTGAGTCCCAGGACACAGGAGCATCTCTCCACAGCCATCATTGCCTGTTTCTGTGGATGGATGCACTCCTGAGGGACCCAACATGCTTAACTTGGTTAGGCAGCAACTGGCAGCTTTGCTCAGATGGCTAGGAAGCATGAACAGCAGTACCTAAATGTGGATTTAATTAAGGCTGCTACCCCTATTAGCATTTAGCTGGAGCTAGATTTTAACCATCATTAGAATCAGCATAATTGCCATATGTCAGAGAGACATTTAATAAGCTATGTATCTCCACTATTTATATTTCAAGAATAAGCTGGAAATAGCATGCATTTTCTCTCCAAGACCCCTTGAAAATTTGACTATTAAAAAGATCATCCTATGTAATATACAATATTTACTATTTCAGGTTTATCTTGCAGCACTGCAGTTTACAGCAAGCTACTGACTGGTAACCTAATTTTGTAGATGTGTAAAATGTTGCAATAAAGAGGTTACTATGTATTTCAAACATTATTGGCCTCCAAGATCTGGGAATTTCTCAGTGAACTCACCAACAGGTTTTATTGGCAGTATAAAATTTACTGTGCTTACATAGCCTTTAAAATGACAAATACATCAGAGCTATCAAAATGCTGGGCTGAGATTACAGAGAAAGAGTCAAAGATTTTAAATTTAATTCTGTGTCCCCCCACACGCCATCTGATGCACAGAAAAATGCAAATGGAGTCACAAGAGAAGTGACAACACTTGTTAAAGAAGTTTTCCTTTCCTCCTTCCCAGAAACATTCACGGGGAATTGATAATGAGGCAGCATCCTGACAGCACAGAAGCCTGAGACACAACAAAAAAGCCTCATTGTAACTCTAATTTGAAACATTTCACCATGGCAAACCAACACAAGGCAAGACCTTTACATTTGTAAGACAAAATGAACCACTTAAAGATATTGTGGGGAAAGTCCTGCTTTACATTAAATGGAATTTATTGCTATATTATTAAACTGACAACTTCTGTAAAGCCCCCGATAAAGACATGCTGGCACGGCTCTGTTCTCTTACTATTAATAGGAACTTCCAGCAGGCAAAATGAAAGTAAATAAATGAGAAGACAATTCTCAAAGACAACAGGCATTTGAAATGAAGATTCTCTGTCAGCCAGAGAGCATGAGAGAGAGAAACAAAAATAAATATAGGTACAAACTCACTATCTGTATCTTTAATAAACACACTCCCTGAAAAATGAGGGTCATCAAGAAAGGTAAATGCCTTCCAGATCAGTAATACATAAATTTTATCTATGTTTTACCTTTTTTGTCAAATCAAATTTGACCAGTTTCCATGTATCTCTCTCATTCTAATGAGGACATGCTTTATTTATTTCAGAGGAAGAAATAGTCAAACTGAAAATGTTCCTGCCTGATGGATTAGATTGCCTTTGGTCCTCTGTGGCTGCTTCAACAATGAGTTATTTTAAGCCACTCTGGAGCCCTTCACTGGCTCCCTCTGGAAGAAGAGGCACCATGGCTCTCACAATGTCCATCAGCAGAAAAGCAAAATTGGCCTCTCACTGGGAAAAATGGACACAGGAATATGCCCATAGTTCAAGTATGAATAAACAGACATTATTTACATCTGTCCACAAGCAAAATAGCAGCAAAAGCAGCATATTCAGTGTCAAAACTGGAAATTTTTCAAAACTGTTCAGAACATGCATTTTGCTTTAAAAAAGTAGGAACAAACTCAGAATCTCAATCATCTTGAAATCAGTAAGGACTCTCCTGCCTTGGAAACAGCTTTTCCACCCTTTAAGCCAGATTTGACTCAAAGGAAGTTTGCTATTCCCATGGCTGGTTAGAAAGTCCATGTGAAATGCATGATCAGTGTTGCTGTGTCTGACTGCCCCTGTGCTCCTCCAACATTAGGATGAAGAGTTGAAGCAATTCTTCACCCCTCTGTCCCAGTATTCCTGGCCAGCGCTTCCCACCAGCAGAGCTTTTTCCCTTTACACGTATTTTCCAGGTAGTTTTCACTGATACAGGCACCAAACCATCTGTACCACTCAGGTCATACACCAGGGAAAGCCCAGCTCCCCTTGCCATGCCAGGAGAGGAAATCCATGGAAGGAAGGCACCAGTCATGGAAGCAGACACCCATCCCCACCCTCACCCTCTGCACTGAGCTGACTTTCAAACCTTTGCTGATTGACTTTCAAGAGCCCCACACAGAATTAGTGGCCATCATTCAAGCAGAAAGTTAATATCAGGTGGCACTATATAAATACAGATGCAAAACAGAATAGAAGCTTTTTAAAATAATGGATGTATGAGTAATTTAACTAATCACTACAGTCAGGCTAGCAGAGCACATTCTTCTCGTACATAAGCAAACAGAAAGCTGGGAAGTTATAAGCTGTGCTGGCAAATTAATCTTAGAATACAAATGTCACTGTGGAAAATTCCTAAATCCTTTCATTCTTCTATTTGAATTACAGGATCATTTCATTTGTTTTAAAGTTTGGATCCAGACCTGCATCCCAAGAGCTTGAACAGTGAAAATGCATCCAGACCCAGAGCAGGCTGGACACAGCCCCTCCACATCCCTGCTGGGAGGGACCAGAGACAGACACCTCTCAGAGCAGGTGTGGCCGTGCAAACCTCCATGGATCAGGCTGGGAGGAGCCACGGGGCTTGCTGGAGGCTCCAGCATCCAATTTTGCCTCCTTCAGCTTTGGCTCAGGCCACATGCTCATCGCAGTTTCTCTGGAGTCTACATTAAAATCATTGGAAAACCCAAGACAGCTGAATCTTGAGGCACACTGGGACAATACCCATGGCTTCAAGTGGCAGAATCACACCTTCATTAATTAATTCTTGCAAGGTTTCTAATGAGCAGAGATGGTTTGTATTCACAGGAAGCATTTGCTGCTGTTTTATAATATATGCAGTAATTATGCAGCTGATGGAGCCTTATGTAGCTGCTAGTTCTTTCCTATACATAAATTAACAGCAGGATTTGTGTAATGATGGGATAATGAAGGCCTGGGTCATTGGTATTCATCTGTAGAAGGCCTTGAGAGGCTGGGTCAAAGACAGAAATGTTATTTGGCTCACACAGATAGAGACCATTGTTAAAGGATTCGTAATCTTATTGCATTCAAGACCCACATTAACTCTCTCTATGATAAGTAAAACAGCCTTTGGGAGGGTTTTTTGTGGGTTTGGGGTTCTTTGGCAGGTTTTCTAGGCATTGGTTGGTTGGCTGGCTGGGTTTTTCAAGGGATTTTTTTTCAGATGATGGAGGAAAATATCTTCCTTGTAAATCCTTGTGGATTTGCCCTTGGTGTGCCATGGCAGGAGGGGCAGGCTGTCACACCTCTGGCTCCCAGCACACAGGAGCAGGCAGAGAGATGGGACAAAGGCCTTCAGGTCTCCCAGTTCCCTTCTCACTTTTGTGTCTTCTATTCCCCATTTGGGCTCACTTCCCAGAGCTGCAGGGCTCTGGTTTTCCCCAGAGCTGCAGGACAGGTTCCTTGGCTGCAGCAGAGGCTAGGAGCAGTGTTTTTATTAGGTCATATTAAAACTTCTTTGTGCCTTCCTACTCAGTCTGTTGGGTTTGGCAGAGCACATCCTTGTGCTGAGACAATGCTTCATTCCCCCCCTCCACCCCCAGCCCCCTCAGTGCCCTGCCACCCTTCTGGAGCCAGGCAGAAGGTGAGCCCCAGCCAGGGCAGAGGCACTGGCCAGCCCCACAGGCCTCCTCCTGAAATGCTCAGGAGTGAAATATATCAATTCAAATGTGCAAGGAGCAGCACTGTGACTGGGCAAGCAGATGTCAGGAAATAATCTTAGGAAGAGAAACCCCCCAGTTGAAATGCAATCTGCAGCCAGCCACTCTGCTGAGCAGGACAGCTGGGAGCACCAGCTGCCTCCTGGCAGGTGAGCCATGGGAAAACTGAGCAGCCCTGGATGCCATCAGCACCATCCAAGTAGCTGCTCAGCTCTACAGAGACAAAATTTCAAATTTTCATTCCTGTTCTTGCAGGTGGCAGAAACCATCCTGTCTTCCCAGAGGCTTCTCCCTGTATCCATCCCTGCACTCCACTCCCATTCCCCTCACATTGATGTTCTTCCTCTAGAGCCACGTTTTGCCAGGATGTGACTCTAGAGAAGCAGACATGGATATTCCTCAGTGCATCCCTCGTGTCCCCGTGCCACTGTCACCAGCTGGCACTCACAGGGTGAATGGCAGTGGTGATTATGAGCTGCCACACCAAGCTGTGGGCCCCAGTAACCACAGGACAGCTGGCTGGGAGTGGGGAACAGCACTGCACACTCTGCTTTACACCCAGCCTGAGCTTCCCTGTCACCTCTGTCTAATTGACAGAGTGAGAGTTAAAAGTGACACTTGGTGGTGTCAGGTTGGCCACGTGTGAATGAAACCATTCCTTGCTGTGTTCATCTTTAGCTCCCACTAAAGCAATAAAAGGCCCTCCTGTGCCTTATTATCCACACAGCCTCTGTCTGCCTCCAAATGCTCTCTAGTTAATGAACCATGGCTGCCTCACTGCAGAGAGAGGGACCATGGATGGAATCCCTGAAGGAGCTATGGGAGAGCCATGCATGGATGATGACAATCAAAAAAAGACACTTCAGAACATCAGAGCAGATGATTGCCACTGGTTTACACACAAGCCAGAGATGTTTAAGTTCCTTTTATCCATTGTATTTGCCAACCATATCACTATAAAAAAATATTTGGATGGCAGAGACTTTTTCCTGATGTATCTGAACTTATAAAGCACTTGGAGATCCCAGGGAGATGAGGAATGCTGCATAGCTGGGGTTAGGAAGTGTTTGAACAGTCCTTTTCAGTGGTTCTGAGTGGAGCAGTGATGCCTGCACTGACTCTTGCAGCCCGAGTGCCTCAGGGGAGAGCTTTGTTCAATACTCCTAATCCTGGGATCCCCTGCCTTTGATCTGTCCCTTCCCTGAGACTTACACGGTGTAAAAACACCAGTTCCTCTAATACCACTGGCTTTGAATCACATCTTTCTTTTGTTCTTAACTGATAGGTGTTCAGACATTTACACCTGCCTATAAAGCACCTCTCCTTCCTGTGCTGTGACACATCACCTGCAGCACCCAGCCCCAGCCCAGCCACCCCCCAGCACACCTTCCTGCAGGCTTCCTCACATCTCCAGCCCAGCCTCATCTTTGCTGGCATTAGTTTTGCTGATTTTGCTGATCCTTCAGCTTCTCCTGTTCCCTCTGTTTCACAGCACTGAGTTATCCTTGAGGAGCTCCCCAGCTTTCTCTACCACTTCTGCTCACTCCCACCTCTTTGTGTTAACACTTCTACTTAACACTACACCAGCTCCAAAGTTACAACACAGAGCCATGCTAAAGTTATCTGAATTTTGTAATCCTTGCTCCAAACTTGTGAGAAATTGCTCACTGACAGAAACCAGGAAAAGTCCCAGCCTCTGCAGCTGCTAAACCCAAAAGCAAAATGAATTACTATTAAATCTCTTTCACTGCCTATCTTATTCTTCTTGGAGCCAGACTGGAATGTCACTGTGGAATTCACAACATTTTCCCTCAAGAAAGTCACCAGAAAAACTTAGGGAATAATATCTGCTCGTTGGGAGGAGATCAGATCTAGTTCTGACCCTGTAGGGTCTTTGAGCTGGGCTTTGTGGCTTAAATGCCTGAGAGGAGAAATGTGTGTGAACACTGTTCTCCAGATAACAAAACAACTAATGATAACAAGGATAATCACCATATCAACAACAGAGTTAGAATGGAAATAATAATTGTTAATATCAGTGCTACACCTCATCATAAATTCATATATTTCACTTAGTTTAACAGAAGTCTCAGGGCTGTGATCTCAGTAACTGCACATGTCCAAAATTCCTGCTTAGCAAGAGCTGTGGACAGCATTTGGACATGGCAAGGTACCTGCTGGCACTACAACCCCAGTGACCCAGTGGAGAGGAAGACTTCCTTGTCATTATTAGCACAATGAGAATATCTTACTGAGTTCTGTTTCCTCCAGGACAGTTTATAGAGGTGTGTTTGCAATGGTCAGACCTCTGTGAAGTGCCTTGTTGCACCCAGATGTGGTAGAGAAGCAGCTCTCTAATGACTGCATGTTGCTAAAGAAATTGGTTTCTGTAAAATTGAGAAATACTGGGGAAAGAAACAAGGAAATAAGGTTTGAAAATGGCAGGACATTTAGCAGGACGTGTAAAATGTAAAACTGCAAAGTACTTGTGTCCATCTCTGCACAGTAGTCTACATCTAAGTATTTTTTTTTCTTCTGTGCAGAAACTGCATTATAAATTTAGTGAAAGTGGTGAATTTTATGGACAGTTACTGTCACTGAACCAACATTTCTCATGCCTTGGTAACAGATTCAGGACAGAAATAGAGAAGGTTTCCCATCCCATCCATTCTCATTACCAACTCTGCCCTTCCTCCTACAGTCAACACATACACACGTGCTTGCAGAAGAGCTTACAGCCCCTTATAGTTTCCAGAGCAGCTCCCTGGACTACTAGAGAAGCCAGTGTGGATTAAATCTCTGAAAAGAGATACCCAAATAGCTGTAAAAGCTTTAAAATCTTCACATTTTGTGCTATATTGATTATTACTTGAATTAATGAGAATGATTATTACTTGAGTTATGAGAATGAGATGGTTTGGTCCAATTGTTTTTCTGTGCCAAACCAGGCTAGAAAGGCCAGCTACTGGTCAGTGTCACACAAGCTCAGTGACAGTAACAAACCCAGTCCTGATCCCGTGGCATGACCAGCACATCCAGACCTCCACACGCTCCTCGTGAGCCCTGAAGGGCTCATGAAGCCATGTGGGCTTTGTCATGCAGAGCAGATTAAAAGCTCAGAGCCCAGTAATATCCTCACTTAAATCAGCCATAATATGCTCTGTTATCTACTATGAAGAGAGCAGCAGAGATAATGGTTTATAGTCTCCACTTAACATACAAATTCAGCTGTGCATCTGTCCAATGCTCTCTTAAAGTACTTGCAAAGAGCTCCAGTAAAATACTTTATTCTAATTGTTAATCATCCAAACATCATATTTGAAATGAGGAAAGCATTGAGAAGTGCCTTAAAATACTCATTACAGTGGGAAATGTCTATTTCTGACATGCTTTTGTTTCCAGGAAATCCCTCATACTCTCATTGGCCAAACACCACATTGAGTCAGTTCCACAATCACAGAGATCATCCCTGAGCACAATTCCAGTGATGTGCCATTCAAAGCCCCTGCTTGCTCCCAGCTTATAAGTACATGTAGGTTTGTAAAGAAAGGAAGGTCTGACCTAAGCAGTGCCTGTCACATGAAATAGCCAGCAGCAGGGCTTCCCTGGATACACTGCCTCAGGACACAGGTATTGGGAAGCAGCCCTTGGGTGTGTGATTAGCAGTATCAGCACACTCCCTGCAACCCAAACCCCGAGCACAAAGGGGTTAGAAAGCATTTAAGCCTTTAAGCCCCTCGATCTCCCTCTGAAGGTGTCCTGCTCTTCGTTTCTAATTCATTAGAGAATAAGTCTGTGATAAGCAAAGTAAATTAGATTCAGTGACATTCTGCTAATTGAGTCATCTTCCTCTGCCTGGCTTGGCTGGGTTTTTAATTAGCAGCTAATCTCATCAATATGGTGGGTGACTGGCAGTGTGCAGACCATGGGCGTACAACCGCAGCGAAACAGAAATAGAAGTTCATGGCTCATTGGCTGACCCAGGTCTCTTTTGTCATACACAGGAATAAATTGGGCAGATCTGCTGGTCATCTACTGACCTCAAAGTATGGGGAACAAGGAGGATAATGGAAGGTAAATAAACAAACAAACCCAGCAGAGCTGCTGGGAAGATCTGCAGCAGTTTCAGGGATGATGGAACGGGAGGGAAAAGGGCTCTGTGAACCTGTCCTGCATCCTGATGAAGTTCTACTGCAGTGAGGGACTGGAAATGGCAGGAATTGTGAAAGGGGGATTTTGATAATTGCAGTTGTGTTAATTTTGCCCTGTTGTAGAGAGTAACACTGCAGATTCTCCCAGATGTTGCAGCAAGCTCTGCTCTTTGCAACATGGAGACCTCCCAGGATTTGCAAAGTGTCAGCCAGTGTCTGGCACACACCTCCAGGAGCTACAGCTGGACAGATTAACAGTAAATCAAGACAAAATTCCCCCCTACAAGTGTCTTGTATAGTTCCACTCACAGCTTAACTACCAAGGTTATTTTCAAACTCAAAGTAACTCACCTGCCTTGACAGAGCTGTGAGCTGCCATCCCAGGCACCACGGCTGCTGCTAAACTCACCCAGAGGAGAAGATTTGCAGCACCACTGAAACATGATCTAGACAAGCTTTTGTTGGGTTTGACAGCAAAATTGATTGTGCTGAGAGATTTACACGGGTGGATCCCAGTGCAGGGGCCACTGGCTGGCCCAGGATCCCAGCCTGGTTGCTGAGATCTCACAGCAGGATCAGGCTCACATTTGTCTACATCTGTTTCTCCTTTACATTTCTTTTTAGACTTAGCCCTGTGACATAAGGTAACTTATTGCCTCAAATAAGAAATTTAAATCAGGGATTTATAAAGTACGTTTATAAATTTAAATCAAACACTTGATTCATAAAGCAAAGAACAAGAATATTTCTCACACTGTAACTCTTCCCAAGCCTCACACCTGCACTGCTGACATCAGTGAAGTTTTACATCAACTTTATGGAAAAACTTGTATTTCATTTTTCTAAGGTATTTTTCATTTTTCTAAGGTATCTTTGAAGCAGACAAAGCCTGAAGCTCAAACTTTTTATCTATTTTTATCTAGCAATTGTAGATTCATTAGGGTAACAGCCCAAAGCAGCCCTTCTCGAGCACGAGTTCAGTCCTCTTTGTCTCTCTAATGTAACTGTTAGTGGCTCAGCCTCTGGAAATAACCAAACAAATTGCTGTCCTGCATAAATACATTCTGGCTGTATAAAGTATTTATAAATCATCCATGTCATCTAGGAGCCTGCTCTTTTATGCTGTTTCAGTGAACAGCACTAAGTGCTAAACAAGTCACAAAAAATGAATATGGAAGGGTTGTGAACATCACCACAGTAAAACCATTAAATGTTGAAATTAATGTCTCTATTTTAATCCCTTAAAATAAAAAAAAAAGAGAGAAGTTTTCTTTTATAGTATTCACTTATATATAATTTAAAATGCAGCTCTTGGGAGCATGTTTAGGCACATACATGCTTTCAGAGGAGCAAAGAAAGTAATATCACTGTAAGAAATAGAATTATTCCCTTTTTTCCTCACCACAAACAGCATCAGAGCTGGTACAGCCCTGCATGGAGGGGAAACGGAGGAGGAAAACTGCAGGAGCAAGGGTCGTGTGTGCTCCCCCAGCTCCTGTTCCACAGAGCAGAGAATGAAGCCAGAATGAAGAACATTCACAGCAAAACACCCCAGGGAGGTGTGAGGATTGACCCTGCAGTAGGGTGGGCTCACTCCATGCCTTGCTCAGGGTGCCCTGGCAGGGCAGAGGCTCTGAGGGTTGGGCTGGGGCACCACAGAGGTGATCCATGAGCAACAGTTCTTGGGAGGAGAAGGAAAAGGCAGAGGGACTTCACCCTTCAGCACAGCAGTGACAGCTGTGCAAAGCTGTCAACTCTGCAAGGCAAAGCTCTGTGCTCAGGGAGGGCTCAGCCCATGGCTGCTCCTTCAGCAAAAAGGGACTTTGTCTTCTGCCCACAAACATCTCCCCCAGCATTCCCAGCACCCAGCCAGCCCTTCCCACCATGAACCTAAAACCATCCTGGACACCTGCACAGGGGAATTCTCCCCACTTCCTTTAGGGCAGAGCTTAAAAGTGAGTATTTATACTGCTGTATGTACTTCTCTGAAAGTGCCCAGCCAGGGTCTGCAGGCAGAGGTGGATTCCCATCTGTCCTGCCTGAGATGGATTGATGATTATCATCCCTCAATAGCAAACCCAAGAGACACAGTGACTTCTCAAAGCTGAAAACAATGCAGGGGGAGCCAAAAATAAATGAATTGATGACTCAGGCTTATCCTACCTGCCCACCAACAACCAACCAACCAAACAAAAAAAACTCAAACCCATGTGAATGCTGGCTGGGCAGCCAAACCCAGAGCTGATACTCAGAGTGGGAGGGCTAGGGCTGGTCCTCATGGATGAGTGAGGTTGTTGGCTTCAGCAGAAAGTGACTGCTCTAGGAGCATTCAAGATGAGAAATCCCATCTGGCCATTCCTAGGCACTTGAAAAACTCATCTTAAGGGTGTTCATATACTTCCTCAATGTGTTTTTCTTCCTGCTGAGGGAGGGTGGAATTGCTACAGCCACCTCCAGGCATGTATGTGCCATTTTCTTCTCCTGTTCTCCTGTGAAAGCAAGTTGACCTGAGATGCTTGCTGCAATAAATCTTCTCCCATTTTCTCCTTGCCTTATTCTTTCCTGTTAAAAGTTGGTTGCACGTTAGACTTAAATACATTAAACTCATTTCTCTAGGAGCCCTGACACATTGTTAAATGACCATGAATCTATTTTAGTTGCACCTTAATTTATTAACTCTCCTGCCTGCCTCCAGTGTTGGTGCCTCTATTGTAGGATCATAGGAGGTTTGGGTTGATTATCCTCCTAACTCTATTTCATATGCAGAGCCATTCTTTCACTCTGCTCCATGTTATCATAATAAAGCAAAAAGCTCTCTCATTTTTTCATTTTCAGTTCACATTGGGATACTACATACCTTATTCGTTTCTTCTAAGTTCTTATATTCTTTTTGTTGTGTAATGCAGTCAGAGAGCACAGATATACTCTGCCTCTAAAAGCTGCTTTGCTGAACTTAGGGATGGAGATAATCCTATTTTTACCAAGTGAACGACTGAATCTTCACTCCTGAGAGCTCTTTTCCACATCACTGCCAGAAACTGGCCACACCCTCAGAGGCCAGTCTGCCCACTGAGATATTTCTTTCCACCACTGGAATTCTGATACCAGTTTCCAGCTGTCCCTTGAGCTCCAGTGCCATGGGGCCTCTTGATTTCTCTTGGTCAAAAAGCCAATGAGACCTAAACATGAGCCCTGCTGGTCACCCCAGCCCTGCAGCCAGTCCTACCCCATCACCTGAGGGGCTTGCCCTCAATAAAAGGGCAGCTGCACTTTCTCCAAAGGAAATACTCAGTTTTTGAGAGCTCCATTTGCACGTTGCTTTTCTCTGCCTCCACTGCATGGTTTTATTCAAGCTGCTTTAAAGTCTTGGACTCACAGTACAGTTTGCAGCTCCAGTGCAGCTCTGCAGAGTTTAATAAATGTCTAAAGTGGCCACAAAGGGCTGACTAGTGCTTGGTGGCCCTTCAGCAGCCTCGGGCCACTCCGAGGGGAGCCAGCTGAGCCACAGGGGCTCGGAGCCCAGGGCAAGGCTCTCTCCACAAACTCCCTGGGCTGGCTGCAAACACAGCCTCTCCTGCCTAACACAGCAGATATTGATTTTTCCAGCTGTTCTTGGGGGAACTCACAAGAAGAAAATTATTTTCTTTTAAGTTCAAGTGCAGGAGTCTGCCTTGCTAAAGGGCTTATCTTTGCCTATAAGTTTTGCCAATAGAGTCTGAGTTGTATAATTAAAGTCACACAACCCCCCATAGTGTGGAAAATCCTATAAAAATGCTTTATATGGAGATAACTGTATGAATTTAAAGCAGCCTCCTATCAGTATAAATGCACCCCCATGAGAGCCTCTACAAATACAGTTACTGTCCAAGAGCATACATCAAGGGATTTTATAACTCTTCAGTGATTTATGTCACTCTGTAGCACTGAATAGTGTCTAGTTCAAGCCTTCCAAACACAGGGAACAGATGAATCTTTAAAATCTCATGAGGTAAAAAAAAAAAATCTATATTTTATATCGTATATTTATATTTTATGGTGAATGCTAATTTAAGTGCCACACAGTTATTTCTCCTTGGATTTCTAGCTCCAGTTCAAACAGGCTTTAGCATTTTCATTACAATTCAGTGTGTTTATTTAGCATTAGAGCTGGCTGAACTATTCATTACTAATTTAGCCTACTTATTTATTTTTATTTATTTATGGTAAGTGAATCTTCACCAAATAAATCCTAGTTCTCCTCCCACAATGTTCAGACTCTAACAGCATTCCCTGGAGAGAATTTGGGAGGATGATTATTCAGACCTACAGTCTGTTCACAACTATCAATTCCCCATTTATTCTTTGTGGGGTGTGCCTGAATGCCTGAGTGTTTGCAATGCCTCCTAGGAGTTCCTGCAAACACATTTCTGGAAATAAATGTATTTCCCATTCACTTGTGCTAAAATAATTAAATAATTAAACAAAAAAAAAAAAAAAAAAGAAAAAGAAAATGTAATCCTCCTTCTCACACCCTGTCCAAGCACTCAGATGAGCAGTGTGAGAGGGAATCACATCTTTTCTGTGACAAACCATGAGTAGCTCCTGTCCACAGCAAGCCTGGCTAATTTACCTGCCACTAAATTCAATCCTCATTTGCATCTGTGAGCTCAGTCAGTCCCTGCTTCCTTCAAAGATGGAAAGAGCAGAACATTTTACTGGGATTTTAAATCTCTGAAAACCCCCCTGCCCTTATGGTGACTGCCTTCCAATACATACCAGCAAGGACATAAATAGCTGAACTCTGGTCCCCATTCCTGCAGGGAAACAAAGCCCAAGAACATCGTGTGCTGCAGCATCCCTGTCTCTGGGGCTGCTGCTCCCTCTTGCAGAGCTCTCTGATCCAATCTGCTCTGCTCTGTATAAAGTGCTGCAGTTCTTGCCTGTGTCCCTTCTGATCCCACACAGCTCTGTGAGATGGGCAGGGCACCCAGGCTGCCCCTCATTCCTCAACACACACTCAGCCTGCACATGGGGCTCGTTCTGCAAGAGGCTGGGACTCCCCTTGCTTCAGAAGCACTGCACACATCCAGGTCTGGAGGCCTTTGCAGAGCAAGAACAGCCAGTTCTGCTGACCTGACTCTCAGGGCTCCCTGCAAGCCCTTCCAGATCCCATCCTGTGAAGTGTGGACCCCAGAGAACCACGGGGTACACACCAAGCTCCCACCTCTGGGAGGAGAGCCCCAGTGATCCTGCTGCAGGTGTGGCAGTGCTGAACACACTGTTTGATGAAAGGGAGATAAAGCAACACTGCCCACAGCAGCCCTTTCTGCTTTGCTTCCTCTCAAGCCAGCAGTTCAGGTTTTTCAGCAGCAGTAGAGAGTTTTCACTTTTAATTTACCTCCTTCAGCACTAGCTAAATATTGCATTTTTCTCCCCTGCTATAACCAATAAAATCCAAAGTGAACACACTTATTTCCAGTATCTGACACCAACAGTAGAAATTCAGCTCATCTTTTCATTCCTGCCACAGCAGAAGGGAAAGGTTGTTGAGACATGGCTTCAGGCAGCAGGGCTTTCTCAGCTCTAGGCGTGTTCTGCTGAGACTTTCTCATTCCCTGGAGACATCCTTAAATTCCCTCTCACCGACTCAGTCACTGACCTTTCAGTGAACTAACTCCCAGATTTAAAAACACCAAGGACTTGAATATACTCAAACACAATAACAAGCACTTTTCCCAGATGTTATCATGGCAAAATCTTTTTCAGTTATTTACCCTTGCCTCCTTTGGCTCACATTCCTTTAGCTGATCCCCAAAAACCAAAGAGTTTTACCTGCTCACCTTTCACCCCATATGACTCCCTTTTCAGTACTACAGTTTTTGTCTCTGATAATACATGGGACTGTGTATCAATTTTCAATTTAAACTCAGTACGTGTCCCTTTCATTTTCAGGTTCCCAGCCCATTCATCTTTGGCTGCAGTGATAATATTAATCTGATGGATAATCCTCTGCAGCTCGGGCTGGCATCTCCCATGCAACACCACGATGGTGCTTGAAATGCTTTGTTGCAGGCAGCAGTTTCTGCAGGCTGTGACCCTGAGCACTGCAGGATCCTCCACACCACCTCCTCTCTGCAGGGCCCCTGAGCTTTGCTGACACCCACCCCTGAGTGTGCTGGGTCACTGCCCAGTGGGGAAGTCACATTGGCCACTCGTGCTCCACAGCAAGCTGAATGTCCCACCACACGTTAATTGTTAATTCAAGATCTTCCAACAGATCATCTCAGGCTGGTTTGTTCCGTATCCCAGTCCTAACCCAGTCTTTCATCACAAACTCCATGGCTCCTGCCAAAATTTCCAGATGGATGCTTCAACCTCGGTCACTCATCGGTTCTGCTGCAGCTCCACACATCTTCCACATCCTTCAGTTAAAAATCCTCCTCTCTGAGATGTGCCCCCTGTTAGGATGGCATCCCCAAAACCTCTGTCCCAGAACAGGTTCTGTTCTACTCTAGCATTATTCAAACATGTGAAGTGCATCAGGGCTATCACTCCAACAAGCATTCCCTCTGGCCATCCTCCTCTCTGGCAGAGCTCAGCACATACAAACACAGAGCAAAATGCTGCTTAATCTTTTTCAGGCTTCCAGATGTGTTGAAGCCTTTAAAAGCTCTGCTCTCCCATTCTGACCACTCTCTTTTTTTCTTTACACCACCACACACTCACTCAAAATTTACTCATGGCCCAATGCATTTGAAGGACCATCTTTACTCCATCTAAATAAAGTTTCTAATGCCCCCTATGTCTGACAAGCTGCTCAGTGGTACCTTGCTGATACCACAGGAGGGCTCAGCAGCAGCTCAGAGCAGCCCCTGGGCCCATAACACCTGCCCTGATCTGCTGGTACCAGCCTCCCTCTGGAACAGCAGCCACTGGGCTACCCCACCTGAGGCACATGCCCAGGAGGCCCCACCCTGCAGCCACAAGTCATGGAAATCCTGCAGAGCACAGCAGGCTGCAGAGACACCTCCCCACCATCTCTAGGAACCACTGCATTCATGCTCTGATGGAGGGTTAACAGCTCATTAAAAATAAAAATATTGGGTACTGTTACAGTTTGAAATTGTAAAATCACATTTGATTTTTTTTCCATTCGAAAATTTTTTCTTTTCTCCAAAATAATAGGAAACAGTATTTGTCATGCTGACAGACTGCACAGCTCTACAAGAGCCTGGCAATTTTAATCCACAGTAAAACCCTGATGCTCCTTGGCCAATACCTTCACTCTCTCTCTCTTGCCCCATCACATGGTTTTGCTCACAGGCTGCAGAGCAAAGGGAGAGCTGTGACTCATCTCCAGAAGACTTTCAAGAAGCAGTTGATCATCCTGAGCTGGGAGTCACTGCTGTGAAGCCAGCACTCCCCTTCTCCTGACCAGAGTGTGGCTGGGAGGCTGTGACTCACGCTCAAGCCAAGAGGGTTCAGTGCACAGCTTTCCTTTCTGTAGGAAATGATTCAGTGCAAGATCCCTGTTCCCTTATGTGTGCTTTTTAAAGCATCTCTTTTAACACTATTCCACAGTGTTGTTTCTGATCCTTTTCACCCCACAGAGGGTTTCAGATCACAGATATTCAGGGCTAAGGACCGAGCAAAGCAGTCCCAGACACCAAAGGGCAGTGTGAGAATGTGCTTTGCCAGAGAGCAGCAATGTTCAGAAATAATGTTCAGCAAGGGTCTTGTGGCTTCCAAGAGCTGCTCAGCATTTCCCTGCTTCAGTCTCCCTTTCTGCCCATGGTGTCCAGGGATGGACACTTGGGATTTAGAGGCGGAAAGGCTAAGAGCATTCTTTTCAGTTCTTTCAGGTATCATTTCCTTCAGTGCATGTTTCATGTGACCTTTACATCTGTGACAGAATTAAAGACCAACATCTTTGTGCTGTCTGCCTAACCAACAGGAGTACCCAAGCCTTTTTGTCCTAAGTACACTGTCAGGAACATCAATTTTCCAGCTTGATAACTGACTCTGGTGCATTTCTCACTGTGTTCTGCACCATCCATGGGGCATGGGGCCTCCCTTCCTCAAAAGCACAAGAAATCTCAGAGAAATTCTTGCTCTCCTTAACTACCAGTTAGAAAATAGTCTTGAACGTCCTTCTGGGACAATAAATGGAGATTCATGTCAGTATAAACCACTCAGTCTGCATAATGTAACAGACACTTTGTTCTTCTAACACTAACAAAGCACCCCAAGATGAGTGACTTCTCTAGGAAAAGCATGTAAAGCTTCTTGCAGGTAACTTTTTCCTGAGCAGAAAGAAGAAAAAGAAATAAAAACCCACTGCCTTGGTCTAACTTCATATTGCATTTGCCAGATGTAACTTTGGTATAAATTTGGATCAAGTTTTATCTAAACCACAAAGCTTTTGAGACTCCTGCAGACATTTGCAACCCCATAAGGCAGTGGTAAAACTCTGAGGCAAATCTGCACTGTCCCCAACATCAGGACTCGTCAGTGCCAAGGTCTCTCTCTGCTTTTTGGGTTTGCTCTGTGGGCTGGAAGGACGGAAGCTCCCCTGGCCATCCGCAGTGGCCGGCAGCCAGGGCACAGATGGGCCTTTGTGCAGGGGGAAGCCGGAGGGACTCTGCAAAAGGCCTCAAGTCTTGAATAATGCAGAGGGTGAGAAATGCTTTAAACAAAAATAGTTTCTGACTAAGACTTCTCATGGAGCCTGGAGCACAAACCTGCCAGCCCCAATCTGTGTCTGAGTCCCTCGCAGCCGTTCCAGTCCCGGCCGCTTCCTGCGGGCTTGATCCGGAGAAGCGCCCGGCAGAAAACAGCAGCCTTTGATCTCCCTCTCCCTACCTCATATCCCCCACCCCAGCACACAAAGAAGCTTTTATTTGCTAATGAAAGGCAGGAAGCAGACTTAAATTAATCAAGTGATGTCTCTCTCCCTTTCATATAAAGAAGCTAATTCTAGTTAAACAGAGGTTTTGCCGTTCTTCTCATTTCGAGATCCACCAACTGTACAATAAATTGCATATCAATGAGTGTCATTATCCCTCCCCTCCCCAGGACAGCTGGAACCCCAATCCTATGAGCCTCACAACAGGCACACTCCCAGAGGAGAGCAGTGCAATGGCACTAGGTGGCTACAATTCATGAATTGGCAGGAGGGCCAGCAGGCTTTGGGTCTTGCTAAATCAAAATCCTGTTAGATTTGTTTTGACCTGGAGACATTCCCAAGTATTTCCTCCACCCAAGATCAAGCTCCAAAGGATTTATTACACTTTTGGATGCCATACCCTTTCTTTCCTCTCTCTAAATAATTTGTTTCCAAATTGTTTGCAATCCCAGCCTGGGAGCTCTGAAGGACAGCTGCAGTGAACTGCTTACAGACTGGTTACAGACATGCACTGAGGCATATTAGGGATCTGGGGGCTTTTGTTTGCATGTTTTAAAGGCTCAAGAATTTTTCTTCTCTGTTTATTACATATATATCTGTCTCCCCTTAAAGGAACCCAAAATCTTAGTGTAACTCTGTGTAACCCTGATATCTCTAACATCAAGAATAACTTATATCTATTTTCCCTTCAGACCTCTTCTAGCTCATCAGTGCATACTGGAATTGTAATCCTAAATACAATTCCAGTCTTAGAGTTGAGTGTAAGTGGAAATTCTGGACATATTCCTGAGCTGGTCATTGAAAGAGACAGCAGTTTGCAATTAAATGAAATGTTAATATCTTTCTGATATCTGGCTCCAGCTCCCAACTCTCTGTCTCCTGAACAGACTGATACTTTCAAAGTCCTTGCTCAGGGTGCATTCTCCTTGCACAAGCAGTAGATACTGGCAATGTCAATACAGTGCCTGTAGCAAGAAACTTCTTAGATAGCAAAGTACATCAATTCAAACTCTTCTAAATGGAGGACTTAGGAGCTTTATACAGTCTTAAACTGCTTCTGCTCTTCTTAGCATCTTTTATTTGTGAGGGAGACTGACCTCTTTATTGATTCAGAGGTCACTAGGAAATTTAATTTTTGACATTTCCAAAATGCACAGGCCAAAGGAGCTATGGCAGAGGTCAAGGCACCCCAGCTACTGGGTAGATCTGATAAGCAAGGACAATTCTGATTAGCATCATAACCAAAACACTGCCCACTGCCCTTTCCTTTGTATCTACTACCTGTACCATCACCTGCAAGCCTCACTGGGAGGGCTGTGCTTGACTGCACAGCCCCCACACTACTCAGAGACTTCTCACTCCTTGCAGGGTAGAAAATACATTGCTGTTTTGGTTGGCACATTTTTACTCTCAGTGTCTGTGTCTCACCCTTCCTACTGTTGTGCCACTGTTAAAATACATTTGCTCACACCCAGCAGTCCCTTCTGGGAGCTGCTGTGACCCTGGGGAGGCCCAGCTGCTGCCCCAGTCCTGCCTTACTGATTGCCCAGTTGAGGAAAGCAGAGTCCCAGGACACTGCTCAGCAGCTCCTGCTGACAGGCACTCACAGGGTCCAGACCTCCCTCCCCAGGAGGCCACCACAAGCCACCATGTCTTCATGCTCTTTCCAAATGATGGGAATGAACAAAATCCATCCCTGGGAAATTCTCAGGCTTCAAAATCTGGCTGTGACTTGAAACACAAAAGACACTGATGAGATAAAGGTCAAGGAGATGAAAATGTCTCAACAAGGTCAAATTTATTTTGGGAAATTTTAATCCATTCCTTTTGACTTTTATCTGAGAGATGAGCTGAACTCTTAAAAAATTGGTGATATTAAAATCTAAAGCTCAGCAACCCATTCCTGTTTCCTGTGCAGGACTCAGCTGCCTGTCCTGTAGCCCTTCCCCAAGCCCCCAGCCAAGTGATAGAAACTCCTGGCTGGCCATGGGTGAGGGGCATTTCCCAGCTCCTGGCTGCTCTATAAATGTCTGGTTTTGATGGGGAAAAGGCTTGTTTACAAATCTCACACACTCAAGGATGGGCAGCCCACACTGCACTTGGCTCCTGTTCTCTGCAGTAGGTGACCTAGTGCAGGCAAGAATTAACCTGGGCAAGTCTTTGATTTTCTGTTTCCCAGTCTGAATCAGGTGAGGAGAGTGGTGCCACTTCCAGGGCCATGCAAGCCTGGCTTTCTGCAGGCTCATGGAGAGTGGGTGACCTCAGGAACCCCAACACAATTACAACAACCAGGATGGCAAAACTTCACTAGAGCTCTTCCTCACTTAATCTAACACAGGGCAGAGGTGTCAAAATCTCCCAAAGAGAGACATTTTTCAAAACTTTAGGTAATATCTGGAGTCCAGCACACGAGTTTGTAGCTGTCTCAGACCATGATGTGCAGCCATGAGGCTCTTGAACTGTCTGAGACACACAGTACTTTAAGGTATTGGGGGTTAATATTCTGCAGAGAGTGGAGGCAGTATTTGATAAACACCATCTCTGACAGAATCCCATCACAACCGGGGCTTAGAGGTTTGTTTTGAAATGAGACTCAGAGCCACAACATAAAGAAAACACAAGCTCTGAGCAATAGCACTTTGCAAGATGATAGGAGGAAAAATGGCTTTATTAGCAAATAAAGAAACAGCACACTCAGCCAGATGTTATTTAGGAGACCTGACCTGACAATTGACATATTGATACCTAGTTACAAAGTAGGAGAATTCAGTGAGATATCTCTCTTTTGCATGCAAAATAAATCAACTGATTCCCACAGAGACACCAGGCATGGTGGTTTGCACACAAGAAGCAGAGGCAGAGGGCTCAGGAAAGAAGTGAGCACTGCAACAGATACACTGCCCAGCAGGAGCAAACATCCCAGCAACACACCTGGGAGCTGATGATGATGGAAATGTGCAGTGAGACAGAGAAGTGGACCCTTTTGGTGCTCCAGAGTAGCCAGTGTCACTGAGGCAGGAAGGACAAATGAATAATGTGATAATATAAAAAGGAAATGCGTGTCCTTAGGTTGATGATATGCTCGTGTGTGGGATGACCCCAATGAATATTGCTAACAAGCCAGCAACACTGCAATGTTAATTAATTTGGGATCTAACAGTAAAGTAAAATAATTAGGTCATAAATCTGACAGATTAGGGCAGTCAGATGGTGAAAATAACAAATCAAATTTACACAGGAAAACTTCAGCAGTCTGTAATAGTGTGCCACAAAAAGATCAGATTAAATGTGGTTTTAGCTGAGAGGCAGAAATGTACTCTTCTAGGAGATTACCACGTGTTCCCTTGGTGAACTGATGATAGCTGGAGAGACCTACAGGGTGTGAGCACAGCTCCTACCCTGCATTCTTGAGTATTCCAGTGTTATTCTACCAATCTCCTTACAACAGCAATAGAGTTAGTGCCAGGGTACAACTGCAGCTAAAAAGTGCAGTCAGAGTTAAGAGCTGCTCAGAAATACCTTCTGCTGATCCTACTGCTCAAATCACCACCTCAAGAACCAACCCAGCTCCCCTCATCCAGCAGCTCAGTTGTAGGAAAGTGCATTAAGCAAACCAAAAACTTGCAGTGCTGCTTTAGACTCAGCCAGTACAGATTATCCTGGCTCCACAGCCAGAGTCAGGCTCTGCCTCTCTGGTGAGATAACAAGCTGCATACTGCTTATCTGCCATTAGACATATGGCAGTCAGAGACCTGAGGAGAACTCATCCAGGCTGCACAGCACATCATGAACATCTTGTATAATGAGAACAAAATGGGGTGCCAAGGATAGGAGGATGATGACAACCAACACAGCAACATTTGCTCAAAACCAGAAGCCAAAGCACCACTGAGCAGTGCAGGGGCCATTGGAAGCAAACACTTTCTCCCAGTCATTCTGAGGCTCATAATAGCAAAGTAAGGATGGCCTGGGAAAGAGCTATCATAAATTGAGTGCTCAACTCTAGGCTAAATCCTTCTCAGCCCATGTGTTGCACTGCCCAGTGATTTGGCTGTATCGTGTATTTATGGAATATTACCATGGATGGAGGTCCATGCTCATTTGACAAAAGCTGCACCCACTAGAAAACATCATTACAAGAGCATTATACACAGATTTGCTGACACCCTGCCTGCCAGAATGTCTCCACATTGCAGATGTCCCATTTTCAATTTACAGAGAAAAGAGTTCAACAGAATACAGAGCAGAGAGAGAGGAGCAAGACTCACTGAGAGTCCTTTCATGGCAAGGGGCAGCCAGAGGGGAAAACTTCAACAGGCTCTCTCCAACTATGATTTACACCTCAGATTTCTATTAAAGGATAGATGCATTCACAGTCCTTCAAACCTCTCTCCTCTCTCAGAACTCCAGCAGCATTTATAAACACTCCTTACCCTTCTCATTCAAGTAACTGGACTTGAAGTTTGAAGGGTATTTTTCCCCTTGTAGCATCCATCACTGCAGCCACAGAAAAACCTACAGCTGAATAATTGTCTGAAGCAAGAACTACTCCAGGTTCCAAGCTGGAGTCTCAGTAATATTCATGGCATGGTCTCTTGTGTCTTTCTGGCTGAAGAAATCTAAAGCATATTATTTTTGTATAACTCTACCACTACAGAAGTGCAGTTTCCTCCAGGACAGAAGGTTGCAAACAACAAGATCAAAGACCTCCACAACACACTGTACATCACACAGGAGCATGTACAAGCTGGCTGGGAAAATCCCCTGTGGGAAAATCCCTCATCTTAAGCAATGAGAAGTTAATCATCCCTTCTAGGGACTGCCCTTCTAGGGCAATGCACAGGGCACATTTCAATGGCTCCATGGAACACCAATATCAGGAAAGGGCTCTCCTTGGTGAAAAGGAGAGTACCAGCTCTTTGGATTTTAGATAAAATACTATCTAAATAGTAGATAGTATTAATACTATTATTAATAGTATTAATACTCAGTGGAAAATGCACAGGAAATAAAGGTGCAAGAAGCCCTCTCCAGAATGGCACCTCACCTCTGTTCTCCAGCCCAGGAAATACTCATTTTCACTGAAAGCAGAGTACTTGGCAAGACCAAAATTGTTTGGGGAAGGATTAAGTGTCTTCATCTCCCCTAGTGTCATATGGCTGAGCTGCTTGCTCCAGGCTCCTCTTAGGAGCAATAGAGGAAAACCAGCTTTGCCTGAGCCAGGCTGATGGACATTCATCTGCTGGGGACCCCCACACACCTCAGGGAAGTGCATCTCCACCAATTTATTGATGCTGGGAGCTGCCCCAGCCCCCCAGTCCATAAGCATGCAGCCAGGGGCTGCCTGACGTTGAGTTTTGGAGATTTGGGTCAAATATCTGGCCAAGATCAGTATCTCCTACACACTGCCTCAACTGCAAAATCAAATTCAAAGGTGGCAAGACACCAAACTTAACTGAAGGTCCAGATTCATTGCTGTGCACTGCAGGTACCTCCAGAGACAGCAGGAGAACACAAGGGGGATGCAGCTGTTAATGCACACCAAGGGCTCTGGGACAGATGGGCTGTGGCAGAGATGGAGGGTGAAGTGAACCTGAGCAGCAGCACAGGAAGGAAACAGCCAGAGGGATGGAGCTGCCTCTCAGGGCTGGGCTGGAGCACTGGCAGCAGCCCCACAGCACAGGGAAAGGCTGTACCTGCAGTACCTGTGCTCTCTGTGCTTGGCAGACACACTGGGAAGCTGCAGAGACTGCTTAAGGCTATGTCTATAAACCACTGCCTTTGTGAATGCACGAGAGAAGGACTAAAAAGGGAAATTTCTAATAAAAGCAAAATTTGTCAGAGCTTTTGGCAAAGCTTGGAATTAACGTGTGAATCATAAAATATCAAGAGAGCAAACAAACCCCGTCCTCAGACATTCCCCTAGCAGGGCTAAAGAAAGATATGTGTGTTTGGGCTCCTCTTGCACACACCATGAGCACTTTATCTAGAAAAACTGTGTTTAGGGTCTCCTTGATTTTGCCATCACTCAGGGAAACCATCAGCAGACTCTTCACAGCCACAGAGCTCCAGCAGCCCCTGCAGCTTCCCCACAGCACCTCCCACCTCTCTCCATGTGGCAGCCACAGCACATCAGCCTCTTCCTCTCTGATGGGACTGTGCAAACCTGGTTACATCCAATGTAAATACAATTACCACCAGTAAGCACTGGGGAATGGGCTGACACCTTGAGATACTCCCTCAGATCTCAAAATTACATATGGCTGTGGTGAGAAACAGCCCCTTCCCCACCCTCCCTGAGGGCTCTGTCTGCTTTTCCAGGACCCTGTCAGCCCTGTGGAGTCAGCAAAGCCTCTGTAACCCTTCAGCCATGGAAGAAAAGCATTCAGATTTATCAAAAACAAAATATCTGCTGGAAATTTTGGTACTGGAGCTGGCAAGTGTTCCTGATCTGAAAGGCCACATGAACTTGGATAACATGTACATTTTCCAATATATCCCCTGTAGACTTCTATTTCTGTTGCCAAAGAGATAAGGATTTAATTTTAGTCATTGAAATGTTATCACCTCTCCCAAAATACCAATTAATAATTCCCTGCTTATTCTAGCAGAAATCCGAGACTGAAGATCGTTTCCTTCTACCATCTTCCTTTGTGCATTTGTTCCTTTTTTTCCCTTGTAAGTAAAGAGTTTTATTAAATATTTTTATCCCTACCTCATACGTCAGGCAGTGAGTGCAGACACAGGTAAGGACCAAGTGGGGATCCTGCTTATCTGCATCCTCTCTTCAATCACACAGGCAATCTCTGGAGGAGCAGATCAGCATCCCCAGAGTGCTGCACTTGTGCTCCTGGTTTTGGCCACTGCTGCACCTGGCTTCAGTCCAGCTGTCCTGGACATGTGGTGACAGTCCAGCACTGGTGACAGCCGGACAGGTGATATGTACAAGACTTTCTTCCTGGACATATCACCTGTTTGGTCCCTCTTCTCTCCACAAAAGTCATCATGCACACAGTAATGCAGAATATAAATCATGGCCATTCATCCTTGTCTTTGGATTTATGTGGTGTGTTGAGCAGCAGATCCTCTAACCTGGCACAGGTGCATTTTCCTCACTAAGCAGCACCATGACCCTGGCAGTGCCCCTCTGCCAGAGGCACATCCTCTGTCCCCTCTGCCAGAGGCACAATCTCTGTCCCCTCTGCCAGGCCAGGCTGAAGTGTCACTGAGCTGAGCACAGCCACTGAGCAGCCCCAGGGTTTGTAGATGGAGAAGACAAGAAAGGTCCCTCCAGAGCCATCACTGAGCTCTCACATTCTGTCTGTTCATCTGCAGAGCCAAAACAAACCCTGCGTGCCCCACAGTGCCTGGATGCCCTGAGAAGGAAGGTAACCCCAAACAGAGACCACACCTAAAATCACAGCCACCACCTGTGTCCCTTGAGTTTTCCCACTCAGGTGTTGCCATAACCAGGAAGGAACTGCAGCTGCAGACCAGCAGTGAGCACCCTACACTGCTCTCTCCATAGCACCCACAGCACACACACCAGGGTACAAAAAGCCAGGCTTGTGCTGATCCCAATTTGCCTTCACCCCAGCCTCCCTGCTTGTTCCTTCTGGCTAACCTCAGTAGCAATGAAAACCAAATGCCACCAAGTATGTTTAAAAGTCCTCACATAAAAGAGACATTAAACTGTATTCTGTTTAATAAGATATATGGAAAGCAGCAATGCTGATTCATTCCTCAGGAGAGGAAATTTCCCTTTAGGAGTTTTGTATTTTGTTGATTTGGATCATAAAAGGAATAGTTTTTAGTGCAGCAATGGACAGGTAAAACCAAAGCTAAGATCTGCATCTGATCCAAATAATATTTTTTCACATTATTTCCTCTGGAATTTGTTTAACTCCATCATATTTTAGGGCTTTCCAGTATTGAAAGCCATCACGTTGAATTATTGCAGTTGGGGGAATAGCAAAGTGCTCACTTGCAAGTAGCTCTGTAGAAGATTATGACAAAAGGCAGAACAATATGCTCAGGACATTTGATGAATAAAAATGGTTAGGAAATTTTCACCACAGTTTCATCTCAATAATGGTGTTAATAACTAAGTGTCTATTAGAATAGTAAAAAGAATCAAATTAGGGAACTTGAATGGAATAGTTCCAAGGGAAAAACAATATTTTGACTAAAAACTGCCTTGTTAAGTGGCTATCAGGTCATTTATTTTTACTCCTCTTTCAGAAATTACTAGATACTGTTATAAGTTGCACAAGTGCTGCTCTGCTCTTCTGTACAATGAGCAAAGCTGATGATGAGGAGTCAGCTACCCTCAGTTACTCCAGAGTTAACACTGTTGCTGTTAGAGAAACCAGATTTATCTCTAAGCCCAATTAGTTTGTACTTATTCATGAATCTCACTTTCATTTCCTGACAGCAAAATCAACACAAACTTCCTAAAATATTATGACAATCTGGTGGAAAAAACCACCCTAATAATGTGATGTATTGCAGATCAGACATATTTTCCTACAAAGGCTCCAAGAAACACACTGCCAGTGGGACACAAATATAGGGTGGGAGGGCATCAGCTCAATGTTGGTAATCTGCCAATTACCAACACATGTCCAAAGCCAATTTTAATTTGGAATTCCCTAGCTTCTTAGGCTGAGGATTATAAACCATTTCTATGCATTTTGCAAAGCATTTTTAATTTGCTTCAGAGAAATGTGACTAATGCCACCAGAATGACATTCCTGACATTCCTGCATATTGGAAGGCTGCAGCTAAGGTGTTGCCTGGGGAGCAGGTTTGGGGAGAAGCAGCCCAGCAGGGAGGGCCATAATCCACAAAAGCAAAACCAAAACACACAGAGGAGTGCCTGTAAAAGCAACAAGAGACAACAACTATTGGAAAAGATACAGCAGCTGGTTGGTTTTGTCCATCTCACATTTTCTGCTTGGATCAATTTATTCCTCTGGAAATACTTGGGGAGGAAGTTTTCTCCAGTCTTTCGTATAAAAATTACCCAGAGCTGTGATATATCCCTGAGGTCGGGGTGTTTTTTAATCAAATACATATTTTAGAAAGTCATCAGTATCCTTTTTCACAACAACTATTTGCAGTGTCTGAGCATTAAGAATATAATGTATTCATATGCTGAACACATACAGACAACACTTAATATGAAGTTTCTTTGCATAATACAAAGCAGTTCTGCTGTCTTTAATGAATATTTTAGCACTGATTGAGGTAAACAAAACCAGCTTCTGAAGGACAACAGATTTCACCCTGTGTTAAAAATCTCTCTTCAATGCAAAACTGCACCCAAACTATGGTGGGGTTTTTATTAGTAGTTTTCTTTTAAGGACAAAGTTATTCAATATTTTTCTGTGCCTGAAGTGCAGGAGCCCAGTGCGTGTGGTGTTTCTCAGGGCACTGTGCTCACAGCTAGAGGGTCACAGTCAGGTTTTGGGCCATAGCATGGGCTTTTAAAAGCAACAGTTGAAGCATGGAATTATTTACATAAGCTACTAAACCCTCTGGGAACCCCTTGGCATCCTCCTGCCGTGGCCACTAAACTGAGACAAAAGCTTCAGGCAGCCCTGCCTGCTCTCACCTGCTCCACACCCATGCTGCAGAACATGCAGCTGTACTGCCCACCCAAACTCTTCATCAACTGCCAGACTCCAGTTTTGGAGGGTGTTTTACAGCAAGCTGTGGAAAACAACTTGGAGAGCTGTAATTAATGGCCAGGATGACAGTTTGAAGGCTACCCACTGGTGACATGTATGAATCAACTCCATGGTGCTGCCTTGGCTGGGAAAACAATTCAGCCTTGATGATATGTCATTCCTAGTGACTACAGAGAGAAGTTTATGGGGCTTGGTGCATCCTTCTGTTTACTCAGGGAATACTCACTGGCCTCAGTGTGTATCATTTGAGACACAAATTCCTCTCCTACCCACAAGCCTTAAGCACACACTCTGGTTTAAGTGCATAATCCTCATCCCTCTGCTCTTTGGGGAGGGGAAGGAAAGCAAATGCATTAACGACCCAAAAAGCAAAGTGACAGAGTATGTTACTACATGGTTCTCAGCAAAAGAATTTGTACATGGCATGAAACCAAATCTGCTATTAGTAATGAGGGAACATGCAGCTACATTGTAAATCACAGCACTGGGGAGGAAGCGAGGAGCACAGGGCAAACACTGGATTTCAAGAAACTCTAAATTCACCTCCAGGAGGAATTAGATGAAATAATAAAGGGAACTGTTACAAGCCATTGAAAGCAGGCTAGTGCTGGGGTTGTTCTTATACCTTGATATAATTATTTAATACAGTGTCTTGTTCAATATCATTACATTGGATAAAACATTCAGAGCCACCAGAGCTTGCCAGGGCTGGGGCAGCAGCCCCAGCACAGCCCTGCTCTGCAGCACAGCAGTGAGAGGCTCCCTCTGCAGAAGGATGAGCCCCTGGCATGGCTTTGCCTGCTGCCCAGCAGCCAGCTTGGCTCTGCTGCTGTTTTCTGTCAGCTCTGCAGACCTCCCTGCACCGTGGGGCTGTGTCCTGCTGATCTCCCCAGGCCCCCTGAGCTCCCTGTCCCTTCCCCAGCCCCAGTCCCAGCCCCAGCATCAGCTGCCTGGCACTAAATCAAAGCTCCCAGGAAGGTGAAGTGCCTCATCTCCCCCACCTCCACCACTCTTCCAAGCACTCTGAGTTTCTAAAAATTCAGCTTTTCCACCACTTACTGCTATTGCCTTATTTGGTTGTACCACAATGTGGTTTTAGATATTGCTGAGCCTTTTGCTTCTCAAAACCCACCTCTGACTATTCCCCAGAGGCAGCTGCTCTGATGAGCAACCCTGCCACACTCACTCCTGTCCATAGGTTACAGCTTCTCCATAGGTGAAGATCAGCCAGGCCTTTGGAAAGGTGTCCAGCTGAATTAGATGAGAATCATGACATTGTTAGGACAAGGCTCCCCCCACAACTTTGGTGCTCAGGAAGGACATGGTCAGTGCTTCCTGCACCAGGGAGATGCTGAAAAGGGAAAAAAGATATTTTCATTCAGAAATAAACCAAAATATTTTCTCAATGTTGAGGGTAATATCAGACCCTGTGAACCATTCATTTCACAGTTTTGAGATTCAGCATCTGTGTTTTGCAATATGTCAGTGCTAAATTCATCACTGAATATTGGTATTATTTTCCCATCTCCTGGTAAGCTAATAGTATAGAAATGGGACAGGAACAGGCTGCTGTTAGCAAGTCATAGCATTTTCATCTTTGATGAAATGCAGCTGTTCAGAGTCAAACTGTCTGATCACAGTGAAGACAGACATTTCCATTGCAATCTTTCACAAAAGATGATTTAACTCATGAGAACCTCCCTATAAATTATTCTTAAAACTGAGATAAGAATTACTTAATTTGTGCACTACCATGCATTTCAAGAAAAACCAAAATGAAAAAACTAAGTGAAACATCCACTATTTTCCTTTGTTTAGCTGACAGAAGAAGAGGTTAGACAGTATTAGGCATGAATTTCTGAGCTGGAAGTACCTATCCTGAGTCCATTCTTGGACATAACACCTGCCAAAGGGCTGGAATCAGCAATGCATTTATGTTTTCTGCAGGTAATGCAGAATTAGCTTTCCACTTAAAATTATAAACAAGACTTATTTTATTATCAAGTTCAAGTTATAGAGTATTTTCTCACTTTCCTGTTGAGTCCAATACCTTAAAAAACTTGCTGCTAAGACAATGACAGCAGCAGGAATTTAATGAGAGAGAGGTTCAGGCTGTACTCTGGCTTTCAGGTCCCATTTCTGCAGAAAGGATAAGACAGTAGGACTCCTCACCACATCAGGACTCAGACCTGCTCTCCATGGCACTGTAACTTGCAGATGGGAAAAGCAGATTTGGTTCATTTCACAAAGTGGGGTCAAATCTCTGAAGGGCTCCTGCTACATCACATCAGCTGATGGATGAGCAAGGAGCCAGGAGAAGGAAAAAATTAAAGGTCCATGATGTGAGGCAGCATTTACACAGGCCTGTCTGAAACACATGCCTTTTTCATGTAAGATGGAAAGGGTTGGTTTTTTTTTGTTTTGTATGAGTTTTTCTTGTAGAGCAATTATCCTAGTTAGCAGTAATCAGTTTTCTATTCTATGGTTCATTTATAGTGAAATTGATGAACCATTTCCACAGTACTCCCCTGCTTCCACAAGTTGTGCAGCACATTGTCATGGGTGAGCTGTCCCTCAGCTGTGTGAGCACTCCTGTAAGCACTACAGGGTGGCTGCACCACCTCTGGCCTCCCCATGCACTCTCACAAGCACTCTGTTATGGGTTTTACTGGCTCTGTGTGCATGCCAGCACAAATGACACCTCGTGCCATATGGAAATTCACCTTGCAGCTGAAACATGGGCTGTGTGTTTGGTTTGGATGAGCTGCCACCAGAGTAACTGGGAAAATAAAGATATTTTATATATATGAGCTTGTTTTAATGAGCTTGTTTGTAAGTAGTAACTGTTTTATTGGCTCTTATATGTATTGCTAACCCTTTAATTGATGTTTCTGGATTGCTGTAAACTGCTACCGAAGGTAAAACAAAGTTTAAAGAATTTTAATATTGTAATCATGGAAAAGATTGCTATGTTATCATATGAGAAAATCTGCACAATGCAGGTGATGATTCTGCTGTGGTCTGCCTTCAGCAGCAAACATTCAGTGTCTGTTCATCCTGAACCAAAATTAGCATTTTCTATGGACTCAGCTATAGATACTTCTGGTGTTTACAGTAAACCCTTAACATAAAACTGCCCAAAAACTGGAGGAGGTCTTTAGACAAATTTCTGAAAGGTAAGACTTGCTCCATAACTTTTTCTTTCAGTCATACAAATCTGTGACTTAAAGGTAAGAAATAGAAATAAACCTTGTGCCCACGTGCACTTGGGCATTCAGTTCTACCCTGGTTTGGCTCCAGATGTCCCAGACTTGCAGCTGTAATTTACCTGTTCCCTTCCCTGCAAGATCTGGGATGTTTTGAAGACCTCCCAGTTCAGGAGTTTCACAGCTGCCTGGGAAGTTCAGATGACCACTTCTGATTAAAGCTGACACTTATATGCAATCTGCTGTAGGATTTTCTCAGGGTCAGGTGCTCTCCTTCCCTTTGCATCCCCTCTACTCCTCAGATGCCAATCATGGCTATTTCCCAAAAAAGGGAAACATTCAGCTTACATGGCAGTAATAGAACAGTTTTCAATCTCAGTTAACCTTTACAGCAGTAACACTAATTTGCAGTCTGTTCATACTGAATGCTAAAGTCTCTCTGTTTCCTGCTCTGAATTTCATTCTGTGTCAATTAGTGCTATGAAGTCAGTCTAATAATGATGTATGGTTAGCACGGGGCTTGTGTCTGAGAGCTGAGAGGAATGCACAGAGGACAGATAATTGAGATCAAAGCCATCAAAGCTGTTCAATGCTTTGCTGAAGTTAAAGGGTCTAGAGACGTGCTATAAAAATATGTTTTGACATGGGTACTGATAACATTTAGATGTTTCCAGCAACTCTGTTGAAAATCAGTAAAAAGGTCCAGCTGCTTTAAATTTATGCATGAAGGTGAAAGGACACAGACCTGTTCAAGCCATTGCTGTATTTGCTTTACTGAAGAATGATGTGCAAAAAAAATCTCAACCAATAATTTCCAAGATTGTTACTAGGCTTATTTACACTAACATGCTGAAAGCAGCACACAAATGAGCACAAAGTGATGCCTACCATGTCCTCTAGCTTTTTCCATATTCCATCCCTAAGCTCCTGCTGGAGACTGACAAGAAACTCTAATGAGCAAACCTGTCAACTGAGAGCTCAGTGGATGTTTGGACACATGAGGTGCTCCAAAGACAGAGGGAGGCAGGGCAGAGTTACCTCTCCCAGCACAAGGGGTGCCTGGAGACTTTGGACAGGATTCAGCACAGCTGACTCGAGCCACCAGCAGAGCAGAGCACATCTGGAGGTGGAGCAAGGACAAGAATATACGTGGCTTGTTCTGGGTAAGTGATGTGCTCTTGGGGCACAACCAGCCCACCGTGGTGAGAAGACTCAGGGGAACCACCTTTGTACCACCCTGGCACCACTGCCTAGGGTCAAACACTGCAGCCAGCCCCAGCCTGACCATCAGAGCACTGGCTCTGGTGGGTCCTGCTGTCCCTGGGATCACACCCACTGGTAGGTGACAGCAGGAGCAGGTCAAGAGGATGATCTTCACTCATACCATGGGAGCCAGGCAGGAGATGCATAGGAAATACAAAAGGTCCAGCCCTTTACTTTCCCAGCCCTTTGCCTTTCAGAGCAGCCCTGGATCTGTTCCCGGATGACTCCTGCAATGACAGGATGCCCAGTCTCCCCAGAAGGTGGGTGATGGTGGGCAGTGTTTGCTCACAGTGAGCCCTGTGCTCCCATGGCTCACACCCGCCTGGAGCGGCCGGCACAGAGCTCGGTGCTGTCACTGCTCCAGGCTCCCACTGAATTTGACAGCACCCACTGACATATCCATGGGCTTGATAGCACATCAATCTTGATCTTTTTTTGGCAATGGCACGTTGCATCTTCCAGAAAAGAAAAAAAAAATCAAATTGCCTCTATTCCTCTCAATTTCTCCTTGCGTTTTGGGTTGTAAAAAAAGAGGTGGAAATCAGCAATGACCTCATGAGCCTCCAAACTGCAGCTTTAGGCTTTCCACCTCAGGAAAACTGTAAATGCCTGTCTGTAATGCACACAGAGCTTAAGGAAATAATGGGCAGAAATTAGACATTAATTAGTTTTAGAAGTAAAAGAGAGGAATGCAGCTGAACAGCAGCGATGCTGCATCGCTGAGACCCATTAAAAACCCAAATGAATCTCAATGTCAGCCAACGCACTGCCATAACAAATGAACGTGGTGGCAAAGGGTAGGCTTTGTTGCTAAGCTGACAAAAATAAATTAGTCACCTGTCAGTACTTGCTTAGAATTTACAAACACATCAGTTTTTGAGGGAAGAGCAGAAAATAGTCAGCATATTTTTCCATTAGAGCACTGTGCAGAGAGAACTAAGCACTTTGTTTTCATTTATGCCGTAACTTATCCCCTGCTGCACAGTAAAAGCCTCCTCCTGGGAGAAAGGCACTTCTCACCTGGAGGGCACAGAGCTGCCCCAGCTGAGGAAGGCACCAGAGGAAGACACAAGGGGTGGAAGTGACCCAGTACTGGGTGTGACCCTGCATGGCTGTGCTGAACCACAGAGCCCCAGTGCCTCGTCAGCCTGTA
This sequence comes from Peucedramus taeniatus, assembly GCA_013400575.1. NCBI lineage: Eukaryota > Metazoa > Chordata > Aves > Passeriformes > Fringillidae > Peucedramus > Peucedramus taeniatus. The sequence goes on from WBNO01018678.1 coordinate 674,168, forward strand.
GGAACCAGCTGCAGAACTCATTTGCTCTGAGCCTGCTCACACTCAGGCAAAACCAAGGAGGAGTAACTGCCCTTTGTGGGCAAATTACAGCATCTGCTGCAGAATACAGACAGAAGGGTTTACCTTGGGCCACAGGTCTCCCTGGCTACATCAATACATGAGTGCCATCTCTGCTCCCCCAGGTTTTGGATGCAGGGTGTCTCCCAGAGTTAGATAAAAACCAGCTTTTTTAATGGGGTGATGGCATACTAGCTACTAGAACCAAGAGAATACTGAAAAAAAACTCCAAAGTGTATAATAAAATAGCCAGGGTTAAAGCAAACATTTTCTGTAATTAATTTATTTCTATATTTTGTCTTCAACTTTTACATGCAGCAAAGTCTTTAGTAAAGCTGAAAGATTGAATAAAATATTCAGAATGGCTAAGAAAATTTGGAATTTCCATTAAGCATTGATGTGGTTAGACTGATTCAGTCAAGAAACCAAAGCATTGTCTACAAATTACAGGTCCAGCTGGAGCAGCTTGAACCACAAATGCCAAGTGACAGGGAGGCAGGGGTGAGCAACCTCAGCCCAAAAATTACTCACAGGAGTTAGCTGGGAAATCATTACGAGAAACACGAACAACAATCTGCCACAGACGATTCCTAACCAAAAAAGGAGGTGATGTTCAGCCAGTCAAGTGATTTGCTACAAATTATTTGCCCAGGGCCAATCTTGCTGCTGAAGCTATCAGTGAAGATGCACTTCCCAGCACGGTGCAGGAACGTAGTTAAGTCTAACAAGCTGCTGTACACAGCACTTTAATTAGGCCAAATGAGGAAAAGATAATAAACCAGCAGGTCAAATGAAGGAAAAAAAACTGTAAATGAACGGAATCAAAATATTGCTTTTTATGGTGACAAGATAAACGCTCTAAAATGAGATTTCTGAATTGCAGTGATACCCAAATTCACATGAAATGAGGGCACAGGAGACAGTGAGGAGCCCATTCAGCCACCGGCACAGCAGCCAGGCTGAGCTCTGACCCTACCAAACACAGGAATTTATCCAGGTTTTATTTCAGCAGCAACAAATGGCTGGCTGGGCAGAGCTGTTGCAAACTGCAAAGTAGGAGGCAAGGACAGGTGTGTAATTTTTTGAAATGTCCTTTTAGGGCTTGTGGCACAGAGACTCCTTTCAGACACAAGCCATAAGGCTGAGAAATATCTATCATGCTTAGCTGTGGAAACAGGGATTTTATGAAAGTGCGATCACGAGGTGATAATAAGAATGTGATTGGAAGTTGATGTGTTATTGCTTAATTTAGACAGAGGAAGGCTCTTTTTTTGTCCATGCCATCTGCCAGCCTAGAAACCCAAGGAATAAAGGCACAAGCTGCAGATGGCTTTTATAATGGCTGTACTCAAGCAGCAGAGGAGCAAGAAGGAGAGAGGCCATATAAATCAGGCAGCAATATCACCATGGCTGAGCAATAACTGAGCTGAGAGCAGCACTCAGCAGGAGCAGAGCAAGCAGGAGATCCTTTCCCAACTGGCTGCATTAGGATTCAGGTGCAGGACAGGATGCAGAGCTGGACCCTCACAAGGCTGTTGGGAGCACTGACATGGGAGCCTGGTGGGAGCAGGGAAAACAGCACGGCTGCACACACTAACTGCAGCCTCCAAGAAAAACAGATGAACTCTAAAATTGCTTTCACATATGCAACAGTTTCCAAGCTAGCTCTTATCCTTTCTTTCCTCTCTTTTTTATTTTTGGGAGGGAAGAGAGAAAGAGAGTAGAAGCTAATTTACTTCAAGTCAGTAGAGAGAAAAACAAGCTTGGAGGCAAGACACAGGGCTCAGCAGGACGAGCAGAAACTTCTGCTGCCAAAGCTGTCCCCTGAGATGACCATCTGAGCTCTGCTGGGGAGCTTGAAAGGGCTGCTCTGCTTATCTTGTTACAGCAGAGTCCAGGTGTGCTGGACACACAGCAGTGTGGTGCAGCACAGGGGCTACTTCAATGTTTTCCTCTGAAACAACCAGACCAAACAAGCTTACACAAGTATGTATAAAGAAACAGGCAGCACAGCATTAGTGGAATTGGGTCTCCAAGTGGGACTGGTGGCACAGATTGACAGGAGAAACAGCAGAAGGCAGAGGAGAAAGTAGGGCTTAGATGTGTGTTTTTGTTAAAGAGACACACACATTAATTTCTTTGCATTTTTATCAATACAGAGAATACCAGCTTCTTTGCTGCCTCTCTGCAGAGCAGTCTGCAGGTAACCAGCTCTGCCCTGGATGCACCAGCTGTGCCTTCAGCTGGAAGGAAAGGCACAAATCAGAGTTGCTCAGCTTGGGGGACAGAGGGAAAGCTTCTGTTGCTGAGTTGGTGCATCCAGACACTCCTGAAATGCTGGGAAAAGGACACAAGAACACATCCAACAGGCACCAGGCTTGAACTCTTTCAGCACTGGGACATCCACAAAACCCAGCAGCCCCAAGGATTGAACCAGTGCCTCTGAATCCCAGAAATTATGTTTGCACCCCACATGCAGACAAAGAGGGCCATTTCAGATAAGGGGATAATTATGTTCCTGTGCCAATGGTACCTGTTGCATCCATCACTGGAAGGTGCATCTGAACACCACAACTGGCCCAAGCTACAGCTGCTCAAAACCAGTCTCCAAAGCAGCACTGGAAGTTTCAGGGCTCATTTGATTCAATATAAACTCCCCTAAAGCCCAGCAAGACTCAACTGTTCCCCCCACAGAAGTCAGCTCACATGACATTGAAGGAAGACACAGTTCATGTCCCATACTGCGTACCTGGCATCATCCTTTATCCCTATGCAAAGCAAATGCAAAATGTTACTGTGCCAAAACAGCAGGACTCTACAATTATTGTGGGTATTATCTAAATTCATCATTTACAATTCAAACAAATAGTTCCAGTAGACTCTTTGAGCAGAACCAGCTGTTGAGCAGACAGGGCAGACTCCAGAGAATGATCAGAATGATCAGATCTGTCAAAAAAATACTAAAAGTGAACAATTTTCTTGCTAAATACTTGGCAAGATACCAGAAATTTTACCAGAACATCACAGAAAAGAAGGAGGGAAAACTGGAAGGAATGAGGGGAAAAAAAAAAAAAGCATTATTGCAAAAAATTATCTTTTTTTTTTTTCTTTCCCTAATGTTAATTTTCACTTGGAATCCTTTTTAGTTTGGCATGGGAACACGCCTTATGATAACAGATCAGAATTAAAATCACTGTTTTGACTGATCCCACACAAGCATTCTTCTTCTCACCCACCCCAGATCTTTCTCCCAGGGAAAATTGTGCGAGTCAGAGGGTTCCTTGCCAAAGTTTCAGGCAGTTCACATCAGGCAGTCTTAGAGAACTAGGCATCCTAGAAGGCAGGGTGAGAGAGCCTAGTGCAGTGCTGTATTTTAGCCATATACAGCTGCCCTTAGGACTGAAGTGGTTTTAAGACACTCCAGAAACATGCACCCAATCTAAGACAGGAGCCCCACAGACACAATTTCTAGCTATGTTCAATAATCTTCTGCAGTTACACAGAACAGATTTACTTTAGAAAAGCTCCAGAGCACTTGCAATCTATAGTTTTTCTCTTTTACAGGCAATCAGATGTTTCTGGGCTATTTTGATACACAACATTACTCTAGGAAATAACACACTATCAAAGAGCACAGATAAACAGGCTGTTATTTAGGACCACGCAAGCAAGTGCAGCATCCCTTCTTTTCTGCTGGAGCAGGACTCCTGTTCCATCAGGGATTTGTACCAGGATCAGCGTGGTGGTGCTGCAGACACTGCCACGAGCAGCAGCCACGTGAGAGGGGCACATCCTTGGTGAGGTGCTGGGGAAAACCAAGGGCAGTGCTGGCCTGAGCCATGTGAGGGAAGTGAAGATTGCTGCCATGCCCAGGCTGCCTCAGGCGAGCCAGCTGCCCGCAGGGACACTGCTCTCCTGCCTCCCCACGGGGAGCATCCAGAAAGCAAGTTCAAACAGCAGGACATAACTAAGCTGCCAAGCCAACAACCTTAACTATTCATTCAGGACCCCCTGGAGTGGGCTGAGATCAGGAACAAGGACTTTCCTGAAGTAACACCCTTAACTGAGGGAAGGGAAGAGAACAGGAAAAAGCAAATCAGTGATGCAAGAGATGCCTCAGACTCAGACTCTATCTGTTGTGACAGTCCAAGTTGTGAGAAGGCCCTGGGGTTGTGTGTGGCATACACACATGCAGACTCCAGAACAACACTCAGGGGAAGCCTTTTCCTTCCTTCCAAGAGCCTTCAAGCTATCTGGGTGTGCTTTACCTTGACCTGTCCAGCTGGTCTCCATGCTCTAACCCCCAGGGCTGGGGTGGGAGCTGCCCTGTGCCAGCAGTGCAGGGGTGCCAGTGGCACAGGCAGCCAAGGGCAGGGGTGCCAGTGGAACCATTGGCCACAGGCAGCCAAGGGCAGGGGTGCCAGTGGAACCATTGGCCACAGGCAGCCAAGGGCAGGGGTGCCAGTGGAACCATTGGCCACAGACAGCCAAGGGCAGGGGTGCCAGTGGAACCATTGGCCACAGGCAGCCAAGCTCTCCTGCATGGCTGCAGTTGGAGGGCTGAGTTCATCCTGCATGTCTGGGAAGAAAATGAAAACATGACTAATTGCTGATGGGAGATTAATGGTGCCCTGCCTCTCAAACCCCAAAGCATGGCAGGGGCTGCACACTGACACTCCTCTGCTGCATCTGCCACAGCACAACAGCTCTGAGAGAGGATTGTGAGCATTTTCCTTTGGTCTCATGCTACTCCACCACTCCTCAGCAGATCTTTCAGAGGAGTTTCAGCATCCCCTGGCTCTAGGACAGTTTTTCCAAGGCCCACTGCATCCCCAGCCCCAGAAGGCACAGGACCAGGAGCCATGGATCACTGATCCTGCAGCTGACTGGGAGAGGAGAGGTTCCTCAGCTCTTTTCCATCTGCAGCTGCTAGTGATGCAAAGACCCCCACTGGAGGCAGATGCTCAGACTTTCACTGGGGGAGATTTAGGGTTCTGCAAATCCCAGAGGATTCAAGCCACTGTTTTAAAGCAGCCCTGGCTGGTTCAGGTAATACTCTGCTCTTTTTACCCCCAGAATGTGGAGGGTAGCCACTGCTTTGGTGGCACCAGTTGAACAGCTGATTCACACAGGCCCCAGCAGGCACTTCAGCAGCTGGGGTGAATGGTTTGGCAATCAGCTGGGGCTCACTTACTGTTCTCTAGTGATGTTTCTTTGAGTGCAAGGGGCTTTCACAAGAGTAATTCAAACAATTATTAACTATGTACTACCTTGGTAAAAAGGGTTTCAAAGGCCAGTTTTTTTTCTTCCTGAGTCTGTTCTTCACTACTACTGCAGGGTTTCAGCTCAGAGACCACTTGCAGAGCTGTTAAACGTTCATCCCCATCAAAATTCAACCTTGAGTGCAGAGGATCTGGCAAAGAACCTCGAGGCCAAATCCTCCCTGGGACTGTCTTCTGATCAGCCTCTCTTTTAGGAGTTTAATGAGTAAAAATATATCTGGAAATAGAACAGAGTGGTGCCTGGGGAGGGAAGAGAGCAGCACAATTGAGCCACAGATCAGAGCAACACAGTGCAGGTCTGACTGGTGGAGCTGGGGCTGTTGGGCACAGACCCACCAATGACAGCTCTAAAGGTGTGTGATAGCACAGGCAGCTCCCTAAAACACTTGTGGGGAGCTCTGAAAAATGGCCAAGCTGGCCAAATCAAGAGATAAGCACAAGGAGTTCCTGGCTTCACATGGCACTACTGAGATCAGGTTAGAGAAAAGCACATTTAACTCAAGAGCCAGAGTAAATTGAAATATTAAGGCAAGACCCTTTGAGAATGGTAGAGTAAAAGGATACAGAAAGAGAAAAAAAATTCAGTATGGAGTTGAGAGGACAAATAAATATACAAGGGGAAGAAAACCACTTATCTGATGAGAAAGCAAACATGGATGGAGCCCTTGATGTCTCATCTGCAGTACAAATCTGTGCTCACCCACAAGTGCCCAAAGTGGCTTCACACAAACACCTACCATTGCATGAGGGCAGAAACTTGAGCATCAGCAAAACTATCCACCATTCCTTAATGTTAATTATTTCAAAATACACAGATAACCCACAAAAATAACAGAAAAAAAAGGTGAATGTAGTAAATGCTTTATGCAATCAATTGCATAGGATGAATTGTAAATAATCAGAGAAAAGTCTTGGCAGATTCATCACAGATTAAAGAAGTTCAGGCAAATTATTTCTAAGAAAAATCTTACAGAGCAAGCATTAGTGGATTGGCTTAGAGAGAATGCTCCTAGGAGAGGGCACAGGTGCTGGATGAGCTGTTTGCAAAGGGCTCTGCCACCTGTAACACTGAAGCACCTCAGACTCTCAGCAGTGTTTGCTGGGAAGTATCACAGCAAGAACCTTTTGTACCCGTTTGGATTGGCAGCTTTTTCCCACTCCCTTCATGTGTAACACAGATTTCCTTTCAACTGAAAGAAAAAGGACTTCCAGAAACTGAATATCCCAGCAAAGGGAACAAAACAAAATAATCTTCAAATTGTAGGGGAAACAACTGGGGAAGATGAAAACAGTTTTCAAAACAAACAGAAGTATTCATAAATGCAGGACAGCTCACTCTCTCCTTTGCTATGGTAAGAAGAAAAAGTGACTGAAGATGGAGTGTGCTAGAGGTCCCCAGGACTCAAAACACACAGATTTCTGTATTATACACATAAATAAACAGAGAGCAGCATAGGGCAGCTTGCTCCACACAGGGTTCACAGAGGGGACACATTGCTATTTACTACACAGCACATTAAAATGACAGTGACACACACCACTCAGAGGTGATCATTATTACTGGCTGCTTAAGGGATGATTTGAGAAATGATCTGTAAATTTAATTTTTAATTAAGCCAGAAGCCCCAAGGGCCTTCTGAGTTCAAGCATTAAGGGGGGAAGAGGGGGAAATCAATTCTTGGTGATGGAGAGGTCTAGTAGAATCTAATAGGCCTGGGTAATATATCAAGAAGCTTTTAAGATCAGTCACAGAGCTCAAAAGAGGAAAGCCTAAAACCCAATTTCAGATAAAAAACCATGCTGTAAAGTGGAATGGATGGTCACCATTGTTCAAACCTCTGAAAAGCTACTGTCTTGAGCCCCGACATATGTATCACTCAGAAAATAGATGAAATATTGACATCAGCAAGCAGAACTTCACAGGGAAGCCCTCACTTCTCTCCAACCACCTTGGAAAAGCAGCCATGGCCAAATGACCTTGAAATCTCCACAAAGCTCCAGCATGGCCAGGAAGGGCTACACCAGCTATTTGTGATCAGTCATCAGAACACCCTGTAAGGAGGGAAATTTGTGCTGACAGGCATGTCCAGCTCCCTTGGGTGCACAGCACAGGTCTGTCAGGTTCATGGCAGCAGCTGTGGCTGGAAGGGACACGGCTCTGAGTGCCCCTGGCCTCCACAGCACAGTGTCACCAATGGCTATGAAATCACAAAGTGAAGATTTTCCAGCCCATCTCTTGACTCCAGGCTCACAGCAGCAGATGAGGGGCACCCAAGGGTGCTGTGAGAAAGGACCAATGTTATAAGAAGGCCACTGCTGTCATCTTTGAGATGTTGTCATGACTGGGGATGTCCCCAATGGCTGGAGAAAAACAAACATTGCACCCATTTGCAAAAAAGGCCAAAAGGATGGTCTGGCCTTGGTTGGTGAGAAAGTTACAGGCTCCTCTTGGGATTCTGAGAAGGCAGCAGCTTGGATCAATCAGAATGGACTAAATAATGGTAAACTCTGCCTGATCAAACCTGACTGCTGCTGTGGGAGAACATCTGGAGCTGCAGATAAGGGGGGAGCTGTGGATGCCCCTGATCATCATTTACCCTTTCACAATACTTTCAACACCACCTCCCACAGTTTTTTATACAATTTGATGTGTATCTGCAAAGGTGGAGGAGACAACTAGATGGGTAAAGAAATGGATGGTTGGGTTGCAGAGGGTAGGAGTGTGCACCAAGATCTGTCCTCCTTGGGATCCTTGTCAGAGACCTGCAGGAGCTGAGAGCCCTCTTGCCAGCTTTGACATGACACCATCCTGGGGTGAGGAGCTGATCCAGGGCAGGGCTGCCACTCACAGGGAGCCATGGGCTGTGGGAAACACCAAAATCTTCCCTCCAGCTCACACCCAAGCCCATATGCATATTTTCAAGAAGGAAGCTGGGCAGAGGAAATGAGCGAGAAATGAGATGAATGGTCTTGTTTTCACAAACCTTCTCTTCTGAGAAACAAGTCATTTATCAAAGTGCTGTAATCCTACCAACTGTCATAACACTTGGTCTAATTACATCTGGAGAACAATGAGCTTGTGTTCAGGAAGAAAGTGTCTGCAGCAAGGTTGGTAGAAAAACTGTGCTATGCATGATCTTAGATCACAGGTCCAAATGCAAGAACAAAACTCCAAGAAAGGGTTGGTGATGTTTGTATAAAGCAAACTCCTAGTATTTGGCAATCAGAAAAATTGGTTAGGTAATTTTCTGTATTTTCATAAAATGCCATTCCTAGTGCATTAATCTACACCAGGGAAGCTCTGGAGTGGGTTTTCAGATTACATGTTTGAGGGCAAGTTGCAAAATCCATCTTTTGGGAGACTACAGAGCACATTCAAGAATTGTTAAAAATGCTAGAAGTTAAAATTGCTGAAGCTGCTTGGGCTGAAACTCCACAGTGCAGAGGTCCTGATGTCATGGAGGTCTCAGCCATGCAAGCTCTGCTCTTGGGGAAAAGGCCCTTCAAGCCTCACACTGCAGCACCCCTGGAGATGAAGCCTCCTGTGGTGGCCTCACAGGGCTGGTTGGGAGCTCACAGCACCAAGGAGGAGGGAACAGCAGCAGGTCCCCAGCAGATGGATTTATCCTGGGAGGACCTCACACTGCTGTTCAGGCCCTGGAGCTCCTGATCTGGCTCCAGAGGCAGGTAGCAGCAGCACCAAGGCTGCACACAGATTTCATTGACACTCTCAGAGCAAAGGACGGAGGGAGGAGAGGCAAATCATCTTAGCAGCAGCAAAGCCAGGCTCTTAGGAAAACAGCCATCATTTGGATTCTTGATACAGAGTCTGGGGACCATCTGCAAAGCCAGATAACACTTGCATCCTGCATAAAGGTGCCAGAGTAAGGAGTAAGTAGACAAAACCAAAATGCACAGCAACACAAAGCAATGCACACAAAATATGAGCACTGGGGCCAAAGAAGATTGATTTTCATGGACAGCATCTAAAAGGTGACTGAATATAGAGTTCTCTCCATGGCTGGGAGCATTACTTGATATCACACTGAAGGAAATCTAATTTTCCATCAGTGTCCTGAATATATGTATATATTACATACCATCTTTTTGCTGCAGGCAGAGCAGCAAGGAAGGGATCAAATGAGAATAAGCATAAGGAGGAGTTTATTAATCACCCATGAGAAAGTATTTCCACACCACCAATGCATCCCTTGCCTTCTGAATTTTACCCACAGAAGAACTTGGGCCTAGGGCTCTAGAAATCATGATTGTTATGGGTCTTTCATGAGATGTTGAGGCCACCAGTCCACACTGAGGGACAGATCTCACCCAAATGAAATGGCCACAACATCATGAGATCAAGGCACCCGAGGTCCCTGACATCAGCTGCAGGCTGGCAGCAATGAGAGAGCACAAACACACAGAGCACTGCACGGGCTGACCCTGAGCTTTACCCTGGAACAGCCCCACAGACCATAGGGAAGTTGTTGGAAGGAGGAGGATGTTTCCAAGGAACTAGAAGCACTTGTAGGTAAATTGTATTCCTTTTAATTTATTCCTGTAAATTTTGCACTTGCTAACCTAGGGAAAAAAAAAAAAATACAAAAAACAACCACCAAAACAAATTTTCGAACTCTGTTGAAGGATTTCTAGTTTGTCACTTTCTTACAAAAAAAAAAAAAAAATTCTGGTGAAGAAGCTGAACACTAGACATCAGATGATGGTATTGTTTCAGACTGTCAAACCTGATTTAACTCAGTGAAATTCTGGTGCCAACACACTGCCTCCCTTGGCTTTATTTGTCTGGGCAGGCACTTGACAGCAGCTCAGCCCCCCGGGCTCTCAGTGCAGGAGCCAAATGGACCCCGAGCCTCCCCAGCAGGGACAGCTGGTGAGTTTGTCACAAGTCACCTCTGAGCTCGAGCAGTGTCACCGTTTGCACTCAGGGTACAGCTGGGTCTGTGCCAGGTGAAGGTGAGGATTTCCCAGCTGGTGTCCCTGGAGCCTGCAGGGGTGATGTGACAATGCACATGTGACAATGCACATGTGACAATGCACATGTGCCCGTGGCTTGGGGGGCACAGGGAGGAAGAGCTGCTCAGCTGAGCCCAGCCCAGCAGGGCTGGCAGAGAGAGGCTCAGCCCTGCCCTGCACCCCAGGGGCTGCTGGCAGCAACTCCAGGCTCCTGCTGAGCTCCTGTTTTATGGTCACTTAAAAATTAATATGGGGGAACATAATTAGAGCTATGAAATGGGTGTGTGGTGATGTGCCCTTTGCTGCCAATGGGATAATAAAATTAGGTGAGTGTTTGAGGGGGAAAACACTGGGAATGTGTTTGAGCCCTGGAGAAGGAGCACACAGCAATCCCAGAGACCCCACTGAGGGGTTTGGCTGAACTCCCCACAAGGTCACAGCAGCAGCCCCTGCTCTGGGGCAGCTGCAGCAGCTCCTGGGCTGAGGATGCAGGAGATTCTAACCCAGGCAGAGGCTGAACCACCAAAAACCCTCAACCAGCCAAGCTGTGCAGCCTGCCAGGGAAAACCCTCAAAAGCAGCCACGTGAGCAAGGCTGGTGCCTCTGCAGAGCCCGAGCAGCCCCCAAGGACTGGGATGATGCTCCAGGGGATCTGCCACTCCCAGCCCCCAGCCAGGTGATTTCACCCCAGAGCAGCCCCAGGGCTCAGCCAGGAAACATTTATTACCCACATTGGATGGATTTCCTTTTCCTTGAGGGTAAACAAGGATATGTGAGCTTGTTTTGTAATAATAGAGATTTCCAGGTCTCAAACAAGAACAAACAAGCAGAAACAAAATAATAATAATCATCATCATCATCATCCAAATTTAAAAAACCCTCAGAAACATTCTTTTGACAAAGAGAGTAACCATGAGACATCTTCTCAGTGCTGCACTTGAGCATGATGCCAGAGCTGGCTGAACTGGGGGGTGAAGGAGGCAGAGGGGGGAAAATTAAGTATTTTTAAGGTTAGAAACCTGTCACTCACCATTCTTCAAGAGAAAATTCTGAATTATTATTTTCTGGGAAACAGAAGTTTTCATTTTTATTATTTTTTAAAAATACCTTTCATTTTTCATTATTTTCAGTTAAGCTGAAGGAGAAAAACTGATAGAAAATCTGATAAGTGAAACCTTGCCTGACCTTTTCTTTCTCCATAATTTTATTAGAAAGAAGCTGAGAATGCCTCCTCCATAAACCCTCACTTTTTACAGCTATTCCAATCTTCCTGTGAAAAGATCAGAGGAGGAAGTGAGAAAACCCAAGTCCTAGATTTGAGGCAAAAATAAGATTTCAACAAAATAAGATTTCAACAAAAATACATTACATGAAAATCCTACAAGTCATTAATTTCTAAAATAACCCCCCTTTACTTGACAACTTTTTTTTTTAATTTATTTATAGGTGCTTGACTACCAGGCTGGTATTCACTGATGCCATTCAAATATCAATTCATTCAACAGTCTGTAATTCTTGAAATTATGCATTTAGAGCTCTGTTTCAGATGCACTTCAGTCACCATTTGTTGTTGTCCTGCTACAGAGGCCCCCAGCATCCAGCCAGGCAGGAAAGCATCAGAGACCCCAGGCACTGCAGCTCTGGAGAGAGGCAGCACCACTCACATCCTACCTGCCAACTGCTCAGCAGCTTCAGGGGGGCAGAGAAATTCAAATTCATGAGCTCTGCCCTGACCAATTTGGTGATACCTTATTATTACCATTATTAGTCCAAGAATTGGGCAAACCTGCCCTGCAGTTGCTGTCCTTGGGCCCCCACAGGCAGCTCCTCTGCCTCTGGCCTCAGGTTCTCCTCCTCCACCCATTAATTTTGGGTGATCATACCTACCTGATGAGAGCCATGGCTCATCTAAGAGCACAATGTCCTACATGACAGTAGCTCTGTGATTTTTTTTCCTTTTTTTTTTTTTTGAAAGCACCATATTCTGTTTCAGCTGGAAGCAGGACACTGACTATGAAAACTGGCTGATGTGCCAGCATGGAGTCTGAGTAACACAGATTGAATTAACCTCCTGAGGTGTCCCTGTGGGAAAACAACCATAACCATTGCTTCTGCTTAAAGTCTGTGCTTCCCCAAATACAGCTTTAAATTCAGGGACATTAGAAAGGCTCAGGCACTGCAGGCTGCAGTCCTCACACACAGGGTACAGCTGCTCTTGAGGCTCTTGGCACAACTGCCCAGGACCCTCCAGGAGCACCACACCCACAGGCAGGTGCCAGGTCTGCCCAGATAATGCAAATTTTCTGTCTGCTCCAGCTTAACAGCAAAACTTCTTGACTCTAATGCAGGAACAATTTGGTCACAGAGAAGAAGCCCCCAGCATTATTTTCCTTCCAACAAATGCATTAATATTTCCCTTTAGCAATGCTAGAGAGACCATTATTTAGGCTGATACACAAAGATGGGAGAATCCTCTGGTTACACAGTGTTAGTGTTGTAGAGCCTGAAATTAAACTTCCATTCCTTTACAACTCAAGACAAGTTCCAGACAGTGGGCTGAAAATACATTTCAAACAGATCTTCAACATTCAGGACCATCTGTTTTCTTTTTGAGTGAAGTATTTTTATTTGCTGCAAGTAATGATCCTAAACAGATTTTAGGAGATTTGTTATTAATAATGGAATGTGAAAAATCTGCAGGAAGGCAAAAACCACGTTCTGCACCTGGGTCTGCTCGGGAGCCTGGGCCTTGCTTTGAACACTCTGTGTTCTGTTACATCCTTAAATCCAGATTTAGGTTTCTGAATAAAACAGGTTTCATCTTCAGCACTAAACCACCCTTTGTGTAACATTGTTTAGGAGAGGGAGAGAGAGCAATTTCCACACCTGGACCTTCCCCGGGAGCACACAGCCTGGCGGGCAGGGTGCAATCAGGCAGGCTGGAATCTGGCCAGGACATTGAGGTTAATGGCCCTGTCGCTGCCAAGTGCCACAGGATGCTCAATGAGTGCAAGAAGCAGAGGAGCCCCCAGCAGGTCTCATCCAGAGCCTGGCATCTCCCCCTGCCTCCTGTCCTGCCCCAGCTCCCCCCAGAGCCCTGCTGCCCTGGGGACAAGGGGCTGCACAAGGGCAGGCAGGGACAGCCTGCTGCTACCCCCAAACCCATCCAGGAGCCAGAGGACAGCACCAGTAAAGACACACAGGAATTTAAATGGGACAAATTTCCTAAAAGCATAGACAGTAAGTGTCGCTCTGATTTTCTTATGTTTTACTAAGCTTTTTGATGTTTGCATTTTTTGTATAAATTTTTTTACACATTTTATGTAAATAACTTATTGTTTTTCATTCCTTTATAGGGGATGAGCAACCTAATGGACAGTTGGGTTGCCCAGTGGCATTGAGGAGGTGGCACTGTAACCCTCCAATGACATTGGCATTTCAAAAAGATATATATATGAAGTCAGATGTTTTAATAAAGAGTTTTTTTTAATTTACTTTAACCAGAGTTGCTCTGTGTCCTTCTTGTGTCACGCCAGAGTAACAAGATCTTATTCAAATTATGCCAAGAGGCTGTATCATCACTGGACATTCAGCAAGAGTTTAATACAAACAACACAATCTTCAATCAGTGCTTTCTCCCCACATCTATTATTAAAGCTCTGTTTTGGCCAAGACAGATGTATGAAACACAGCACACCACCTGGAACAAAATGCATTATCTGCCTCTTAAAAAAAAAAAAAATTGAGCTCCCCTTTTTTTTCTAGGTGCAGCTTTGCTGCTGTGACCCCTGTGAGCAGCCTTGTGCAGGGGAGGTCACAGTGAAGTCCCTGAAGGTACTGGGAGCACTGTGTTTTAAATAACCCTGCATGGTGGAAGGGACAGATACCCCATAACTCAAGAGATTTCCCATGCAGTATCTGTATCTCCTCACAGCTGCTGGAGGAAGAGCCCCTGCTCTGTGCTGTGCACCCCCCCCAGCCCCAGCACAAGGGCACTGCTCCACCTCTGCTCTGCTGCTGTCACCCACAACAGCTCATTAGCTTTGGGGGGGGCTGCTCCTAATACCAGTATCTGAACAAAACTGGCACATTGGTACAACAGCCATGAAGTGCCAAAGCTGGGCCCTGTCAGCCATTTATTGACTGCAGTCTGTATCTGTTTTGCAGCTGCTGTCTGCATAAATAATGAATAAAGCAATAAATCTGGCAGGGTTACCAAACCCTTTCATTCAGCTTCTTTTGAACCAGTTAAATTCTCCTGTGATTCCTCTGCCTGCCCAAGCCCCAGGGAGACACCTCCTGGGGAAGGGAGGAGAGGGGGCTTTATTTCTGTGCCCTGCTGTGGAGCATCCCAAACCAATTCCCTTTCAGCTGCAATCCTGCTTTCTCTCATTTTTACTGAGGCAGGGAGCAAGACTGAGACTCTTGAACTACAGCGTCTCACCCTCTTCCAGGCACAGGTCACTGATTTCAAGACAGAAACCTTAGATGCTCAGGTTTTCTTTTTAATGAAAATCTGTGTTGCCAGTTTTTTGTCCAAGGTGATGCCACCAGAAGTCACTTGCTGTTGTCCTTTCAGAGAGAGCCACTTCTGCCTCCCTGTGCCACAGGAGGATCACACTGCCTTGGTGGTGTGGGGAGATGCCACCACCTGCCACGAGGCAGGACTGAGTGCCAGGCAGGGCCAAAGGCCACAGGAGGCTGCTGGGTGGCCACAGGAGGCTGCTGGGTGGCCACAGCCTGTGAAGAGCCTCTGGCAGCAATGCCAGGGAGATCCTGACAGGTACAAACCAACAAAGGACAGGACTTGGTAGATCTAATATGCAAACAGCCTCCAGATAAATAACAGCAAAAAAAGCTGTCTAAATACTAAGCCAGGTTTATATCTGGAAAAATATCTCTTCCTGTTTCAATTAATTGCTGCTTCTTGATTGCATGAACTGCCAAAGCTTTGTGTTTCTATAACAGTTTTTTCCAGCAGAATGACCTCTTTCTGTGACATGGATTTTACCATTTTCTACAGTCCTTAATGCCTTTTCTGGATCTCATCATGCTCGTGGCATATTACATGAATTTCTGCTTGCCCCAACTGACTTACTTGTTAATAGATCCTCTATCTTTGGCACATTTCTTGCCATTTCTCCACTGTTGAAAGAAATTATCCTAACTAAAATCACAGTTACACTAATGATCAGCTCTGTAGTGTGATTTTTCTTGTTTTAATCATCAGGAAGAAAAATCAGCATGTTCAACATGCTATTCAGCTACCTTCCTGTCATGTTTTTCTATTTCAAATAATTCCTGTTCTTCTACCACAGGCTCTCCCAGTTTGCACCTTACACATCATCCTGTCATCTTCATCATGGCTTTGGGGTTTTTTTTGTTTTCACCCTAAATTTTGATCTGGCAGTCTGAGGGGCATGTTTCTAGAACGTGTGAGCCATCAGGACTTGCCTTTTATTCTAAAGCACCAGGATTTTTTTTTTTTTTTGCCATCCAACTTTTTTATGCAGGAGCACTTGATATGCAACAGTGCACTGGCTGCCAAGGAGACTCTGACCTGGGACAAATCTCCAATCTGTATTTTGGTTTTGGAGCCATAAACACAACATGCTGGGAGCTCAGTCCTGCTCTGTCCTCCAAACAAGCCTCTGTGTTCTCAATGGCAGATGCAATCTGATCCAGCCCACTGCACTTGTTATTAATACACAACTAAGGTGTACTTTATCAATGCATGTGAGTCATTGTTCTCTTTAGGAAAATCCAAAACTGTTTTAACCACTACCCAAGGAAATTTGCAGTTCATTTATTCACAAAGAATAAAAGCTCTTTTCCTCTTGTTCTTAGAAGGCTTTTTAAACTGCCAAAATCGACTTGGGAGCAGGGTAGCAAGATTTACACAAAAATCTCAATAAAATTCATCTGGACTTATTTACAAGACAGAATCTACTCATCAGATATTTTTTGAGAACTCACTTAGGAAAGCAGTAAATATGTAACCCAAGTTTTAAAAGAATAAAACAGCATGGTACTGTTCCCCAGACGCCATCCTACCTAACGGTGCTTTAAATTTAGTTGTGAATTCTCTAAATCAAGGTGAGTAAAATTGCACAGTCACTGCACTAATGCCCAGTGCAAGGGCTGGAACAGAGCCAGCAGAGTGCCTCTGAACAGTATTGACAGCAATTGCTCCTGCAGGCCTGAGATGAAACATGCTGCAGCTCGAGGTGGGATCCCTGCTTTTCCATGTCCCCAGCCAGGTTTTCTTCCCGCTGTGCCTGTGCCAGTTTTCCCTTGACACTGTACATGCCATGCCTGCACTTGGATGAGTTCTGGATTCAGATGTCTACAAATCTCAGGTGCCCCCAAAGCAGCCAAAGTCATCCCTGGTAGGGAAGGGCCCATCTTACCCACCTAAAACATGGGTGAGGTGGGGTAGGACATCTGCAAGGTCCTTTTCAAGTGCACTTTTAAGACGAAGCCCCAGAGGGGTTTTCTCTCAGGCCAGCAGGATTGGCCTCAAATGAGAGCAAATAGCAGGGACAGGTGGCCAAAATGGCCCTGAGCCAGCTGAGCTGAGCCCAGCTGAGAAAGGCAGGGAGGCTGCACCTCCCCTGCCAGCTCCTTGTGCCTCCAGCCTGGCACACCCAGGAGCTGAATCACCCTCTGGCCAGCCCAGGCCCAGGACACCTCTGTGCTGCTCCCCTTGCTCTCTCCTCTCTTCTGCTTTCATCAAGCAGACAGCAACAAATTGCAAGCAACCACCAGGAAAACCCCTCAGTCAGTTTTGGGCAATGTTCTCCATTGCTTCACGCTGTCCTACTCCATAAATGATGTTAAACTGCTTCTTCCAACTAAAAGGGTGTGGATACTGTGCCTGTGAGCCCTGCAGCTGTGGCCACATCAGCAGATATCCACAGAAGCCATTAATATCTTTTAAAATAAATACTTTTTTTCCCATTTCCATTGTTTTTAGTTTCTAGAACTAACTAAATTCCTTCCTTCCTCCTTCAGTATATATTAGCCTTCCCCTGCCAGATCTTCAGCTGGAATAAATTTGGCCTCCCAGCCCTGATTCATTAAATGCTGTGAATATGTGTGCTCAGTTAAACAGGCCATTCACATGCTGAATGCTTAGAGATGAATTTTGGCTTGCTTGGCTTGTAAGGTTTGGCATGTGTAGGGCTCCAGTTGCCATTCAAATAAAGACATGCCCAAGTCCAGCCTGTTCACCAACACACCTGTGCAACAACACATTCCCCAAAGAAGGTTTTCCAAAGCAGGAAATACTCAATTTCCCAGGCTCTTGTTCAATTACTGCCAGATATTGTGGAACACAAACATCACTGAATAACATCATTCCTTCAAACACAGAACAGTGATGTTTGAGTAACTGGAGCATAAATATAATTCACCTCAGGCAGGAGATAAATTACATTAATAAAGTGTGGTAGTGTTCTTTAATTAGTTTGATTAGGCATGACAGAAGATGGTATTGTTCAGAAAAGCTTCATTTCCTGAAGTAAGGGATTGTCACTGTAGATCCCAATCTCTGGGGTTTAGGTGGCTTTTGTGCTTTTTTTTCTTTTTTTCACAGAGCAAACATTAGCAGAGGTTGATGCTGCTGCACCTGTCATTTGGTATCCATGACCCATTTCCCTCTCATACCTGGATTCAGTTGTGCCTCTCTCCAAATGGATCCTACAGATCTTCATGAACTGGGGGGGTTCCACAGCTGGAACTGTGGAACCTTCCTCCTATCAATCTCCTCCAGACTCATGGGCAGACAGACAGACTGTAACTGGCAGTCCCTCTTTTACAAGTCCATTTATAATATGCAAAGAGAAAAAAAATTTAAATCGTTTTTTTATTCATCAAGGTAACTGAAAAGCTTCCAAAGGCCCTGCCAAGTCACCACAGCAATTCTCAGTAAGACACAAAGTTCAGACATGGCTCCCGTCCTCTCTGCTATATGTTCTTTATTTATTTACTAAATTTGCTGTGCCATTAGGCTCAGTAAGAGCTGCTGTGATGCTCATGCTTTGCAAATGTTGGAAACTGTGAAGTGTCAAGTCTGGAAGATCTATTTAGCAGTGACTTTGTGGTGCCAGACCTGGCTGCAGAGGATTTGTCCAGGCTCTGAGCCCCTTTCTGTTTGAGTCAGATCCCTGTACCATGCTCTCCACTGTAGCCCTGAACTTCAAAAAACTGTGTGCAGGTTCCTAATTCACTCATGTACATGAATAAATTCCAAACCATATCTTTATGTACCTAAATATTGCTGTGCAATCTGTGCAAATTCTTCCCTTGATTTTGCTGTAAGAGAAATCATACTCTTTCTAAACTCAGCAGCTGATTTTCTATTGACATACAAGAAGGCAAGATTGTGGTTAAAATTTTAAAATACTCAATTCATGGTTCCAGAACAGCCTGTGTCCCCAGACAGGAGAGAGTCTGTCCTGCCAGAATATGGGCACCTTGCTGTCACCAAAGCCTGGTGTTGTACATCAGCACTGCTGAGCTGGATAAAGTGGTCTTTCTTGCCCATTGATCACACAAATCCAATTTGTAGCCTTGTTTTCTCTACATGACAGTTACAGGAGACAGACCTGATTAAATATTTCTGTTCTGATCAAGGAGCTCTCGCAGGCAATCCTGTGACTGCACACCAAATCCCTCCCCAGAGCTCAGCTGCACGCTCTGCCTGATGGGCTGTGCTCAGCTGTGCTTCCTGCAGACTTGCTTTGACAGCAATGCACAATGAGTTTGGAGTTTTAGGAGCAGAGATGTTCATACTCCTGTCCTTGAGATCCAGCAAAAACTGCTTGCAATCGAAGGACTCTCAAGGTTTTCACATCTTTCCTGAAGTACACCCAGACAGGAGCTCACCCACTCCTGAGGCTCTCTGCTTGCTCTGTCCCAGCTGAAATGCTGCAGGACCCGGTGCTTTCTGGATGCCCAGCCAGGTGTCAGGGCTCCTCGTGCTGTCTGTTTGTCAGGCAGCACCAAAGGCTGTACAAACAAGATGTATTGAACTCGATTTACATTTCAAGTGCAGCCTGTTCCCTACAGGAATGCTCCATTACAGGTCTTTTCATGGCAGGAGAACAACAGCTGATGGAACACACTTCCTGAAGCCATGCCAAGGGCTGCTTGTTGTGTTTGTGACTGCTCTGTAGCAGAGATTATGGCCTTGATGTTGCTCTCAGCTGAGCAATTGAAGATCAGCTCCTGTGAAACCAGTGCAGCTACCCCAGCACTGCATTGGAGATCAGAACAGGCACCAGCAGAGCTGAGCAATTACAGACAAGTAAAGGATGGCAAAACTCACCAGCTCTGCTGCTTTCTCCCAAAGGCTGTGTGTGGATCCTTTTGGAGGAGTACAACTCAAAATGCTGCTCCCACTGGTGCCAGCTGACACCACTGCCCTTCCTCTGGTGCAGAGCCTGGCAGCTCAGAGGTGACCAGAGCACAGGGTGATCACAGGTACTGGAATATTCTCCTCTTTCTGCCCCTCAGCCTCTCCATCGTGCTTAGCCCACTGCTGAGCTGCCCCCACAAATCTGGCAGACTGCAGCTCAAATCACTCTTCTCATCCTTCAGCTCCTTGAACAATACCCTGACCTCTTTTCATCTCACTGTGGAGCATCTGAAGTGCTCCCTGACATGGGTTATTAGATGGATTCGAAAGAAAATCCCCCTGAGAAAATTCACCTTTGAAAAAGTTCTTATTGGAAAATTTTGGCGTTCCCAATGGAAACAGGGACAGCAGGAGGAAAGCAGATTTCATTTTGCTAGAAGTGTTAAATAAGCTTTTGATTCCAAGCTAAGTTATACATTTTCATAAGTGGGAACACAATTTAAATTATTTCTTTTTGTGCTAAAAAGATTATTGTTTTCCTGCCAAAATACCTCATTTTAATTGGTTTTTCTAAGATGACACTTTAAGGCACAGACAAGACTAACAGCCCTCCAAACTCTATTTTCATAAAACCCTTTCATTGCATTTCTTTTAGGTCATCAATACTTATTACTTGTATTGAAAGAATAAGCAATAAAGGCACTTTGTGTCTCTCCCTTGCTACCCTTTAATACAATCTGTCCACCAATCCAATTGTTCCATCTTGAAGCATTTCCATCTCCAAAATAAAACTGCATTTTACTGCTAGGATATTCTCTACCCAAATTCCAAACAGATTGTAGCAAAGTATTAATCCATAAAAAACAGAAAACAATGTCTTATTAATTCACAAAAATCAATATTCCAGTACACTTTTTGGTGTCAGTTCATTACATTTAAGTCTAGATTTATATGCTGCTCAGTGGAAAACTGTCCAAAATGTATCTGTTTACCTATAATGAGATGAACTTATTGCTAAATCTCATTCCACCAAAAACAAGCTTTGTGACAGAACTCTGGTTCAGGGAAAAAGTGATCTTAGAGTGTATGTAATCCCGATGCAGTGGCTCTTTCTCCTTTAACAGAGAATAACACAGGTATCCTTTGGTTAACTTGCTCTTCCTCCCCTGTGGCCAGGATATTTTTTATTAAAAACCCAGCTCTGTACTTGTCCCAGTGACAGTCATGAAGGCTGTCAATTCAAAAACCCTTGAAAAATATCTGGCATCAGAAGAGGCTTAATTCCAATAGTCTGGGTGTCCCATCACATTCCTTTGAATAATGAATCCTATAAAAGCTGCTCTTCCTAAACAAGTCTAATTTCTTCAGAAATATATGGGGAAAAAAGAAGAACTAACCAAAACAAAAAAAAAAAAAAAACAAAAACAAAACAAAACAAAAAAAATTAAAACATAAACTTTCAAAGCATATAGCTGCTATGGTGGTGTTTCTGCCAGCAGTCAAAATGCAACAGCCATTGATACTGATAAGGATTTTTTCACTGGTTTCAGTATATATACAAGCTGAGATCCTAAAAGCAAATGAAGCTTGATATTCCCAGAAATAGAACTCCACTATTACAAAAAAAAAGTGTACATAGATATGTATGTATGCATGTATATGTGTATATGTATGATAAATTATTATATTTTATTTGCCAATAATGGGGGAAAACCCATATATCTTTATTTATGTATATAAGTTTTTTCATTACTGACTACTGAAGTCTGATCATTTTTCACATGGTGACATCAGGCTCCAAGATGTTCCTTCCCTTTCTCTTTAGTTCCCAGAATGAAAGTGGTTCATGAATCATGAAGGTTAAATACAAATAACTTGCATTACCACTCACAGCAGACATGTGGTTAATTGCTGTCTGCCTTTATTGTTAATTGCTGAACACCAGTGCACTGGCACACCTACCACATGCTTCTGAAGATAAACAAACTCAGCATATGCCCTAATTGTGTTCTCTTTGCAACACTTTTTCTTTCAGAACAACATGGGTGAAATTCACAGATTGTGTCCCTTAGTGTCCTTTCCTTTTTGCTTTTCACATGGATTTGTCTGGCTGGTAACTCCTGTGTTGCACCAAGGCAGAGAAGAGCCAGGCCAAACAGAAAGGCTTCAAACAGTTTCAGTAAATCAATCCATCCAAAACCAAGATTTCCTCCTCAACCCTTTCCCATTCACAAGTTTTTGGATGAGCTGGGTTAGTTCTCCTCCTGCTTCCTTTGAAAATGCTGAGCTGATGTTCCTTCCACCCCCAGAGTAGGACATGATCACAGCACACACATCCAGCTCTGAAAAAAACCCACAGGATGGAGGAAAAGAAAACTTAACACTCGCCATAGAGTGGTTTGGGGAGATGGAGTCCCTCCACCATTTGATCAAACATTCTTTCCAGTTTAAGTCCCTTGGCAAGAGGAAGCTTTCTGGTGAGGAAAGAGGTCCTTCTCCTCAACTGGGCTGGTGTCTGCAGCCCTTGCAGGATACCTGGGCCCTTCCCTGGGTTACCTGAGAGATTTCTCATTGCCAAAACACAAAAAGATGGGTTATCCAGGTCCCAGGATTACCCCCACAGGATATTTGTGCTCTGTGAGACTGAGTGTGGTCAGGCAAGAAGGCAGATCCCCCTGAGGAATAAATAGTGACCCTGCAGGGAATTACCTGTGCCAGGCAGCACCCCAGCCCTCCTGCAGACACCTCTGCAGCCCCTGGCAATGCAAATGCAATTTGAACCACGAGATGAGATGCATTGTCAAAGCATCTCTGAAACAGAGAGCTGCACAGATCACAGACAGCTCATTCCTCTGATCAAATCAGTGCATTCAGACAGGAAAATAGCCCAAGTATTTGCTGGGATGATGTACCATCTGCCTGGTGCTTCTCCTGAGTTCCCGTATTGGGTTCTCATTAACTTCCTCACTGTTAACCCTCACAGGCACTTTTTTTCCCTCCCTTTTTCATGACATTAACTGAGTTCTGCTAGAGAGCAAGTGTTTCTTTGCACCGAATTTAATTTCCTCTCTGTAGAAACAGACTAGCAAGAACCATATTTTCCAGTCTATTCTTGGCCAAAACATGTTCCTGACAATCAGGGTGAAAAACCTAGAAGGCAACAACCTTGCCAAAAAATTCAGGTTGGGATGTAATGGAGATAAAATCAGTAACAGAAGTGATTAAGGAGTTGTAGGTGCTACTTTTCCAGGAAAGACTGAAAAACTAATCTGTCTAACCAGGCTGAATGATAATTAAATTAAATCAGCACCTTTACAGAATATTGAAGCATTAAATGCAAATCTCCAAAGACACGGAAATCAAGAGGATTTGGGCCCCTGGATGGTTCTGAGAAGTCAGGTGAAGATTAATTTTTTTTTCTCCTCAGGCTTTTGAGGAGAATTTTATTTCAACTTCATGTCATTGAAATCGTCAGAGTCACTGGAACTTTAAATAGCTCCCTACTTGTTATGGAAAAAGCAACAAAATTACAGCTGAAGAAATTAGAGGACGTTTAGAGTGATCAATGGAAATGTTACCAAATAATGGGGTAAAAATGAAAGGAAAAGGTCAAAGTATAAGGTGAAAATCTTGTATTTGCAGACTAGTGACACATTGAAAATTGGAGTGGCCAAAAGATGAGCGAGGAGAGTGTTGTCCTAGAAAGTGAAGAAATCTTTATACCCAATTGAAATTTGTATTTATTAACTGCTCTATTACTCAGTAGCAATTTCTTGAGAGACAGGAAAGGAGAAAGGACAGGAAAGGATATTAGGAACCCCAAAAAGTCAATAGCCAAGAGCACATTTAACAGGTATGGAAAGCCTGGAGCCTTCCTCCCTCATGGAAGATATTTGGAAGCCTCACCTCCTAATTTTCCTGGAGGAAAAAACAGAGCACAGGAGAGGGGTGCACTGGCTGATGAAGGACACCCAGCAGGCCAAGAGCAGAAACAGCAAGAGGCCCCAAATCTCCAGAGCCCTGCCTTGAGCCTCCTCCTCTCCTTGCTGGTTGTTTCCATTCCTGCTATCCATCACTCATTACAGATACCATTAAAATCCAAAGAAAACATAGCAAATGCTTATTATTAATTTCCAAAAGAATACAGGCCTATTTTTCCCATTGATTCCTGGCAGATTCTTTCCTGAAATTTGCCAGATTGGTTCGAAAACAAATACATATAAATTAGCAATATACAACACGACATGAATGAGAACATTCACTCTCTCTAATCATTCCCACAAGCATTTTGTCATTTTTTCTGTCAGTTCCGTTGATAGGAAAGGAAACTGCTTTGCAATTTTAATTTCTTTTCCCTGAGCACATTTTGTTCTTAAAGTTCACTGATATAAAGAGAACGTATTGGAAACGGGGGAGGCTGGTGAGAAATATGGAAGAGGGTTTTTTGTTTCTCCCTGTTCCAGAGTGAACAAATATCCACTGGCACTTTTTCAGGCATCTCACTCCTGCCTCCATCTCCTCACCTCCTTAAAATATGCAAAGACATCTTCTCTTTGAACCTCTCTGAGAAGGAAAAGGATGGATACTTCTTCTTGATTAATCCAAAAATTTGAACAAAGCCACCAGCTGACCTTGATGTCAGGCTCAGAACTGCACAACTGTATTTTCACATGTTCAAAACTAGACCACATCAAAGGCATCTACACATTGCCTGCATCTTCATTTTCTGGCACCAATTAAGTGGAGAGGAGAGGCAGAGAAAGAAAAAATGGTGAGCTCAAGAGTGGGTGATGAGCACCACGGCCACACCATCCTCCCTGCCCAGCCCTGGGGAAGTTTGTTGCCACATTTGGATTTCAGTTTCTCATGTATTTTCTTGCACACTACAAAGCAAGCCTGGAGCTCTGCACAGCATATCTGGAGATAATAAAAGTGATGAGTTTATGACACAACTGATGTAATATGATATGCTGCAATAATATGATTATTACATTGCACAGAAGGGAACAAGAATGGCTGGGAAAACATAAAATTATAAATGTTTGACATGAACTGAGTAAGGTATCACAAGAAAGGAAGGGATAAGAACTGCACCTTGTGCCCCAGAAGTCAGAACAACTCAAAGCAACTGCAACAGATGTTGAATGGGGCAGCAAATGAACAGTGAAGCACTGACAGCTTTTGGTTAATTGGGCCCAAAAACCTGGAGTGGTCTCCCAGGGGGAGTTCTGGGTCCATGGGACCATGAGTCTGGGTCTGTGAGATATGGAATTACCTCTTCAGAAAGGGAAACTCCCACGTAACATGTCCAAAGCACATTTTATAAACCAGAAGGACAACTAGCTCTTGTGAAAGTAGGTGTTCAGCCATTCCCCAAATCAGAGGCATCTAATAAAAATCTGCTCTCCTATCAGTTTAGATCACGTTTCTTGGCCAGGACCCATTTTCTATGAATATAAATTACATTTTTGTGCCTATTGCTTTATCTTTTTCATGCCTCTCAGACCTAGCTATTATCCATCTTGCCAATAGTTATTTATTACTTTGTGATTATGGGCAAAGTAGGTAATGACCTATTAAATCACAAACCCACACTTATTATCACCAAACCCAAACTCCAATTACTAGAAAAGAATCGCTTAATTTCATATGCAGTTAAGAGTTTACTTTCTTTGCAGCCAAGATAATGGATGGCCATTGCAAACATTTTTCCCAGGAAACTGGCAGTTGGAGTAAGTGGTCTATAGCTCATGTTTAAACTGTAAACAGAGGGACTGCTCTTGATACATATTCCAGGAACAGACCTATAGCCAGGGCAGCAGAAAACAATAGCAAAGATATTTCAGGGTTTATATTACAATGTGTTCTGAAAAAGTGCTGGCATTTGTCAACACTTTCTCCCTTGGAACAGCTACAGGTGGATTGTGCAGACAGGCACAAGGCAGGTGACACACACACCCTTCCTCCAACCATTTCAAATTCTCCCCCAAAAGCAGGCATGAACCCCTGAATGAGGACCAGATCCAGCACATGGGCACGTTCCTCCCCTTGAAACAGGAGAAATAGAGAGGCAAAAAAGAGCCCCAAGCTCAGCATCACCTTCCCAAAGAGATGCTCCTTTTACCAGAGAGAGCCAAGCATCATCACTTGTGCAGTGATGTTTTTGTGATCCTTGATGAATTATTTGTTCTGACTCTGAAAAGGACACAAAATCATATTGTGGAGATACAAGCTCTAACAAAAAATATAGCAAGAAAGAAACGTGACAGATATTTAGATCAAGTGCAAACCAACTGTATGTGTTCTACATGAGAAACTATATTTAACTAATAATGAAATAATTCTCCAGAAGACTTAGTTAGCCAGAGGTTAAAAAAAATCTTATTTGGAGAGAACTCAAAATCAAGGCTGAATAAAAAATATTTTTTAAAAGTGTAGTTAAATTTGACATGCTTACATGAAAATTTTGTGATAAGTAACTGCAAGTCTCCTGCCAAGACCTGACTGGCTGCCAAAAGGTTGTGTTTATAAAGGCTGCAGGCAAACCATGGGCTCAGGTCTCTATCTGGAAACCTGTGAAGTCATAAAAAACTCTTTGCAATGTTCAGTGACTTCCTGTCCCCACTCCCAAACAGCAACTCATATTGAAAAATAGTATTTATTAAGCAAAATAGGAAAACCCTATTTACCAGTAGGTAAACCCACGGTATAATATCTGCACATAATATCTGGTTCCTGAGATTTAATTTTAAATATTTCATCGTTTCTCCTCCAGCAAGGCAATTCTTATCACAGCTGGTTGTTATCTTCCTTTTGCAACACCCCTGCACCCCCAGGCCAGGTCTCAGTGAGCAGCAAAGCCTGATTGGAGTCACCTCTGGAGGGGCAGGAGCTGCACCTCTGCTGCAAAGGAGTCCTCCCCTCTCTCCACCCATTCCAGCCTTTCCAGCAAAAACACACAACACCCTTCAGAGTTAATTTTTGCTTTCCAGGTTCCAAAATCCATCTCAGACTTCTCTTTTTCATGCTTAAACTTTTGCATCCCAATAGGGTAAGCCACTGCCTGGCTGCATTTAAGGAGACACAAAGCACACTTGGGCATAATAAATCACATGCTAGTACACTGGAGAACCTTTCATTATCTTATGGGCCCTTTCTAACAGAAATCTCTCTCACAGAAAAAAAAAAAAGAAAAAGAAAAACATTAATGTTTCAGACACTTTGGGCCCTTACATTTATCTTTCCTTCCCTCCAGCAGGGTGTTTTGTCTGTTTTGGGATTCTCTTGCCTCTGAAAATCCAGCTCTAGGGAGAGAGCCAGTGGGGGGTTTCTTTTGTTGGAGACTCCAGTCCCCAGACCTGTGCAGCCTAAGACAAAAAGCAGCAGAGCATTATTCCTGACCATTTTTGATCCACTTCTGCAGCTGCAGCAGCATGGGATCTAAAATCATTTCTCATGCTCACTCTAAAGGCTGAATCCTCAGCTGATGTGAGCAGGCACAGCTCTGCTTTGACTCCTGCACAAAGATGTCAGATGAAAATGTGTCTTGATAGCCCTGAAACCCAAAGTCAGGCGTGACCCCACACACTGCCCTGCAGACAGAGGGGTGTACAAATATGTTCCTTATTTCTCTTCCAAGAATAGCCTTTTTAGACTGTCAATAAAATGGCTTTTTCAGAAGTAGCCAGTTGTACAATGGAACACAGAGATCCAGAAAATCTCCAAGGTGTCAGCAGAAAACAATGATGAGACTCCTCAGCCCAAGAAAGCACATAAAACATATTAGTTGCAGCATGTGGAAAGTCCTGCTGACTTTCTAAAGAGCCCAAAGGAGCTTAGATTCCAGGAAACTACTAGCTGTTATGGGTTTGTTAATACTGATGTGAAATTGGGGTGCTTTGGGCTTTGTCTGTGGGAGATCTGATTAACTGCCCCTTTTTTATTACAGCCAAATGCTTGTTTTTCTTCTCACTGTTCTAGGCACTTTCAAAAGTGAAGACCAAGAAGAAATGTGTTCTGGGGGTTCCCAAAATCCTGCAGCTGAGAGAAAAGTGCAAGGGAATTATTACTGTTTCTCTTTACTTATTTGGCTTGAAATGCTGCCCAGAATGTCATATGACATGATGGGATGCAGAATCTCTGCAGAGAACAATTCCCAGCCTAAATAAAAGACCAGCCCCACTGGGTGCTCACACTTTGCCAGCCACTTCTCAGATGTTATCAACCCAGATGCCACAGCCAAGGCAAGAGACACTGAACTTTTCCTTTTCTCTGTGCCCATGCACGGGAAGAGACAGCAGAGGATGGAGAGAGTCAGCCTGTGATGCCTGGAGACACAGGCACAGAGCAGAGGCACTCCCTGAGCATTCCTACACTTGCAGGATTGTCCTGGCAGCTCTTTTCTGTCTGCCTTGCCAAGGAGCTGGAGGACCCTTCTTCTCAGCCAAGGTTATGTGCAACCCGAGCTTGCCACACAGCAAAGAAATATAAAAAGTATGGTTTCCATTTAAAATAGGCTGTGTAACATTCTATACACAAAAAATTTAGCAGAAAGGAAAAGACCTTTACAAGTTAGAGATACCATGGACAATATGCCTTGGTAGATTTTCTCTTCCCACCAAGAGAAGCTCAACAAAAGAACTGGAAAAAGTTCATCTCCACTCTGAAAAGCAATCTCTCTGTTTGCTCATTGTTGGCTGTAAGTGTTGTCAGGTGATTCATTGGGATTTTTTTTGATAAAAATATTTGCCAGGACACTTTAAAATGCATTATATTTTAACCAGTACTCACAGAACCCACCCAGCTGAGCAACAATACACAGAAACAGTTGTTCTGCTGAGTCCAGATTCAAAGGCCATGATATTTATAATCTTACAGCATTACAGATATATTTTAAGTCTTATAATTTCTTAAGGAAAATTGTCGTTTAAAAGAGTGATGCTGGGAAAAAAAAATTTCTGTGAAGCCACAGGAGCTCACGTTTTTTGAATTCCAACATATATTTACACCTGAGTGACTGAGATGTATCCATTAGCTGCAAATACACCTCATAAATTCCTTTAACAGAAAACACAGGCTTGGAAGCTAGTGCATCATGTTGGTGTCCAGTTCTTTCCATTTCAGAGGGAGTTTCTGTAATTATATCCTCTGCGGCCTAGGGATCTATGCACTGCTGTAAAGCAGGTGATCTTTCATGCCTTGATGTTCTAGAGAGACCCAACCCTGAGAACCCTCATTCCCACCTCCCAAAAAAACCCCAAACATAATAAAATTAAAAAAAAAAAACCAACCAAACAGAACAACAACAACCCCAAAACAAACACAAAAAAAACCACAAAAAATCCAATTATTTCCATCCTCATCTGGTGAAGGTAGGGCTGCACCTGTCTGTAGGTCTGGCACCAGCTCTGGGAGGCAGTGCCTGGTTGCAGACCCAGTCCTTCCCCCTCAGCATTCCTTTGCTTGTAGCTACCCAGTACCTGCAGAATCCAACTTGCAAACACAAAGGCACCAAATTCCCTTCAAAAATACCTTCTTTTTCATTTTCAGAGCCTTTTTTCAGCTGAGGCAATTATTACTTGTCATAAATAAGAACTGCCAGCTGTGAAAAACATTCCATTCACTGTTCTAAAAATGCTTTCTAATTGTTTCTTTCTTCAGCAAAGAATTTTCTAACTACTCTGTGGTGCATTCAGCAGTCAGGGGATGCAGTGGGAGGATTACTGATAAGGCTATCCATCACTGTCACTCAGAAGGATTGGACCCCCAGAGTGCACTCACTAAGCAGAGAGTGTTTGCAGCACACTGGCAAATCTCTGAGGATTCCATTGCAGATGAGGATGCTCAAGAAATATCACCACACAGAATGAAAAATGGTGTCCATCACGTTAAAATCATGCCTTTATCAGAGCTAGGGTGTGGTTCTTTGCTTTTAAACTGTCATTCTGAAAAGAGCACCTATGAATTATGTGAAGAAACAAACGAGTGGTTTTGGCAGTTAATGCCCAGGACAGGGCTGGGAATGAAGAGTGAGGCTGAAGAAGACATTAGGCTTGCAGACAGCACTGCCTGCAGGTGGAGGCTCCAAGAAAGAAGCCAGCTGACTGAGAAAATAGCTCTTGCCTTAAGTAACTTTCTTGCAGTGTCTGAAAGAGAGCTGGAGCATAGGAAGATGAGCTACTCAAACTTTGCTCATCAAAAAAATTCATACAAATTCAGACAGATTTTACTTTGTGAGATTTTTCATTTCCAGATTTTCCCTTTTATATTTATAGGTTCAACAATCCCAAAATGAAAGGGAAAAGAAAAAGAAATCTTAGTTTAAAAAAGAGGGGCCCAGTAACCAAGAGCAGTGATGCTTCATTCACCTTTCATCATCCTCTGGGATTTGGGCTTTTTGGGAAAGCCCAAAATGGGGAAAGAGCTGGGAAAATCAGCACTAATGAGTGGCTTCACTTTTTTTGATCTACAGAAAAGAAAGCCAATAGGACAGCTTGATAGTCTTTTTATACATTAAACATCATTATTAAAGGATGATGAATTCTAGGTTATGTTCTGCCCTAGTGGCTGAGAAAGCAGGAAGAAAGGATAAGAAATTAAAAGGGCTTTATTAGCAGCAAAGGCTCTTTTTGGATAGTAAGAAAAATATTTTCTTAAGGTAGTAGGGATTGAGATACACTGCCTTTGGATGTGCAAAAACCCCCTTACTGGAGCTGTGGAGAGCAGTTAAACTGTGATAAGTCATGGGAGCTGTGTGGGCTGACTGGATCCTTCCTCAGAGCAGCACCTTGAGCTACAAAGTCTCTGGAGGCTCCTTCCAGCCTTTCACTCTCAGCTTCCTATGTGATACCCTGATGCAACATCAAGAGGAAACATTAATTCTGCCTTCCTGTGGCCAGAGTTACAGTGGTAAATGTCTGACCAGGGAATTGAGAGGAAAACATCTTCATGCCAAATGAGACTCTGGATGACAAGATGGCCTTTGGGCCAGGGCCTGGAAATGAGAGAACAATCACAGAAATTCTCACAGCAAATCCAGCTGTAACAGGCAGCCCACAGTCTGAGCAGAGGCAATACAGCTGTGAGGGACAGGATTTCAAGGGGAATTAGCACTGCCATGGAGAAAGGTACAGTGTCTGCTTTGTGAAATGAAATAATCTCAAATGAGGTCACGGTTTCCACAGCCAGATTTTGGTGGTTACGCAGATGCTTGCTTCCACTGCTAGGAGAATGCTGGCTGAGAGGTACACTGAGTGTTTCTAATGCTAGGTCTCACTGTGCTGTCAATAAAATCAAAGTGCTTCCAAGGGAGGAGAGCCAGCCCAGTGCAGCAGAGCAGCTCTGCAGCAATCAGGTTGGGTTTTGTCTCCTGAGGCAGCAGGAGTTCCAGGCACTGGCTCCACTGTCACTGCAGCAGTGTCCCCACCTGGAAGCCCTGTGTGTCTTTCACAGTGCCCCGGTCACCCAAGGAGCTGCTGACATTCTGTCCTGCTCCTCCCTCAGAAAGGAGAGTGGATGGCAGTGCCTCTGTGCCTGATTGCTGAGAGCTGCTTGGCTGTCACTGCTCCTTCCCAGCACTGAGCTCCTCTTGTCCTGCCCAAACCTGCCAGCTCTTGTAGGTATTCCAGCTCTGATAAACACAGGCAGGAAGCAATCCCTCCCTCACTCCAGGTAGCACAGTCACAGTCCTCCTAAGCTAATTGCATCTTCTTTCAAAACTTTGGGCTGAAGGAAACACTAATTAGTTATTTTAGCATGACTACAGGGAGAGCTGGGTGAGAGCCTGTGCTCTCCAACAGGACTTGTGTGATTAGATGTTCCCAGGTTTGGGAAACACCAACAGCTCCAGTTCCAGAAAGCCACAGGAACACATCCTTTTGGGATAAACACACTAGGATGTGTGTCTGAACATCAGGGGCCATCTCAAATTGAGCACCCAAATGCAGAGTTGTGCTTAAGCAGTCCGAGAACAAGCTGGAAGATGAGGAATTCCAGGTGGGAGAGCCATGCTCCCAGCAGCCTGCAGACAGGACACAGGGCATCTCCTGTGTGCAGAGGTACCATGGTTATGGCAGAGACAGCTTTGAAACACTCACCAAACAGTTCAACACCTCAATGGAGCAGCAGAATGCAATTCATGCTCTGCTCTGCTGCTGTGAGGAGTGAGAGGGGAGATGCAGATCCTTGTACAGCTTAGATCTACAAATATCTCCATTTGTTTTGGGAATCAAGTCATTTCTACAGATCCTTGCATCAACCTGCACAGAATGGATCCCACCACATCCCCTCACTGCTATTCAAAACAACAGGCTCATTATGGCAAAAAACATTCCCAGCAAGTAGCACAGCTGCTATAGGGAGGATTTTATTCTCCTGCATCAAAGCACTCAGAGTATTATTTGAATTGTTATGATTTAGCCTGTCTTGGATACAGGTGCCCACACCTTTCTAAGATGGTGGAGTGACTGAAATGTTAGAAAGATGAATGGGATGATGTTAGTCATCTCTGTGATACACAGTATTTTTGGAGGAATAATGCTTAAAAAGGACAACCAATCCCTTCTTTGTAGGTGTATGAAGGTGCTCTATTCCCATTCAAAATTATGGCTAGGCCATATTTACAGTGAAACTGCATTTTTCCTTAGAGCTCATGCTCTCTAAATGCTGAGACAATGTCAATTCTGTGTCAGATGCCAAGTCTCAGGATGGGTGATTTGGGGGCACAGGATCCCTCAGAGCCTGCAGGAGAGCTCCCATGGCAGGGCAGCTGGGAACACTCCTGCCCTTTCTCCACAGCCCCTGTCCTGGGCACAGCTCAACCTCCTCTGGCTGCAGTGCCACACACAAAAGCCTCATCCAGCAGGGATTTATGCCCAGTGTTCCCAGCTGTGGAGATCACACAAGGATATGACAACACAGTGTCAGCTAAGCAGGATGCCCAGGAGTACTTCAGCATGGATTACACAAACCATGGCAAGAGAGAAGCACATCCCCTTGCCAGGAAAGCACAGGACATCAATGAAACAGCTTAGTTATGGCCAATGCAGGGAAAAAAGCTCTCCTCAGTTTGGCCCCACAGGCAGCTACCTGGTGATTTGACCACATCCCTCTCCCTCTTCATCCCCTGAGATCCCCATGTGCAAATCCATTCTCTCAGCACCTTCAGTGCTCTGTTCACCTCTGCCTTTCCATGCCAGTCCTCTCTTGCCAGCTTTCAGGCTGACCACACATCTCTTCACTCTAGGGACAGTCCTGCTGTCACAGGGTCCCCTCACCCTCACCCCTGTGTCCAAACTGGTGGGGCCACTCTGGGCAATCACTTTGGCCACAAAGAGAAAGGAACTGCATGCAAATTGTTCCTTGCAATTCCTTTTCTTCTAATCCCTGCCTGACTGCTCTGGCCTCCTTCAAACCATTCCCAGGTACCACTCTGGTTCCCATCTCCTGCTGCCACCTCCACAGTTTCTTCTCCCACCTCACCTTTCCCCTCTGCTGCAGGTGACACACAGCCCACCCAAGGGGTTTGCTGGTTTGGGAGAGAAAAACAACAAAAAAAATAACCACCCAAGCAGAACTGCAGAGGCAAGGTGGGCATACACAATGAGGAAAAGTGCAAGAAAATGACAGGAATGTTCAAATACCTCTTTGATGCAAAATGTGTGTGGAAAGGGAAACATCTAAATTGAGCATTTGTGCATGGAGAAGGTGGTGGCTGTGTTTGAGGGTGGGTTACTTGTTCCAGAGGCCTCTCTGTGAGTTCTCACAGCTAGGATAGAAATTCTCACAGCTTAATTTCCAGCAGTGCTCATCACCTGTCACTGAACAGCTTCAGGAGGGGCCCAGTCATAGCCAGCAAACACCTGACTTTCAGAGAGGCTTTCCACCAGTTGTTTTGCAGACTGTGATTTGGATCCACAGCCTTTTGAAGGCTCAGAGAGCTAAAATTTGCACTGTCAGACAGGTGCAATTAGCTCCATCTGTTCCTGCAACTCATTTACTGGTTTGTGTAATTTCTAGTGCAAAACTGAGCTTGAGGGGAAAAAAGAAAAAGTTATGTCAGAAAATCGTTGTTAGGAAATAGGATTTGCTGTTACCATAGTCTTGAGTGATGGGACAGGGAAATCAAACATCACTGTCAAACCTTGCCCAGCCAGCAGCCTGGACAGTCCCTACATGAACTGCCAGAGCTTTGTTCAACATAAACCTGCACAAAGCCACAGGGCTGAGCTCAAACCTGATGCACACGGGGCTGTCACTGCCCTTAAGGAGCTCTGCAGGGCCAAGCTCACTCTGCATTCTGTCCCCACAGCACAGGACCAGCCCCAGACTCTCCCTGACCTCCCTGTCTGCTGGCAGCAAGCACTGAACTATTACCTGTAATTCAGTAATTCAGTGCTGAAAGCTGGGCTAAAGAAAACTGAATTAATAGCAAACTCACGCTTTGTAAATTTGGATTGAATTCAGCAAGCACTTAATCAAAGAAGGAGAAGCACTGAAAGCCTGCTGGCCGTACTTTATATTTTCAAGATTCATTACTGATATTGCATTCCACAGAAATTTTGTTCTTTTCTGTTTTGCAGCAAAAGCAAAAGGCTTAGATCATTTGAAAATAAAAATACTTATTCATTTCAAGCTGAATAAAACATCTGGGTTGGAATGATGTTGGGTTTCCTTTTACCTGCACTTCCTCCAGAATTAATTTTTTTAATGTTGTCCTTGTAAAAGGCAATACCATGGTTATGGCATCCACTCTGTTTCAAGGAACCTCAGGCTGGTGTGTTCAGGGTTTGAAGCCAGGAACCAAAATCTTATTTTACATTTACAAATGGATGCACAAAAGCCTGTTTGGGTACCACAGAAAATGACAGCTACCTCTGCTCTGCTGCTGTGAGGAGTGAGAGGGGAGATGCAGATCCTTGTACAGCTCAGATCCACAAATATCTCCATTTGTTTTGGGAATCAAGTCATTTCAACAGATCCTTGCATCAACCTGCACAGAATGGATCCCACCACATCCCCTCACTGCTATTCAAAACAACAGGCTATATTCCCATTATGGCAAAAAACATTCCCAGCAAGTAGCACAGCTGCTATAGGGAGGTTTTTATTCTCCTGCATCAAAGCACTCAGAGTATTATTTGAATTGTTATGATTTAGCCTGTCTTGGATACAGGTGCCCACACCTTTCTAAGATGGTGGAGTGACTGCAATGCTATAAAGATGAATGGGATGATGTTAGTCATCTCTGTGATACACAGTATTTTTGGAGGAATAATGCTTAAAATGGACAACCAATCCCTTCTTTGTAGGTGTATGAAGACACAAAGGAGTGGAGAGGGAGCAGTAGTGCAGTACAGGATGGGTGTGGGGAGTGAAAAGCACAGAGACACCTCACACTGTCATTGTTACACCACACAGTCGATTTCTGGGTGGCCCAGGGGTGGGAGATGTTCACACACCTTCCTAGCAGTGATTAATATAAATTTTAGTGTTAAAAGGGACTAGAATGGTCACTGATCTCTCCATCTTGCATGTGACAGGATTTCCCCCCGTAAGTCCTTCACCAGACACCATCCCAGCAAAGATCTTCTTTTCAGAAAAAGCACCCAGTTCTAAGGACTACACATGGCAATGAATCCAGCACAATCCAATGTCAATCGTTCAAATAACTAATTCCCCTGGCAACAGAAATGTACCCACATTTCTAGGCCTGATACACCCACTCCTTCCTCACTGGCTTTCCAGTGACCAGGAGAGGTGCTCACACACCCTGCTCCAGTTGTGGGGGCTGGCCAGGAGCAGAGGCACACACAGATGACAGGAGGGGTGCTCAGAGGGCTGGACAACCTCAGCCTCAGCCCCTCACAGAGGGTAAAGCCCAGCCTGTGCTTAAATGCTGCAGTCAGGAATCTGTGCCTCTCCCTGCCAGGATCCAGCAAGCAGAGCTCAGCCTGCAGCCTTGCACTGCTGAGCATGAAACCTCAAAACTTTCCCATCCTGACAATAGCAGTGATTTACAACAGCACAAAAGCTCTGTAGAGCAACTGAGAGCAAGGCTCCATTAGTTACCAGACAGAAGATGGGAGTAATCAATTTTGCTCAGTCTGGACTGAAGTTCTGGAACTTTCCTCGGGTTCAAAAGAAACACAAAGATGTTTGAGCATCATTTTTTAACCTATTAAAGAGAAGATGATCAAAAAACCTCATAGGAAAAAATCCCATATCTTGCCCTCCTGCTTGGCTCTTCAGCATGTATAAACGAAATTTAAATAAATAGTGGTGGAGATAAGTGAGGATTGAGTTGAGAGTTTTGTGTTTCTCCTGGGGCTACTCTTTGCCATGCTTCCTGCCATTAAGTAGGACCTTGCTCCTCAAACAGTTCATGCTGAACAGCAAGATTATTCAGAGAAAAAACTCTTTATACAAGAGGCTGTATCAGACTAAAGGGAAAGTCAGGATTTGAATAAGAGGGTGCTTTAGGCAACTGGACTTCAGCTGTGCTGAGCTATATCCTTGGACTGCTCAGTGTGTCAGCTGCATATTGTCTCATTTTATCTTCAGTAGGTGAGCCAGAAACCATGGGAAGAAGCAGAATAAAGAAAACAATGAGAAGGAGACTAAAGAAAACAATGAGTGATGATGAGGGCTTTGAACAGGAAGAGGTTTGTTGTGGTTCTTTAAATGAAATACTTTCACAGAAAGGTTTAACAGAATTTACCTATGTTGCAATACCCTGCTAGATTAAAGGCTTAAGCACATTTGCAAAATGAAAATGAATCCTGTGTTTAATCATTCTATTATAAAATTCATTAATATTGCAACAGCTTTGAATTACACAATTACACAAATATTTTGCATTCTACGATTTGATTCAGTAATCTCATTTATTTTAGATTTTATTAGCTATTTGCTTCAAATTGTTCAGTGATGCTCAGTGATTCAGAGATGCTCATTTGGTTTGCTTCAGAATGGGAAGGATGATTTCTTCACCCTAATGGGGAGATCAGAACCAGCCCTCATATCTCAGGGCTGCTCTGGAGACTGTCTCTTCTCCCTGGAGCATTGTTCCTCTCAGAAAGGGAGGTAAGTTAATCTCCTACCTTTTCTTAATTTTCTTGAAGTAGAGGAAATGTACTGAATAAACAACTGGTGTTTTTTGCTTGTGGAACTCTTCCCAGCTCCTCAAGGGCATTGCTGCTCCTTTCCCTCACTGCTGCACCCATTGCTGGCCCACAGGTGACAATCCCTACCCTCTCCCCCACTTTCAGTGATTTCTGCTCCTTGGCACAGCACAGCTGAGGAGAAGGGGAACTGATGGAAGGATCTGCTGCTGAGAACACAAAGGAGCACAGAACTGCTTGGACTGTTCTGCTGCTTGTGTGCAGGGTGAAGGAGGAGGACACCTCAAAGTTAGGGATTTCTTCAAAGCCTCAGAGGACTTTTGATTAACTGTGCAAAACTTAAAGACCATTTTCTCCCCATCCTCCTCTAATACACAGGGATTAAATAATTTAGCAGATAATTTTAGGTTAACAGCACAGGTGAACAAAAAATACCAAAATGAAAGTCCCCACAAACACAAGTACTCTTCCTGAGTACCTCATCTGGAATGCAATTTATTTTAGCAATGAATTATGTGGGAAATATATATATATTAAGTGTATTTGTAAAAGCAGTGGTTCAATTCCCTTGTCTACTGCCAAGGCATCTCCAGTTTAGAGATGACTTAAACTTTTGCAGCCAAAGATCACTGGGTATAATCCTTCTCTGGCCTTAGTGAATCTGTAAACAGATAAGGCAAAGCCTGAAGAAATTATCTCTCCAGCAGGTCAGCCTACACAGACATGCACACACACACCCTCTCTTCCTCTGTTCTAAAGGTTCAGAGTATTTTGTTAGCTGGAGGTAGGATTAAAGAAGAATTTAAGTCCCCCAAAGCCTTTCCCTAAATGTGAACATGTGATAAGACTTTGAGTTGAATCATCAAAAGCAATGAAAGTTGGGACTGAGAACAATGACAAAATCAGTACTGCAGATTCACATGAGCAATGATTCACATGATTAGCTCTTTCTAGGGGTTAAAAAATGGATATAGCAGGATTATTGCAGCCAGCCTTAGGCTTTGAAGGCCCACACAGACACATTTCCAAGGTACAGGGCTTCATTCCAACTTGAAAGGCAGAGGGAGGAAAGCAAGAAAATAACAGGTGTGGTGTTTTAGCGCATTGAGAACTGAAAATCTGTTTTCCATATTCATTACAGAAGAATAAACCTGGAGTCACAACATGATATACCCACACAAAATTAATACAATCTGCAGTTTATACAAGAGTTTAGACCAAATTTTCAAGCCCCTGTAGGTGTTTCTAATTCATAGTACTGACATATTTCCCTAAAACAGTTGGGCTCTACACCTCATCCTCACACACACGGGTGGCTTAGTTGTTAACCAGGGTGTAAAGCTCCCTGTAAACTGCTCTGTCCTGTGAGATGGGTGAGAGCTGACCCTGTTCTGAGTGCTGCAGACAGCCTGCAGGGCTCCCTCAGTGTTGTGTTGTGTTTTATATGTTTTTTTATAATTGTTCTGTACCCTGGTTTATCCCGGTTCTCCCCTATTTCAGTGGTTCTGCCCATCCTGCCTCCTCCCTCAGCCCCTCCCCGCTGTCCTGTCCGTCACTCAGCAGCCCATCCCTTCCCCCAGAAACTTCTGTTAAGGGCGTCGAGTGACTGCTTCAGGAACCGGGGTTCCTCCCACAGGTTACCCCCATTGGTCTCCCCAGAGACCCATCTTCCCACTGTCCATACCCCCATGTTTCCCCATTGGCTCCCTATCTTTGTTCCCTCCCCCTTTATAATAAACCTGATAGTCCAGAGCTTGGTCTTCGAAGTGAGGTCGTGCTGGGCTCAAGGTAATTAATAAACCTGGACTGATCCCTCCATTCGAAGTCCACTCCTTTCTTCCACCGCAGTCGTGTTCCTGCCTCACCCGCCAAGGCGAGAGCCTGAGCC
>WBNO01018678.1:713045-758604 GCA_013400575.1 Peucedramus taeniatus
AAGGGAGAGGGTTCCCCTCAGCTGTGTGTGCACAGCCAGCCGGGACCCCTGAAGGGAGAGGGTTCCCCTCAGCTGTGTGTCACAGCCAGCCGGGACCCCCGAAGGGAGAGGGTTCCCCCTTAGCTGTGTGTGCACAGCCAGCCGGGACCCCCCAAGGGAGAGGGTTCCCCAGTCACAGCCAGCTGGGACCCTCGCAGGGACACACGGCCGCCCTTACTACACCTCAGCCCAGCTCTCTGCCCTGCTGGAGCACCTGCATCTCCTGCTTGCTGCAAAGCCCTTCCAGGAGCTGCTCAGGGACAGGGCACCCAAACTGGGCTGCCTGGTGCTCACCTCCCTCTGTGTTTGCAGACACAGCACCTTGCAGAGAAACTACCTGAAATGGACTCAGCCTGGTCCCCCTCCTAAGGGAAATTAAAATCTCAAGGAAGGCTTGGAAAGGCAGCAGTGCCTGTCAGTGATGTCTCAATTGCTGTTAGTGCAAGGCTAAAGCACTGTGGAAGTTTTCACCTCCCTTTTTCCTTGTGAAGGTCGTGTCCAAACCTGCTCCCAGCACAGGCTTGTGATGCTGCAAAGACGTAGCTCAGACACCAGCAAAGGGAGCAACAATGTCCTCACCACTGAGAAAGCTTCAGCTGCCCTTGGGGGCAGTTTTGTCCATCCCCAGGAAGAAGGCTTACTGGACCAGCTTGGCAGTCCACAAGAGCCTCTCAGGTTCAGAGTGAGGCATTGATGGGAATAAAAAATTTACAAGTTCCAGATTTTCCCTGCTTCTCCCTGCTGCTGCCCTCCAAACTAGAAGCAGTACAGCCAGGATGTGGACACCTCTGCTACTCAAAACCCCCACTGACCCTGGGAGGTTCTTCACTTCTCCCTGGTTCTCAGAACTGCAGGATGGATCAGGTGTGCTGCTTCAAGTGTCATCCCCTGTGAGCAAGCCCTGTCCCTTCAAATGACAATCATTTATAAATATGTAAGTGTGCAGCATTTATCTGGAACACTGGCAAACACAAGCAATTGCTACAAGGTCACTCAGACAAGAATATATAACACTTTACATCACCTCTTCTCACTGGGTATCAGTAAAGAATGGCTATTACTGCCCTTGCAGACCACATTTAAATGGTTCAATTCTACAGTGTTTGTACACAGAGCATTACATTTTGACTTACAAATTACACCAAGATCAGTAAACCTTTATTTCTTGACGTTAAAGCTTCATTTTTTCACTTGAAAAAACACAAACTCACTTCAAGGCAGGGAGCATCTTCTTATTGTATATGGGAACCCCAGTCCCTGCTTTAAGGGAGGGAAAAAGACCCAAATACATCCATGGCCCAAGAGCAGCATCTGCCAGGGATGCAGGACCTTCAGATGGGTCTTTTTATACACAAGAAGTGGTGGCTGTGGCTGAATGACAATCAGACCTTTTTTTTTTTGGCACTGAAGCAAAGCTGCAGAATGGATGATGAATTGAAGTCTGCAAATTTGGTACTACTGCCTTCCCCAGCACACATCTGCTGGGTATTTCCTCTGTCCAAACCCCTGACCCTGTGCCATAGTGCCTGGGAAATGGGGTGCAGGGACACTAAATGGCTCGTTCAAAGTCATGCAGGACAGGTTTGAGTTCCACACTGCTAACACCAGCCTGGTCAATCCCTCCTTCACTCAGCTGGTCTTTATTTAGCACCATCCAGCCATTCTCAGCCAAAGGAGTCTCACAAAGACACAGAGCCAGGCATGCATGGCAAGGAAATGACTGTGCAATACAGGCAGGGGGTTGACACTAACAGACATTTGAACTACAAAACCAAAACTAAGTTAAAATTAAAGTCCCTTATTAAATTTCTAATTGTTGTGTGATGCTGTGTAATCATTTTTAAACCATTGGCACCTTTTTTTTAATGTGACAAATGTAGAAGAAAATATGGGCTGAATCCAAACCTTTGCTTGGCTTTATTATGTGCAATTCCTTTTTTAGCATTCTGAGCATTTAACCTTGAAAAATAGTGTTGTTTTGCTGCTGTGTTTTCTGATTGTTAGTCTCAAGGCATCTCGGTGGCATCTTTATAAATTTGCTGTAGCTGGTAAATATTTCTTGTGGTCCAGAGCTGAGGACTGAAAAACCCAGATCACTTTTAGCTGTCAGGCAATTAATGTAATCCAAAGGAAATGAAAGGTGTGTGCAAGTGGGACTGCTTTTAATAACACAGGGTTCCTGACTCATGCTTCTAGGGAAACAAGGAAAAACATCAATAAAATAAAGCATAGACAGACTGTGGAAAAGATCTTGAGACTCAATGCCATTTCATTGCAGATTATGTGATAACCAATATTGTGAGAGAAAACACTCTAAATGTATTTATTGATATCCTGTTTCAAACAGCAGCCATGTTATTGTTACACAGGGCTGCATCATCTCACACCTTCGGTTTCTAACTTTTCCTCTTTGGGGTCATTCCTTTTTTTTTAAGTAAAGCCAAGCAGAGGAGAGAGGTGTTTGTGTTTAGAGATGCAATGCCACTACTCTTAGCCAAAAGACAAGGGGGCAGAGGGAGCTCACCTGGTGAGATACAAAGGTAGTAAGGCACAGGATCAATGCACTTTGTATATGAGCCAAGATCTGAAACGAGTTCCTTGTGGGCATAGAGCTGCTGCTGCAATCTGCAGTGCAGGAGCAGGGATTTTAGCCCTCACCCAGTGGTGCTGCCATCAACACCCTCCCAGCAGGACCAAGGGAGGAGGCCAAGGGAGAAGGCAAGTGCTTGGCACTTAAAAACTCAAACCAAAGTTTAGGGATTTGGCAATCTGACTAGCAGCCTTTTAATTTGGTCAATAAACACTGCCAGTGCCACAGAAGACATGCAAGAGGAGTTCAAAAGCCTGGCTGGGGCAGGGCTGGAGGGGAGCAAAGCGAGGGACAGGTTTTGTGAGCTTCTCCAAGGTCCCTGGCCCAGCTGGGGATGTTACTGCTTTAACTAAACAGGTCAGAACCTCACAGGACACAGGAGAGAATCTTCAAACCTCAGCAGTTCCCCTGAGCAGAGCTGGGGGAGCATCAGGGCCTGTGGCTAACAGGACACAGCACCTCTTCTGTGGACTTTCCATGCACCCTCACTTCCCAGAGCCTGGACAGTGTTTCCCTGCCCAGTTCTGCCCTAACCACTGTACAAGAAACCTCTGGGGCATCTCTGCAAGCCCAGAGCCACAGCATTCCCATTTGCATCTCCTGAGGAGTTCAGCTTGCCTTTCTTTCCTCCTCTGGAGTCAGAAACAGTACTGCTTGTATTAAGATGGCAGGATCAGGCCCTTTTATGGTACTGCCAATATAGAATAATTAAAACAAACTAAATTAATAATTCCAGCAGATGAACATTAACTCAGCCACATAGGCAGATAAAAGCATCTCCTGTTATTTGAAGTGTCTGTAGAGCTGCACCTTTAAACACCATGGCAACCAATACCATTACTGAGTTCTTTTTTAGATCTCATTTAAAATGTAGGAAAATTGATGCTTTATTCACTCTGGTTTTTCTTTTTTTTTCTTTTTTTTTTTTTAATATATATGAAAAAAAATTGATTTGGCTATGGTCCTGCTTTTAACAGCTAAATCCCTTTTTCTTGTAACAGCTGTCCTCACCCTTCTGCATACAGCTTTTCCTTCTCTAGCTCCCTGCAGATTGACCATTTAACAAGCACCAAACATTCCTCCCCAAGAACCCCTTACTGATCTGTTTTCTGCTCTTTACCATATCCTCCCCCAGTTCCAGGGGCTGCACCTCCTCTCAGGGTAAAAGCACATTGCTGATTTCCATCTTGGCACCTGATTCTCTCAACAGCCCACAAGTGCTCCGTGTTTTAATCAACAAAACAACCATTGATTAGTCCTGTTTACTAACCTGGAGCCAGCATTCCCATGGCTGGGGAATGGCAGTGCTGTGCCCCTGCACACTCTGCAGATTGAGGAGCTGCCTTCCTTGGCACAACCCCACACAGCTTATTTGGGGATTTGCTCTGCCTGGTTTGTGTGTGAGAGTTATGGTCAGTCTTTTCCTCTGAAACACCACTGCAGGCATCAGCAAATAGACAGAAATCTCAATTTTTCTCCCAAAAAATCCAGCTTTAAGTACGAAGGCTGAAAACAGGAATTACTGGATGG
Source organism: Peucedramus taeniatus (assembly GCA_013400575.1). Classification (NCBI taxonomy): domain Eukaryota; kingdom Metazoa; phylum Chordata; class Aves; order Passeriformes; family Fringillidae; genus Peucedramus; species Peucedramus taeniatus. Next base: position 717,205 of record WBNO01018678.1, read on the forward strand.
GATTCACCAGCCAAGTGAAGCATTTGCTGACCAGTCCCAGCCACCTTGGGAAAAGCTAATTATTAACAACCTGCCATGAGAACAGACAAGCTGCCTCTCCATCATACTCTGCTATCCCTGTCTGCACCATGGCTGCTCTGGAGTGTCTACAAGGAGTAAAAGGTGCATGAGAACTGCCAAAAAACAGATCAAGCCCCTGGCTTGCACAGATCCAGCCCCAGGACACCAGGCAGCTCCAGATCCCTCCAAGACAGGCTGCAGCAGGACACAGCATCTCATGTTCTCACTTCAAAAAAGCTTCACCTGAGCACTAATAAAGTTTCATTTACAGCCTGAAGGACAGCACATGAGGTCCCTTCATCAGCCTGCAGGATGTTTTTGCTGCTGCAATCACAAGTTCCATTCCCTTTTTATTCTTTCTGTATCTTGGCTGCAGCGGTGCTGCTCCAGAACTTAACCCCACTGTTCCCACTCTGCTTGCTGTCATTATCTAACTGTTCACATCCTGCTGAAAAGGCCAGAAGGCTGCTGCAGCACTAAAATATACAGCAGGCAGTTTATACCAGAGTAAAATATAAAAAGCCCCTTAGGTCCAGCTACAAGCTAAAACAGAGGCATCATACTTTTGAGTCAAACTGCTCATTAAATAAATTACTTATTCAATAAATTTAGCCCTTCTCCAGCTCATTAACTGTCCCTCCAAAAAACAGATTAATTTTTACACATTTGTTCATTCCTCACAGCTGCTTAATATATTCAAGAGTGCAGACAACTCCCAAGGTGGATATAAAGAGAACCTAAACTGTTGGTGTCTGTTTGCTGCTCTGAGTTTACCCCTGTGTGTCAGTGGCTATTGAGTGACAATTCTCCCAGAATTTAACATTTCTGATTCATCCTAAAATAATTTTTGGTTGTTCTTTACAGATATTCTGTTTGGTCAGACCCACAGAAAGAGTTTGTATTTTCCTGAAAAATTACCCAAATTAAACTTTGGCAATAGAGGTGTCCACGAACAGTAAAATGGAAGATGAACAAGCAGAGCTTATACAGATCTATTTTGTCCTCAAGGGAGTTAAAAAACTGCTGCATATTCTGTTATTTGCACTTTTCTACTCACTTAACATAAAAGTAATGACATTTTCTAGTCAATTCTGCACTCTGAGTTAAAGCAGCAATGGCCAGCTCTGAGCTTCCAGCTCAAGAGAATAAAGTCATGCTTTGCCACCCCAGACAGAGTGACAGGAGTTTTCAGGGATGCATTTTGCACTTGTTGGGTTGCCTGTCAGTAGGAATGCACCATTTTTATTGGGAGTGTTGACACAGGTGCTGCTGCCAAGTTCAGGTATTGATAGAATATTTTCCCACCACTGCAAATATTTTCCAGGAAACACCACACTGGTGCAGTGAATACTTGATCAGCCAGGGTCAGAATATTGGGAAGAAAATTCAAATCAACACCATTTAAGAATTTCTCTTGCCTCAGCTTCCAGGAAATCTGGTTCTGCTGCATGGCTGGAACAGGAGCCCAGCACTTCACACAGCTCTAAGATCCAAGAAAATGCTAAGATCAAGAAAGAGAGCTGGGTGAGAGCTAAGGATTAGCTTTGAATGGTTGAGATTTTGAGATTTATTACCAGTTATCAACAGGCTATTGGATTGGTGTGGGCTCTGCTAAACACAGGGACAGGAAAAACAACTTTATCTTTGCTGCTGGGGCAGACATGGCCAGTCAGACTGGGATCACCTCAAAGCCATCTGCCTCCTGATGGCAGTGCTGACATGGAGCTGAACTAACATTTTCAGTTGCCATAACTGTCACCCACAGTACCAGTAACATTTTTTCAGTAACAGCTTGTTTACCAGATGAGCTATTGCACCCATCTACCAGCAACATTTTAGATTTGTTGTTAGCAATTTTTTTTAATGTCGCTTGACTTAGTGACCTAAAACATGTTTGAGACCACAAAATGCACACATGGATGCATTATTAGAAAAGATTCTAAAGAATTGAGAAAAATGAAATATTGTACTATAAGCCAAAATGCAATCTTCACAGAGCTTATTAAAATCTGAGAAGTAGCCTTTTTAGTACTCTTCCTTCTACTGATATATGGAGAAGTGCCCAGGACAGCAAATTAACTCCCAGAGTCATCCCCTTGGTTGTTTTTATGCCTGTTGTTTTTACTCCTTCTCCCCCAGCCAAACAAGATACACTGCATTTACATTTGTGATCTTGTGTGCACTTATGAACACTTGGCCACATTTAGCCCTGGAATAAATATGTCATTACAACTAAAAATCATCAAGCCTGCCTGTCCAGAAAGGAATTTGTCCTTCTGTCCTTAAGGATACATTTTGTTAGAAAGTCACATGCTTTCATGGAGCTGTCTTTGACCCCTACATGGGGGGAAATGAGAAAAAAAACACAACTCTTGCTGACCTCTGTACACAGCTGGCCAAAACCTAAGCTGTCTGATAGATCAATACCTGTTTATATTGAAACAAACCCCTGGATTTTCCTTCCTGAAGGGAAAATAATTTTTTACTAAAATAAATTTTTTCCTCCAAATTTATTTTTATTTTGTGGAAGCAGGAGCTGCCAAGGAGTTGCTTGGGCATTTAGTATGAGGATTTTTCATTTGCAATCCTCAGGAAAGTCCTACCAAATGAATTCCCATTACAAAACCAGCACAAATGAATAGACAAAAGCCACAAAATACAGTAAGACAGCCCTCACTTAGCTGATCCAATGTAACTTCCTATAAAACCTACACACTATCTTGCCTAGGTGAAAAAGATCAGCTGGGGTAAAGTCAGCTTCATTACAACTTGCTGACAGCTCTAATGTGGTGTACATATGTTCTGTAGCACAGAAAGTCAAACATTGCTGATGTGTCCACACTTCCATGACCACATTAACACACAAGTCAATCTTCCAGAATCACTTTTGCCATCATGAAAAATCAGATGAAGTTTCATTACAAAGATATTTCTATAATAAATAATTGATAATTGACACCCACAGAACACAAAATATTCCATCCTTTGTGTACAGACTTAAGCTCTGCAGGTGCCCTTGATGAATTTCACAACTGCACTTAAACTGAGTAGAGAAGTTCTCATAACCAATTCAGATTTGCATGCCCACAAAACATGTATCAAGCAAGGTAAGACAGTGCTGAGATTTTACTGGGCCACAGTGGGATACATAAAAGGTTCTCTGCTTTCCCCCAGTCCCTGCTAATACCTGCTTCCACAGTAACTCCTTACTCTCTCTCAGTGTTCCACAAAATAAACATGGTTTGAGGAAGTTCCAACATATAAATTGCAAGAGGAAGTCTTGGACATGCCATTGAGGCACTGCTTGGCCCTGCTGGCTCTATTATTTCCCCAGAAGAAGCATATTTATCAATAAAAGACCCTATGATTGCCAAGGTGCCTCACCCAGGAGGTCTTTTCTAGGATGCTGGTGATACACAGAACACAGAACGTGACTTGGTGGCATCAGCAGCAACAGAAAAGACATTTACTAATTTCCTCTTGGGCTCCAAAACAAACAGATTTGCCAGAAATAGTGCATTAGACAGCTCCCAGCCTTCCATTCACACACTCAAAGGATGTAAGAAGGCAGAGGGAGGCTTGTAGCTATACCTGGACACAAGGCACCAGCATCTCCCAGGCTGGGCAGAGGAGGAAGGGGCCAGCTGGTCTGGGGAACCCTGGAGACAAATCAGCTCCTGTGAGAGCAGGATGGGGCTGAGACATGCTGCTCACCTCCTGCAAGGGTGACCTGGGTCTGATTCTGCTCAGCTCTGCAGCTGTTTGCACCAGGGGGGTCCAGTGCCTTGGTGCCAGCAGCATGTCAGGTAATTTACCTGCCTATTTCCCCATCTTCTGCTCTTCTTTTTCCCCTTTTAAATCATTCTCTCAGCTTTCTGCTGCACCATCCTCACAAAGAGCCCCAAGGAAAGGATCTCTTTGCGATGGGATTTTCTGCCCTGACAGCTCCCTATAAAGTTCCTCATCAGCCTGGCTCCATCATGCCTGTGCCACTTCACATCACAGCTTAAACAATAGGAATAAATCAAGTAAATGAAAATATGCATCCTGAAGGCCTAATGCAAGCAATTTCATCCATTTTAAGAGTCACCAGCTATGATTTACCTTAGAACCTTGCTTCTGCCTTGAGGGTGCCTCTGAAGTACCCTGTGACTAATGCCCCTATTTTTATTTTTGTAGCAGAAGCCAAGGAGAAATTAAAGAAATAAAATGGAAAAAATAATGAGAGCTCATTTCAGCTTATAATGGTATTTTCTCAGGTGACTAAACATTCATTTGACTTTTGGTAGTGTTGAATTTGTTCTCCATTAGGGAAAATATGATTTGGAGGCTAGCTTGACCTCTGAAGTGTAGACCTTTCCTTTATCTTTATTGCCAGCTCCAGTTATTTATCAGGTCAGTATGCCTGCCCAGATTCCAGGAAAAGAGAGCAAAGAAATGAAATTAGCACCAAAGACAAACACAGTCAGAGTAGCAGGCTGTTGACTCAGATGAGCAATTTCTCTCAGACTGTCACCAGCCTCAATACAAGATGAGATGCCTGTCAGAGCCCAGTATCTGTCATCTAAAGATTGATTTCACTGAATGATGGGAATAAGAAAAAGCTTTTTTTTTAATAAAAATCGAATCTGGAAGAATTTACAGTAAGTTTTCACATATACTTGCTCCTTTTTGCATGATCCTACAGCATTCAACTTCCATGGAAGTCTTTAGAAAAATCTAACAAACCCTGGGACACGGATTTTTAGGAACTAATATTGCTGTGAAAAACACATTTATTAATACATTTCATGTAGAAGAAACAAATGTTCTTCTTGAAATGCAAAGTCAATTCATGGTCTGAAGGTGGACAGCTTATTCTGTCTGTTCAACTGGGAAAGAGAGAAACAGAGGAACCTGTTTCAGAGTCTCTGTGAGAAAATGACATTTTACTGATTCAGATCAAAATATTTCTGTATCTGCCCAGCAGGTCTGAGGCCACACGTTGGGCATTGGCTGCATTAAGGTTTAAAGGTGCCACAGCTTTTCTCTGAGCCCTGCTCACACTCCCTTGGTCCCAGCCCCTTGCAGTCTCTCAGGAAGTCTGAACCATCCACGGGGGATAAGAGATTTTGCTAAGTAGAGCATTGCTAACTTATTTAGCAAAAAGTCATCCAGGACAAAGACCTTGCTCGAGCCTGTTTTGCTGAGAGTTTGTGTTATGAAGGGAGAGACTAAAGTGGGTTGGAAAGCTATTAGTAATCCTGCCTGTGTCCCTTGAGAAACACTAAGCCAGATTCAACAGGGCTAAGTAGCTCTGTGATACAAGCAAAAATGGTTTCCAGTTGCAAGGAAAAGAAAAAAAAGAGCAGAGCCCAAGCAGGCTCTGTCAGTGGGAAGTGCTCCATTTAGCAAATTCAATTCTTAGAAATGCAAAATGCAAACTACAATGTTCCCTGTTGAATAAACAGCACAACTGGCTACGTTTAGCCAGCCTACATGAAAAGTGACATTTCTTCCCAGGAATACCTCTTGTAAAATTAAGGATTTTTGGTGGCTATTTTTTCACAGATCACAACAGGAATTTCTGCACTAGTGAAAGGTGCCAAAAGCAGCTGCAGATAGTCAAATCCAATTTATTCCTCAGCATGAACAGAGTAGGAGCAATGCAAGCCTCTGCAAACATGCTTTGAAAATGTCCTTGAAAGAGCCATTTCCAGGGGTGAGCAGGGAGCTGCAAGTCCCAGCTCCATAAACATCTGCCTCTCATAGGGCTTTGCCCACAGGAGTGTCAAGGGCAGCCTCTGCAGGGTGCAGATGTGCTCACCAGGGAACAGGGTGAGGTTTCAGCAGATTTCACCCAAAGGGGAACAATGAAAAGGTGTTTTTCAGGCTCTGTCCATACAAACCTGCATGAGAAGGGCTCATGCAAGTCAGGCACTGCTGGTGGACCAAGGATCTGAGCTGCCACCCAGGCAGCAGGGGACAAGTTGTTCTTCACTCACATCAGAGGAGGAAAAACAGGGGGCTTTGAGTGTGAAAGGTAGAAAATGAAGAATCATCTTCATTAACTGAGAATAAACTGAGTAAGGAATGACTTTTGGGTAGCTGTGCTTCTCTCAGTACTCATTACTTACCTGCTGGCCCTGCTGTTCAGGCTCAGGGCTTCATTTAGATGCAGTGTTTTCCTGAATTTTTTTTTTTTTTTTTGAGAAGATTCTTCCCTATCAAACTTCTACCTCCATTCTACTCCACTCTCTGCAAATCCCAGACCTGTCTTTAGTTCTAGCACCTGGAGCAGCAAAGGAAGGATGACACTGACTCTGTGGTGTGTCCCTGTGCATCAAACATGCCCAGCTGTGCTGCTGATTAATGGGTAGCACACAGCTTCTTGGGCAAAGGGCTGCCCACAGGAGCACAGGGCTTTTGTAATTATGCTGAAAGGATAAGGGGGAAATCAACCTGACTGCTGCACCAAGGGCCAATACATGACTGATCTCTGCTTGAGTTTCCCAATTAGATAGAACAGAAATTAATTTTCTCAAAAACATTCTCTTTGGGATGACAGGAATGACCATAATGGCTATTTCAGCCTCTTGTTCCAGAGCAGCACAGCAGTCCACAGAGCAGTAAATGAGAAGCAGAGGGTATGACAGTCTGCTCCAAGGGCAGACTTTAAAAGATCAGGACCTCAGCAAATCCTGCAACTGCAGTATTCCCTTTTTTAATCCCTTTCACAGAACTGAGGATTCCTCCCATCAAGAATTCCTTTCTATGAAAACACTAATTTCTTGTCTTTTAAAAAAAATTAGTCTGTGAAGGCAGCCATCCTACTTTGGGTAGGATTTCAGCTTTTGATAGCTGCTCCTTCCACTTATTTAACAATGTAAATTATAGTCACAGTGCCATGTCTTCATTCCACCAGTCAAAGGATTTTGCCTCCCACAATGAATTAGAAAATGCACATTAGGAAAAAGCTGGCAGACAGATTATTGTGATTATCTTAACAGCAGGTATTTAAAGCTCATTGTCACTAAAGCTTCTTGCCAATGCCCAAATTCTTTGCCACAGTGGTAAGGTCTGTGCTGCTGGGATGTTGCCCTGACAGGCATCACCTCCACTGGTGGTGCTCCTTGTTTGGACTCTGAGCACAGCTCAGCAAGGCTGAAGCAGTGCCACGGTGACAGGGGCTGCTCACGGGAGGAGACCTGACCTGCCATCTGCTCATCCTCTACTTTATGGTCTTTAAATTGCACTGTAATAATTCCCTGGCTGTCATCCTGGAAGGAGATGCAAGCAGTGTGAGTTCAGTCAGCCAGCAAGGCGGAGGTGAGCAGAGCTTTCAGGCATTAAAGAGGAGAATTATTCAAGCATCAGGTGCTGGAAAGATTCTCTCATCTTATACATGGCTAAAATGAGAGGAAAGGAATTATTTTCTGGCCTCCAGCTTTCTCCTCAGCATTTGTTCACTTTGTACCATATGAGGTGTTTCTGAAGAGGATGCTTGGTGGACAGGGACTGGTCTGGATCCAGCTCAGGAAAAGCACAATGACAGAGTGAAATGACTTGAAAAAGAGTTCAAATAAACAGCTTCCCATCACTCAAATATCTGCAGCTTTAAAACTCTGTTGTAAAGTTGTAAAGCATATAACAAAGCACAAGGTAGTTAAGGGCCAGCTTTGATCACAGCAATATCATCTTGCACCTGAGGTTCTGAATAAGGAAGCTGCACCCCAGGCACATCTCCAGGGAATGTGTGACACAGTGGCCCCTTGGGCTGGGGAGGTTGAGCTGGACAATGGCTGTGGCTGCTGAATACAAATACCAGGTCAGAAAGGCAGTGGGAAGGGCAGGACATGAAGGACTAATGCAAAGCAAGAGGCAAAGTGTTTGCCTCCACACAAGGCTGCAGTGGATGCAGACAGGAGGAGCCAGGTGCTCCCAGCAGAGCTCCAGGGTTAGCATTCCCAGGGGTGGGGGGAATATGTCTGAAAGAGAAAACAGTGGTCAAAGACTGAACACACACAGCCCAGGTTATTATTTTTGCCTTTTCTATTATTTTTCCTTATTTAAGAGATTAACAGCAATTATGAGAGCTCAGATGCTAAAGGTCAAATTTTTAAAAAGGGGAAAGAATAAAAAATTAGCCAACTTCCAAGGAAACACAGTGTTATTGACAGTACAGACAAAGCAAACATTGGAGCAAAGCCCAAGGAAACACAGGATGCTGGCATGAGAGTCAAATCATTTGGGTTTCCCCGAATTTTTTTATTTCCTCTCCTCTCTGTGAAGGCAAACTGTCATATGTAAGGATTAGAAAGTATTTTTGTTTGCTTATCAGAGAAACAAGGGCTTCCCAAGGTGTCTGCCCAGCAGATCATCAAAACAACTCCCGGCATGGTCCAGCAGCTGCTCCCATGAGTTTCTGTCCCTCAGGAGCCCTTGCAGTGGTGTGTGCATCTGCCTCTCTGTCAGAGCCCAGGACATTCCTCTGGCTGCCCTGGATGGTTTGGGACCCTGGCAAGGGGCTCAGAGACCTTGGACCATGGAGTCAAAAACACCTGTGCCTTTGATTTTAGCCCATGGAAAAATTACCAACTTTGGGTGAGGATTTACAAGCCACAAGAGTTTGAATAGAGTGATAGTCAGTTTGTCACAGGGTGAAAAAGTAGAATTTTGGGGTTTTAGAATGGGGGTTCAAGAGGCAAGATGGAGGAATTTGGGTGTGTCCTCTTCTTCTTGTCCTCCATCTTCTGCTGTGATGGTGACACTTTCTAATTGGTTTAGAGCAGAGACAGAATGTCTAACACAGGTGATAGGTATTGGAAAATTATTGTAAATAAACTACATGAAGTTCTTAATATAAAAAGTTAACACAACCCCAAAGGTGGGGATTGTGCCTCCTCTTGGCCTGCTGAACAGATCACAGCAGGTCAGAGAGAGAATAGATAAGGAAAAATAAACAATCTTGAAAGGTGGAACTGACAAATCTTGACCTCTTCTTCAGACACAGGGCTGTTCTAATACCTCGGGAGCCACCAAAATCATCAAAACCTGAGACCTCTCCAGCAGCAGGGCAGGGCTCAGCCTGCTGCTCCCTGGGGGGCTGCAGCACCTCACAGCAGCCCTGAGCTGTGCTTGCAGGGAGCCAGGTGACAGCAAACTCGGGTTTTAGGAGGGAGGAAAGGAAGGTGAGAGCTATGAGGCCACTGGTGTGCAGTTCTGGATGTCCCCAGGTACCATCTCCCCCAGCACCCCCTCCTGCAGGTCCCCAGCCAAGCAGTGGCAAATGCTGGCACTTGATTCACTCCTGCCAAGGGAGGCTTTCATTCCAGTCAAATTAAGAGAAATGCACAGGGAGAGCTCACAGGTTATTGCAGCTGGGATAGCTCTTTACCTTTCCCTGCCAGAAATGTCAACACAAACAGGGTGAGCTATGAACTCAGGAGAGTGGCTGGTATTTGCCAGCTGGCTCCATCAAACTTTGTGTGAGATGTGATAACAGACACACCACACTGCCTCCCATCAGCCAGCTCCTGTCAGCCTTGGCACGAGTAAAAATTATTGCTGGTTTTAAAAATTTATGTATTTACCTATTTATTTCTTCCTTTTTGGGAATCTGTCCAAAGAAACTGAAAGCAATTCTCCTTTCTCCCAGTCTCCAGATTAAAAGAGATCAGTAGCACTTAAGAATCCAGTATGAGAGGGTTCAGACATTACAGCACAGGAATCACTTGTATCTGATGCACATTAAAAATGTGAGGTGAAGGGAGGGTGTACTGTGAGAGATGAAAGTTTCTGTAAGATGCAGAAGTGAGAGAGACTGGTCTACAGCACAGAAACCAAGGCAGCCCTTTCTCAGTCTCCTCAGGACTAACCACCTCTGGCAGGCTCAAGGGCATCAGGCCATGCCCTGAGGGATTTGCTGCTTTGTTCCATGTCACCATCATCTGAAGTCCTTGTCAGGACAGTTGAGTGTGCTCCCATGTTAATGACCAAGTAGTTTGTGACAGAACCTATTGTTTGAAATAATCCATTATTCCTGCATTCATTAATTTAGACACTTCAGCAGTAAAGGAAATTTACAGTGGGATGTAGCACAATATGTTTGTGCTTACATTTACAGAACATGCCATGGTGCATTTTTGCCTACCCAATAAATCACACAAACTGCTGCTGTCTCTCATGTACTCCAATATATTAAATGCAATAGTCTCTTATATTCTTCAGCACAGAGGAGGATCTCACTCTGGCTATGGAGATTGCTCCTAATGTCATTGAAAGTCAGCAGCCAAAAATCCCTGAAGTACTGAATGTCACTGGCAATATTATGGAACATGGACAGATGAACATGATGTCAAGCTCTGTCTGCTCCAGAAGCTGGAAGAAAAGCACTGTGTGGAGAACAGAAGCCTGTGCAGGATGGTGGCTGTGCTGCAGAGGGATTCCTGGAGCTGCTCTCATGATAACTATTACACCACAAATCCTCATTTCACAGCAGTGCTAGATAGCCTCATTTCCTAAGGGATGATTCCTAGAAAACTATCTCATCAGCAGTGCAGAACTGGCCACTCTGCACAGCAGTTCTGAAGCGCTGGAGAGCCTCTGCCACTCAGGACAGGCTCACCCAAAGAGCCAGGGCCGGTCTGCACAGCACACGGGCTCCCTGCTGGTGCCCTGCCCTTGGAAACACCCCGTGACCTCCACGGAAATCACAGCTGAGATGTCAGCTCTCCCCTCACAAAGCCAGCGAGGCACTTCCAGCACAGGGATGGGGGCTCTTCCTCACTGCATGGGGGAAGGTGGAAGGTTGTCCGTGGAGCCAGCGGCAGCCCCAGCGCCCGGGCAGAGGTGACAGAGCAGCCCAGGATGGGACCCTTCCCGCGGGATCCCCTGTGGAGCACGGGCCACGCATCCCCCAGCCCGGCCACCGCGCTCTGGCAGCAGGGATTCAGGGAACGAGGGGCACCTGACATTTACAGCAGATTCGGCCGGGGGAGAAGCCCAGCCCGAGCACGGAGCCGCCTCCCGGCGCTGTCCCGCTCGGCAGGGCTGACAGTGCCATCTGCTGAGCCTGCCCGGGCAGCGGACACAGCCCCGAGCTGCCGGGCTCCGCAGCAGCGACAGGACAGCCTGCACCGAGCCACGGGCAGCTGAGAAACACGGAATCCTCGGGGTTTCACGAATTGTTGCTCCTGTCTCACTCCAGGTTCAGCAACCATTGCACAGATGCTGTCGCTGTAGGGGCATTTAGGGGTATTCGGGATAGACAAAGCTGATACAGAGATTCCATCATCAGAAGGCATGAAAAGGCACTTTATTATTAGAAATCTACACTTCTTATAGAAACAATGGTGGACCTATGACCCGATTGGCTTTTAGGAATCTTCTCTCACCTGTTGGTCAAGAAGGGACAACTCCTTCTTGTAAACATCTCTGACAAACAGAGATTGCCTGCCAGGTGCAGAGATTGAGATAATAATTGTTTTAATTCTTTCTCTGAGCTTTCTCACAGCTTCCCAGGAAAATCCTGGGAGAGCTGTGTCCCTCTCTGTTCAGAGGATTTGTGATCACCACAGATGCAACACAAATCAGTCAGCAAGGCTCAGCTATGGGAGCAGGCTGACAGACATAAATACGTCCCCATGCTTTTGAAAGCCACAATAATGTGCAATGCTCTTAGCTTATTTTAATGAACAGAGGCAGAATGAACTAATTCTTGATGCCATGCAGTTGGTCTGGGAGCTGCACTAATCTAGGACAGCCAACATTTTGACAAAGTGAGCACTGTGACATATGCTACCGAGCTGGGTTTAGTGGGACAGGGGCAGCCAGAGCAGAGAGGAGTAAAGCAGCAGTGGGAACACCAGCACTTCCATCTTCATTAGCAGTGCTGCTTTTGTGTGAACAGCCCATCCTGAGCCAGGCAGGCAGGCTGCAGTGGGGCCACATGCAACCTTTGTGAGGAGAAGGGGAGCGCTGTGAAAACAAAATTTAGGGTACAGCAGAGAAAATGGGCATGCCAGCCTTCATACCAAGTTAGGCAACAAAACCTCCACAGGCAGAAAGCAACACAGTGCAATAAAGCAAAAAGTGGAGTCTCTTTTTAATGTCCTGTGGTGTTTCCAAATCCCAGGAGGGAAGGAATGCAGAAGGAGCCCTCTGACAGCTGCCTGCAGGGAGCATGGAGGAGCTGTGGCTGCAGCAGTGGCAGCAAGGGCTGCCAGCACCACAGCACTGAGCCCAGCCCTTTTCAGCTGCTGGCACAGCTGGTGACATTTGCTGTTAGGCTCCCATTCATTTTTTCAGCTCCTCTAATATTTGCTAGCTGGACAGGCTGGGTGATGGCTTGGCACTCGAGGGCTCTGCCACACAAGCTCCACCAGACAGGCTACGTGGCCAGGCTGTCCTGACTTCCCATCCCAAGGCTTCCTCATTCCTCAGCTCCCAGCCCACACAGCACTTCTCACTTGCTCTTTTCCCCTCCTCCACCAAAGAATATGTCCTTTTTTTTTCTTTCCACTGGTAATATTTGGGAGTTTAAAATCATCTGTTGCCAGAGACGAATCCCACCCTGCCAAAGTCCCAGTGCAGGGCCCTCTTCACAGGCAGCCACCTGCCCTCTGCAAATATCCACCTGAGGGCAGGCTCTAAACACCACACTCCTCTATTCTTTGGCCTCAAGTTAATGAAAACTCAGGTCACAGCCCAACATCTCAGTTTTAAAGCACAGATTAAAAGCAAGTTTTGAGCTACCTGCAGTCCACACTGACTGGGGAACCTCGGTCCATGTATTAGCCACTCAAGAAACTAAGAAATTATGAATTCCACTTACACATCATGAACTGTTTGTTCTGGTCAGACTAGAAATTATTTAGGGAAGAAACTCACAACTTGTTGCAATGAATTTTTTGAGAATTTAGCAGTCTGCTCCCAGGCCATTTTCAGACAGAACAAAAGAGGAATTCATCCAACAATTTAATTAATTGCAAATTAATTTCTCATGTGTTACAGAAGGACTTTCCAGTGAGCTGTACCTCCTATGCAAAAGTTTCAGAACACACTGCACATAACAATGCAGCAGCACAACTACACTGCCAGAAAGGAGAAACTTGCTCTGTTATAGAAACTGAAAACAATGAACAAAGCTGGGCACTAGAAGGTAACCAAAATACCCAAGGTAAAGAGTAACTGGAAATTGTGACCTCCAGAAAATGAGAGCTCAAATGATTTGTGGGGGAAATATTTCTCATGATGCAAAGGGGAAAAAAAAGAAGACAAAAAAAGATATTTCCCCTTCCCTAGCTGATCACAAAAATCAGGTCAAGACTTCAACATTTTCACAAACAACACCAACAAGCTTTGAGGAGTGTCATCAACTATCCTGAATGCTCTATTGCAGAATCAAGCAGATTTGCCAAACTAATTTTTAAAAGAAAACTTTGAATCCTGTTCCTGCAGTTTCAGACAGTCCCCAGCAAAATCTGGTTTGGGAGACTTGCAAAAACCAGTACTTCCCTGTGACCTCCCTTTCTGAAAAACACTGAGCTCTGACTCTAATTCCAGAGAATTGGAACAATCAGAACCACCCAGCTGATAAAACTGAGCCAGGATGTGCAGGGATGAGCATGACCACAGCTCTCTGACCCTCTTGGGGCAGGTGGGGACACAGGAAAGGTGGGAACACCAGCACAGGGGTGGGAACACCAGCACAGGAGGCCCTGAAGAGCAGGAGAATCCCAGCTGTGCTCAGAGCAGCCAGCCCAGCCCAGCCCAGCCCTCCTGCCCACCCTGCAGGTCACCTGCAGCCCCACCTACTCAGGACAGCCCTGCACAGGCAGCACCCAGCCCAAAACATTCAGCTGAGCAATTAACCCCAGGAAAGGCTTTGCTTTTTGCAGCAGAGTGAGGTTACACACGTTACTGAAAGTCTGTGTTTCTGGGCTAGCCCGGGCTGGCGGCTGCACGTCACCGAGATCCAGAGCGCTGTGCCAGAGTGCAGGTGACAGCAGCTGGCAGCTACAGCCACCAAAAATAGCCTTTACAACTCCAGCAAAGCCTCACACAAAGTGAGGCCTTAGAAACAGAGGTAGAGCTGAATCCCCTCCCCAGGAGGTACAGGTACAATAACAGCTGTGCTCCGTTACTGAAAACTGATTTCTCAGCTCCGTGCTGAGCACTCTGTCGCTGGTAGTGATGCAAACCTGACTCAGTGCATTCTGGTTTCCAGTTTTGATGGACACTTGGATGTGTCTGTTTTGCTTCCTTGAGGAAAGAGGTTCGTTTTCCTCTGTGTCACCAAGGTCTCCTCACCTTCTAAAGCGAGAATGCCAGGGTGGTGCTGAGTAGCTTCACATGGAGAGGTGACAACACAACACACAAGGAGCACAGCAGAAGGGGTTTCACCCCTTTGAAGTAACACTACCAGACAGTTCAACTTCATTCAGACAACTGTGAGCAGTAAGGCCCAAAACTTGTATCAGTATCCTCTGCTTACACCAGTCACAATTTGAGACTCTAGTGTCAGGCATAAAATGGAGCTTGCATGGTAATGTACTAATCTAAAATGCATCCTTATATTTAACTTAGCTTTCAAAAAAGCTCAACTAGAATATCCTGTCAAAGGATAAAGCAAAGTTAGAATTTCAGAAGAGGCTGTTCAGTTGTTTTAATCATCTACTCCAGTTCTAAGATCCTATTGTATAAATAACATGTATTTTAATCATGTCACATAAATTAACTCCACATACAAAAGTGAAATCAAATAATTAAGGTTCGTGTGGTAGAAATATCCTCATCTAAATGAGCTCAAAGGAAAGCACTCTCAAGACTTGAAAATCATTTTCATTCTTTATCTCAGCACAGAAAGAACAGATTTGAGTTGAGGGAGGTTGGAGAAATGCTGCTCCAGCAGTTCAGGGTGTCCCCAGTGCTTTGCAGAAGCACTGAACCTTCTGGCCCTGGTTCCCCTCTGCTCATCTGCACCCAGACTGCTCCTCTCCTCCTGCTGCTCCTTGGCTGAGGCCAGCCTCCCTCCCTTGCCCCCAGGTCCTGTTGTGCTGAAAGTGCTGCACCAGGCTCTGCCTCCCACTGCTGATGATGCCCAAAGCCCTGAAGAGCACCTCTGAGGAAGATCTTTCATTTCCTTCATCTTCCTGGTGGGGTCAGGCCCAGGGTCCTGCTCACTGAGGTTTGGGCTGTCTCCCCTGGGACACCCTGCACGTTTCCCCACAGGTGCAGCTGCCTGCATTCACACCCAGCTCTCCTCCCCTCCCTGCCTCACGTGTCAGAACACATCACCTGCAGAGCCCCCAAACCACTTGGTGATGAATAGACATCATTTAGTCCTTGTCCCAGCAAAATTCCCACACCAACTGCAGCCCTGAAGATACCTTGCAAAAGCTTTATCATCATCAATATTCCTAGCTCAGTGAGAAATCCAGTGTTCTTCCAAAAAGCCAGCACAGGATTTTCTTGGAAGAAAAGTATAGGTGACATCAGTAGCCCAAGAACTTCCACAGATTTTTTTAAAAAACCCTCAGATTTCAGAACAGTCCTGGCTCTCAAAACATCTGCCTCAGAAAGGTGGTTTTGGTGGCTACTTAAAGCAGAGCAAACTTCAATTGTCACACAATCAGCACAGCCAATTGAATTAGAGAAGCATATTTATGCACCTAACAAGTTTGAATCTGAATCTGCACCTAACAAGTTTGAACCTGCTGGGAGCAATTTGAAAAGCCTAATGAGACTTTTCCCATCAGCAGACGGGTATATTCTCCTTTAAAGGTTTATGAGCATGTCATTTAGTTTCACTACAGCTTTTGCAAAATCATTAATGAACTTGTGAAAACAATTAGAGAGATAAAAGGCCAAGAAATTTATGTGTTAGCCTGAAACCTCTGATAATTCTGAGTAGGCAAGGCAGAGGAGAATGCACTGCTTTGAAGGCATCAGACAGAAGATCCTGGTGGTTTATGCCTTTTAAAATTATCATTCCTGGTTTTGCTCTTGATAATCTTTAAGTGGAAAAATATCTTTTTAGAACTTGATCTTGGAGACTCTGTTGCTTATTAAAACAAGAGGGACAGCAGAAAAATCTCATTAGGGTGAACAGAAAGACATGAATGTCAGGCCATATAAAACACACCTCATTAATATCTGCACAAGCTGAATGGCAGAGCCATGAATGCTATAAAGACTGCATCTGCCTTTGATCTTTTGAAGCTACCTTTGAATAAGTCCCAACCATCTACAGATTGCAGAAGAAAAGCAAATGTTCAAAGGGAGAAAGGACCTAGAATCACAGACTCAGTGCCACAGCAGTCTTTTCTTACTCTGGGCATGCATGGATTACTTTGGCAAATGAGCCCACCAAACGCTGTGACCAGTGAATAAACTGAGTACTTCCCCTTGCAAAGGCATTTTCTCTTTTTGCCAGGCTTACAGGCACAGGAATAGACAAGGAGAAAGCCCTATTCTGCTTTAGAACACCACATTCTCCCTGTGAGCAACTCCAGCTCCACAGCAGCACAAATATCCTTCAGGGGTGTCTGTGCCTATCAGAGCTCTGGGCACCAGCACATCCAAGGCTCCCACACCTGGGCCAGGGCTGGATAGCCCAGGGTGCTGTCACCAGGGCAATCACAGTTGAGATGGCCACGAGACACAGAGTATCACCATACAATTTCAGAAGGCTTTAAGCATTCCCCCAAACACAGTGACACCATACCTCATCAGGAGGCTTCAGGCATCTCCCCACACAGAGCAACATCACTCCAGAAGGCTGCAAGCGTCTGCCCCTTTTGTTCTTTAGCCCAACCTTTTATAGCCTCCTGTTCATGCAGTGCCCCTGTGTGCCCTCTGTTCCCTTTGGTGGTTGCTCAGTGCCCCTGGGCTCTCTCATTGCTGTCAGTGCTGCTCACCTGCTCCTCACAGCTGCACCCACTGGGGATGGGGCTCGGCCACAGCCCCACTCCCCATCACCATGAACTGTGTGCCTGCTGTCACCAGGACAGCACAGGACTAAGCTGCACACAGGTGTCCAACCTCCTCCAGCTGTCAAACTGCTCCCCTGCTTCCCCAGTGACTTCCAGCCCTCAGCCCATCTCCTGCAGCACAGACAGGACCTGCTCTTCAGCTCAGTGCCCGTGCTCCACCTGACAGCATAAACCTCTTATCTGTCTCCATTACTAAGGAATAACCAATTAATTGTAGAGATACTGCTCTGGGAACAAAATAGAAAGTAATGACCAGCTTCCTAAAGTGACAAGCAAGCTATAATTTTTCTCTTCTATACATAAAGACTGTTGTATTCTCAGCCCTGTGCCTTGGCATTCACCATCATTCCTGCAAATGGTTTCTCTTCTTCACTAGTTCTTCTCAGACATACAATTGCTAATTCAGAAAACGGAGACTGCAAGATTCACTTCTTCCCCTTTCCCTTGGAAACACCACAAGTTTGACCAGCTATGTGGCAAAAAATATACCTAAATATAGGTCAAAAACCAACATAGATTCTGGATGATTTACAGGTTAAGCTTGATGATAAACTCCAGTAGAAACTTGCTGTCTCTGGGAAAGCCTGAAAATTGAATCCCTTCTCCTCTGCACATTAATGACCTGGAACTGGCAAATGGGATCCCAGTAGTCTGTCCCATCACTGCCTCAAGGCTTAGGTAATGTCTGCAAAGGATCTGCACCACAGGAAGGGGAGCGATTCCAGTGCGGTTTCATTTCTTAGGTGACTATGTCACTGCAGAAATAGAGCTTGGCTGCCTCTGCTATGCCATCATTTATAAGTGGTTTAACCTACGTGCTGGGCTCTCTTTTCCAGTTGCTGTGGACAATTCTAGTTTGGGTCCAGAGTCCCAAAGCTCGAGACAAGTACACTGAACTCCTGGCTGGGACTCAAGTCATCTTGGAGCAGGAGAACGAGTACAAATGGCTCAGAGTCAACATACAGTGATAGAAAAAAGTAGGACATTTTACCATTCCCTGCACTCACACAAACTGGACTGCACTAAGCAGGATTGGTCCACAGCCCAGAAAAAGTACTGGAAATCTTGGCAATGACTCCAGTGATTTTAAATCATTTTGGTGGTGAGTGAGAAACTCTAGCTAGGATCTTCAGCCCCTAGGATCCACCTCTAGGAAGAGCTGCATTATATCTTCTGCTGCAACAATCAGCATCTTGCACAGACCACCCTTGTGCACCCCAGCTGACACTGCAGTCCCTGCTGCCACTCCCTAAATCTGCATGCTCCAATGCTGGCTCCATGGTATCAGAATCTGGCCCAGCCTCTGTGTCTGGCAGGGAAATTTGCATTCAAAGGTTCTCCACACTAGTCATTTCCTCCTTTCTCAACATGCTCCAGTCTTCTAATTGCCTTGTTTGGATTCTCCTCTCATGCCTCAAATCTTCCTGATGGGAATAAAATACACAGTAGATGACAACTTTCAAGCAATTTTCATGTCACGTCTGATAGCTGTGGTAGGAAGGTTATTGATACTGTTATTAATTCTTTCATTTCAATTTTCCTTATACATTTCTGCCCCCAGCAAACCCTCAGTATAAAATTATTTCCTGAACTGTTTCCAGTGTGTTCCTGATGTTGCTCTCAGAATGATCTAGAGACAGATAATACAGCTGTCATTTCTCAAGGCTCCACTGCCATGCTTTGATAAAACCCAAATCGTGGTTTTGATGGTGCCAGACTTTACAAGCCTATTAAGCTGTCTCTGCCAAGAGATGGTTTTCCCTTTACAAGTTCTGGGCTGACACAGGGTTTCCATGCTCTCCACAATGTTTAACATCCCATCTCTGCCCAATCATCTGCCGTTTTAATTTTTTTTTAATCTGAGTGCCATTAAAGCAGCAAACTCAAATGAGAAAATCAGCACAGCCACAAGGAGCAATCACTTTATTTGTCCTCAAGCAGGGTGTCAAGGACAAATATTTGCATTTAAACAGGAAAATATAAGCTATGTTAAAAAAAAATAGATACCTTGCCTTCTGGTTTGGATTTCTGTACCTTTTTCTCCTGCTGAAAGATCTCACATTCCCTCCTAAATCTCACAAGTGCCTCCTGAATCTGAGAAATTAGAAGCTATGCATATGGCCAAGAACTGCATTCAAATCCCAGCAGCTTCAGTGAGACTCAGACACTGCAGACAGTGGAGATGTAGAACAGGTGGGAAGAACAAGACCTACATTTCATTCCAGCTCTGTTTGATTACTCCAGACATTTACTATTCTCATCTGCAAACTGGGTCTTGCAGGAGATACCTGGCCTTCTCCAGTCCCCCTAGATTTTGCTCATTTGGATTACACTGTAAAGGGGGCAGACACATTAATTTAACCTTTACTTAAACATCAGCTCCTGGGCATGCTACCCATCTTCTGAGAGTTTTCAAGAGGCTCACCAATTCTTGCTGTAAGCTGCCAAATAAAAGAGAGTTTATAGCAAAGGAAAATTATTCATCAAAAGCACAGGTGGCTCCCCTAACCCCAGCACAGCCTGCCCAGCACACGTTTGCTTTGAACTTTGTTCTGCAGCTCCTCTCTGGAGGTGCCTGTAAACCCTCACACCCCCAGACCAGACCCCAGCAGTGCCCTCATACCTCCATGGTGGGGATCAGACACAGCTTCCCCTTCACATTCCCATCCCCACCTTTCCCCTGACAGGCAGCCAAAGGCCAGCCAAAGGAGAGAGAGCAGTTCCCGTTTCCCCCTTTGCTGAAACCTCACCAAGCCTGAAGACATTCTCTAGCTGGGAATTTTCCAATGTTGACAAACACCAATTCAATTGTAAAGCAAATTACTGTGAAACAGAGGCCACAGGGAGAACTTGCCCATTTCCACGAGTGCCAGACAACAGACCTGGTAGAAAGCAGCAGCCTGGCAGGCTGTGCCAGTACCCATGAGACCCACAGGACCCAGCTCCAGCCAGCCCTGCTGTGCTTCTGCTGAGGTGGGCACAGGGGCTGCTGGATTACCTCTGCAGAGCACAACCCAAGGCTGTAGATTTGGGATCCAAAAAGACAACGTTTTCTTTAAAAGACAGAAAACAAGGATTCAGAGGAGAAAGTAATGGTCTCTGCAATGCTGCTGTCATTTTTGCATGACTGAAGAGACAGGCAGCACAAAAGAAGAACCTGCAGAACCATTCCTGCAGTGACAGACACAAGGAATTTAATGTGTCTGAATAAAACAAAGGCACAACTCAACTGATACTCACCAGTACTTGCACAGGGAAGAGCCAAGAGTGAGCCTCAGCAAATAGGGCCTGATGGGCAGAAACTGAAGTCAAAGAAATCCAGCTTTGAAATAAAAGCTTATTTCCCAGCACTGAGAGTAATTAAACTATAGCTTCCCTGGGGAAGTGGCAGACTGGGAAGTGTATCCCCTGCTGGCTGATATCCTCTGGTCTGCTTCACCTATCCCTGCACATCCAAGCATGCCAAACAGACACTGAGTAGTGGTCCCATCCCACATGGCCTGACTCAGGGCTGAGGGCCTTTGGCTTACCTGGGTCCTGCTGTGAAACAACAATCTGAAGCCAAGGAGCATCTTCCCTAGCCAGGGCTTAGCTCTCCCTGCCCTGGCACAGCCTGTGGGAACCTGGGGACCTCCAGGCTTGGAGCTCCTGAGCTTTTATACTCAGAGACAGATCCTGCTTGGGTTTTTTAGAGGTATGGACTATGCTGAATAAAAAGATATATCTAAACACTATACATTCCCACACAAGTGTGTGAAGCACATGATAGATTTCAGGTCCCTCCAGCCATGCCACCACTCTCTCCTTCCTCAGGACTCTCTCAGTAGGTGCACTCTCTGGAAATGGCTGTGGTCTCAGAGATGCTGGGCTTTGCTGCCTTTCCTCATAAAAGAGTCATCTCCCAAAGGTCATATTCCAGCCAAAAGCCCCCAAAATGACAGCCCAGCTCAGAGAGGTGATGTCCCCTGCCAGCAGCACACAGCCTGTGAGCTGAGCACACCTGCAAGTCTGCCCAGCTCTGCAGTCAAAGCAAAAGCCTGGTGCTCTGCACTGGCACAAGAGGAGGACAGACAGATACAGCCATCTGTGCCATCTGTTGCTTGACCACTTAGATCATCTCCAAAATGTGCACTGTGCCTGCATCATGGAACTGGCTCATTTTCCCAAACACTGTGGCAGTGTCTGCACTGGGAATGCACTTCCCAAGTGGACTGCTAGGGCACCCAAGCAGAAGTTTGTACTCTGAATAGCAAGACCATAGTTGCCTTCAATGCAAGGGTCAGGCAACACAGTCCACTTCAAATTCTTCCCTTCCAGGCATTTTAGACACCTGGAAGAGCCAGCAAAAAAGGGGGAAAATATTGCTTGCTCAATTGTTTTTCCACTCATTACACATACTTAGATCCAAGAGACTGCTCCAACTAGATAAGCAGCTGAGCCACATTTACACTTGCTCCTAAATCACTGACTTCCCACTAACTGCTTTAGCACGGCAAGAACATCAGGTTAAGAAGCAGTAATTTTCCATCCTGAAGACATGAGGTCATATCTGCCTATTCTGCTTTAGATTTTCCAGTGCAGGAGTGAGCCCTTTCCTTTTATGCATTGCAGGCGCCTCTCAAGCATACTCTAAGTTGTTTTCTAACGAGCTGGAACATCTTGCTTGATGACATCTCTGTTTAAATTGTTATTGTCCTCCAGCTGGGTCAGGGCTTTCTGACTGACACAATGAGAAAAGCACACACATTTTCCATGATTTACACATTGCAAAGGCTGGAGTGTCCACGCTGGCAGATGCAGTGCCCTGGCATCCACCCTTCTTCCAACCAGTTGCTTCCCCTTCCTACCCAGCTCTGTCCACAAGAGGATATTCCCCTTTCTCCCTTCAGCTTCAGGAGAGCAAAACCAGTCCTGGTCCTCGCACATGGTGGCATGTGTCATTTTCCTGTCTGGCCCACAGGACAGTGTGACAGAAGCAGCCCAGTCTGGCACTGAGCAGCAGCACGACATGCACCAGGTACCCTGCACAAACGTGTCTCTGCTGAGCAGCCACCAGTGTGTGACACAGCCAGGGCTGCTGCCAGCTGAGCTCACCTGTCACAACGCTCAGATCCTCATCCAGCACTTGGCCAATTTGCAGTTATTTGCTTTTACAGTGTCTCTTGCTTGACAACAAACCTACCCGTGCTGCAGCGTTTCTCAAATAGCCACGCAGGGCTTTTACCTTCAGAGGAAATTCCCTGTGAGGCCACTCTTTCCACTCCATTGCTCTTCCTCCACTGACACCAGGTGTCCACCCTCCCCAGCAGGCACAGAGCAGCAGATGTGTGGCAGAGCCCATTGCACAATTTGTTAGATCAAGGTTAGAAAAAGCAATAATAAGCCTGTCTCACAGATAAACAGACCTGTTTAATTACAGGTATGCTCTGACAGGAAGAATTTGCCATTCAAGCCCTTCATGGCAATCTCCCAAAAATAGATGAGGACCCCAAAAACATCAACAAACATAACCTCCCATCACCCCTTCTGGGTGAAGCAAAATGCATGTTACAGAGAGGAGCATGGAATGGGATGTGTGCCTATGGAAATCCATGGCACACAGAATTTACCAGCCCCTCTGATGTCACAGCAGCAGAGCCCCTGGTTGGAAAGTGAGGCCTCCCATCGCAGCTGGGCAACTCATTTAACCCATGTGCAACATTCTACATAAAATGTCACACTGTTTTATTAAGTTTTTGCTGTTGTGCTTGATTTGTCAGCTATAAAAACAGAATAGAGGTGATTCCTGCCTTCTTTCCACCGTCCTGGCCTGCCTTCAGATTACTGACTAACAAGACTGCAAAATGCAAAATCCTTTCTCAGCCTTTCTCCTTAGAGAGACTGGCTCTTGTTTTACACTAGTTGCCCTAAAGATGGCAAAAAATATCAACTGAATGGTAAAGATGTCTCTATCTATCAAGTTACACCAAGGGAATTTTAGGTTTGGCATTAGGAAAAATCTTTTCACTGAACGAGTTGTCAAGCATTGGACCAGGATGTCCATGAAAATGGTGAAGTCACCATCCCTGGAGTTATTTAAAAGATGATCGGGAGATATGGTTTAGTGGTAGACTTGGAAGTGCTGGGTTAATGGTCAGACTCAATTATCTTAAAGATTCTGTCAAGCCTAACAGATTCTATTACTCTAAAATTCTGTCCCAGCAAACTGCAGGAAAACTCCGCCCCTTCAGACACAGAGACCTGTGAGAAGGCAGTGGGGCCACCATCACCCAAGCAATGTAGCTTTTATCAGCTCTGCAAGTCTCACTGTCCATCCCAGGCAGGCCAGGCACAGGAGAGCAAAATGTTAGCCAGAAATGGAATATCTTGGAATTACATTAAACACCAAAAAAAAATCCTGCCAGGAACATGCAGCCTGAACAGGAGTAGGCCCTCCAGGAGCAGCAAGGCTCTGAAGGGTGCACACAAAAGAGCAAGGCACAGGTCAGCAGGAATTTGGTCTCCTCTCACCCTGACTTTGGATGAGGCGCTCAAAAAACATGGGAATGGTGAAATTGAAATTTGGGTCTACTTGAAAGTCAAAGGACAACTATACAGTAGAGCAGTGCTTCAGCTGGTATTTAGGGGCTGGATTGGATTGTGCTCCCACTGATAAATCATAGAGCAAAGAGCTCCACAAATGCACTGCCTGGCCAGCCTGCTTCTGGCCAGACATTATTTGGTGGCCACTGCCACCTCGTGGCACTGTCACCTGCACAGGGGCCCCGAGACCAAGTAAAGACTCCTTCCCCCTGTCACTCAGCCATGAACAACACAGTTTAGAACAGAGGAGCTCTCTGGACTGCACAGTGGCACAGAAGCAAGAGGAGACCAGACTCTAGTTTTCCCCAGCTGGAACAGCCTTGCTAAACCTCCTCTGCCTAATTCCAGGCCAGTTTATTCAGGCCAGGACTTCGATGCCTGTCCCTGTCAAGATATTTTTACCAGTACAACAGAACAAAGCAGGTCCTGCTGCATTCAGAGCACACTTGTAACTAAGATTTTTTACATGTGCTACAGTTGCCCTTTAAAAAAGGGAAATCTAACATTTACAAAATGAATAAGGCCTGGGGAAACATGAAGTTTTCAGTCCTGATGTGTGGCTGAGAAAATGCAACACCTGTACCACTAGAGAATTTGTTCAGGGTGTGCTGGGCAGTATCTCCTGCAGATAAGGTGCTGTTGGCATTATCCCAGCTGTCCCTGCTGTCTCAGAAGCTCACTCAGCACATATTTGGTGGGAGCTGATGCAGAGCACTGTTTTCATGGTCTGCACACAGTCCTTTGGGCAAGAGTCACCACGGGTTAATCCAGGCAGCACAACAGCACAAAACATTTCCTCTAGGGGCAAATAAAACCTTTTCCAACCTTCCCCTCCACAACTCAACAACATAGCAAAGTTTTTGTAAAAATGGGGATGAAACATGCAGGTTATATCCTGGAAGATGTAACAGCCACTTTCAGATGCCCAGCAGAAGCCAGTCTGACCACGTCTTATTCTTCCCTGCCAGGTTATGTGGGAGGGTACACACACAGAGCAGGCACCCCTGTAATTACAACTTTCATCTGCCCAACCTCAGCTCCTGGGGAAATGCAAGCAGAAAACCTCCCTCCTGCGGCTGTGTGACCCCTGCCTGCTGCCTGCAGTGACATTTACTCTCGTGGTCTCCCTCTCACTGTAGGCTGACTCCCAAAGTCTTTTCCTTTTGGAACGTGTCAAGTAAATGGAAACACTGACAGGGAGAGTAATTTAAGCATCCAGAATCCAAACTACTATTAAACCACTGGCACACACAGGAACACACACTGATATCCTAAGGAATATAATAAGATAGCCAATCTGAAGAACAATAGGCAATTTTCCTCTGTCTCCTGCTCTTTTTATGGCTCATACTACCTGTCAGAAGTAGCTGCTAAAGAGCCCATACCACAGCATGGCAAAGAGGAGGGGGAAACCCAAAGTATGCTACAAAACATTCTCCCTCAAATTCTGCCCATCAAAGGGGATTTAATCTCCAGCTGTCTAACATTTTAAAAATATCACGTAAAATTGTGAGAGTAGACTGCAAAATGCTGGGGTTTGCCATTATGCTCACTGCTGAGGGAAACATTTTTGATGGGGTGACCTTTGCATCGAGCTGTGCTCATACTGAAATGCATTCTGCAGACCATGAAAAAAAGCTGCTCCTTCTGACAGCTGAACTCAATACATAAGAACTATTTAAGAGAAGCTGCTTTACAAGCAGTGGGTGGCAGATGACAATTAGGTTTTTTCTTCTATTATGGAACTGGGGGGGTATGGGAAATTATCACCATTAGTCACAGTGTGCTTGATGCAACAACAAAGAAGGACCAGGCTCCCTCTGTCTTCTTTCCCATGTTTTATTTTCCCTGTGTATCTGCACACATTGCCTACATCACACACACACTCATTCTTCAGTCTGCTCCCAATTTTGTCTTCCTTTGCTTTAATTCAACCCTAAATATGTTAAATATTTAAATATGCTAAATGCAAATCTGACCAGCTTCCTGAGCTGTTGGAAGCGTTTTGCTTTGGTCCTTGAAGATCAGGATAAAAAAGTTGAATCCAAGCAAGATGGGGATTAAAAGAGGAGGAGGGGAAAAAGAGCAGTGCAGGGAAGAGAAGGGGCACAGCACAGATCCTCCAGCAGCACTCAGTGACAGGGACAGCAGGAGAGGGGACAGGGAATAGGGAGATGGGACAGAGGGAATGGGGAGATGGGACAGAGGGAATGGGGAGATGGACAGAGGGAATGGGGAGATGGACTGAGGGAATGGGGAGATGGGACTGATGGAATGGGGAGATGGGACTGAGGGAATGGGGAGATGGACAGAGGGAATGGGGAGATGGACAGAGGGAATGGGGAGATGGACTGAGGGAATGGGGGAGCTCCAGCTGGACTGGGCTGGGGGGTCCTGCCTGCAGCCCCTTGGGTGGGCCAGGAGCTGTGCTGGGCTATCAGCCCATCCTCCTCAGGATCAGTGAGGGCCTCCAGACATGCCTGCCCCATCTCAGCCCACAGGCTGGGCTCAGCACCAGGAGAGCAGCCTGGAAAGGGCAAAGATCCCAAAATTCCTGGGAGAAGGGCCCAGTGTCCCCTCAGCCACGGGCAGAGGTGGCCTGGGAGGGGACAGCAAACCCAGGTGCATCTTGGCCACAGAAAGGCCATTTTCAAGGTTTTGGAAGCACCATCCCCTGTGGGGATCCCCAGAGCATCACCTACATCTGTGAAGAGCTGCTTATGGCTCCTCTCTGCCCCACCAGCAAAGCCCAGCTGGGGTCAGGAACAGCAGCAAAGCCCAGGTTTGTCTTCCCATCACCTCCCCTTGATTCCCAATGACACCAGCAGCAAGGACCCTGCTCTGGGCTGCAGTCCTCACCAGGAGAAGCTGTAGCACTCCCTTGTTGTGTTCCCTGTTTGTATCAGCACTTGGTGACTTCATTGTGTGCTACACTGAATTTGAGGACATTTTCTGAGCACCAGACAATGTCCTGGGCTGAGTATGTGGCACCTTTTTGCTAAGAACAGGACTCATTTCAGCAGACTATCTGCAGTGAAGTGACTTTTTTCCTCAGCTTGGCACACATCAGACTGAGGGGGCAGAGGGCTGCAGGCCCGAGTTCAGCACAGGCCTGAGGGTGCCATGGGAGACACACACAGAGACATTTATTGAGCACATTCCCATCAGGCAAGAGAGTACACAAAAGGGCAAGAAAAACTAATAAAAAAATCCTATCAAAAAGTTATTTGGCCATAAATGAACATCAGAGTAGCAGCATCAGATATAATGGCTCTCAAATACTTTCCTTTCCCCTGAAGGTCAGGCAGCCCTTTAATAAAATTTGAGAATCACAGCTGTAAAGTCTGCTCCTGCCTCTGTTCTTTGCCTGAGAGAATATATATGCATGAGACTGTATTTCAGATAGCTGGGGCTAAGGATAACTCAAAAGATCTTCAAGAAAGGATAAAAACATCCTTTGTCATCCAGCAGCTCCCAAGCCATGATTTTGGTTGGAAATAGGCAGAGTCGTATGAAAAGCTACACAGAGCATACAAAAGGCAACAAACAAAAGTATGTGAATTCAGGACACGGCTGAATCATTTTAATATCAGCTGAAGCTTTGAAAATGTGATTAGCATATAGTTAGGAGACACTTCTCCTTTGCATCTAAAAATACCCTGCCAGCTCTGGAAGAGAGCAGCCACCAGCAGAGCAGGAGTTGCATAAGCCTCCCTCAGCCATTGTCTGCAGGGAGCAAAAGGGCCCCAGGTGCTTCCTTGGTGTTGTGGAAATAGCAGCCAGTTAATTTAGCAGTTTGATTTTTATGACACTTAGCATAACAAACACATCAAGGTCAGCCTGAAATAGTCAAAAGACATACATATTCACACCAGACACTGACATCCTTTGATAAAAGGCTGTGCATCTCTTGTGGCACTTAAAAATGGAGGAGGAAACAGCATAAAGGGCCCCGGTTTGCGGCTCTGATTCGCACGAGTCCGTGCTCCCACACAGCAGGGACAGTCACAGGGCCATGGGCTGCTCTTGGGGCAGTGCAGCTGCAGAGCTGCCCCTCCGAGCCAGCAGGGCCAGCAGAAACCTTCCCTTCCACTGCTGGAGCCCTGGATGGCCCCGGCTTGCACAGCCCTTAAATGGGGGGGATTTGCTGAGGGAGGGCAGCTCGGCACCGGGCACCCAGTGAGGGCAGCAGCGCGGGGAGGGCCCCGGCAGGAGCCAGGATCAGCCCTGGCCCCTCAGACAGACCAGAAATCGCTTTACCCTTCACACTGGGAGCTAAAAACGAGCACCTGAACATCTCCCAGGCTGCAGGGGAGCCCTGAGACCCTGATCTTCCTCAGGCCTGGGCAAGGCCCTGCGCCCTCCCCGCTGAGCACTGGCACGGCCCCAGCCCCGCCGCTCCCCCTGTGCCTCCCAGAGAATCCCGGGTGGGGCTCTGGGCAGACAGCTGGTTTTACTTAAGGCAATTCTATGCTTTTCATTGTGTTTTTAATTTTCATTTCACCGACATTCACTCCCACGACCATGTTTTCTGGCTTCTTCCAGTTTCTGTCCTTTATTTTTACTGCTGGAGTCAGAGATTATTATCTCCAAGAAAGATTTCAGCTGTGTTATACTGATGGTAAGTGCTGGTTTTCCCGCTCTGTCTGATTTTCCATGCAAGATGTTTTTGGTGTAGCTTTAACTGTTGCAAATTGTTTGCCACGTCTCTGAATTTGCCTTTCCCTGCTGTGGAAGGTGCCAGCATTCCTGAGAGGAGGGATTGCAGCCCAGAGGAGCAATCTGCTCAGCCCTGGAGAGGAGCACAGAAAGCCCCCACAAATGCAGGCTGCTCTGGGCCACCATGGTGCTTTCCTGGTGGCCTCACATTTCACTGGACATAATTCCTTCACTCAGGATTTTTATCCTGGGAAACTGAAAAGGCAAAGAGAAGCCCAGAGATAGGAAAATAATCCTTATCTTGTTCACTTCTTCTCTATTTTGCTTATGTGGAATGTGTTAGGAATTATTCACCTGAAGTGATGAGCCTTGATTGAACTCTGGAGTGAGTTGTTTTCAATCACTGACCAATGGTCACCAGAACGATGTCAGGGACTCTGGAAAGAGTCACAAGTTTCATTATTATCTGTTTAGCCTTCTGTAAGAATCCTTTCTCTATTCTTTAGTATAGCTTAGTATAGTTTTCTTTAATATAATATAGTATCATAAAATAATAAAATAGCCTTCTGATCACATGGAGTCAGAGCATCATTCCTCCCTGCCGTGAAGGGGCTGGTTTTTTGCAACAGTTTCCTGGTGTCCTCAAGCACCTCTGTGTATCCCAGGCAGGAGGGACCTGCCTGTGCCAGGGCACAGGACAGCCAGGGGATCCCAGGCTCCCAGCAGCCAGCATGTTCCAGTGCTGGTGTCCAAGCTGTCCTCCATCCTTGTCAGCACGTTCTCCAGCATGAAATGGAGATCCTCCACCCCACTGGAAAAACGCCCAGGCAGCAGGGAAGCACTGCTGAAGCCCAGGCCTAAAGGCACTGATGCCACCCAAAGCTTGTATGAGCTGGACCTGGCCAAGACTGTCCTTCCAGAGTATCATTTTCTCCACCCCAGGGGGTTTATTGAGGTGCCACGTGAATCTCCAACTCTGACTGAGCATCTTCCTCCTCCTTTCAGACAGAGATGCCCTCCCCACCTCTCCAGCAGCACTCTGTGTTAGCCTTGCCCATGCTTTTTTCCAGCACCACTGTTGGGTGCTCATGCTCCAGAGCAGCTGTCCTCAGCTGCTTCCCCACCTTTCACAGGTGAAAGCTGCCTCCTCAGCCAGCTTTCACAGCCCCAGCAGTGGCAGTGCCTCCCTTGCACAGTGCCTCCCACACCAAGAGCCAGCAGGACTGTGCCCACAGCAGGCCCTCACTGCATCCCCCAGGCTTGGGAAGTAATCTGTGTCAGGGCAATGCTACTGCTGAAAGTTGCTGCTGCCTCAGCATTTTTATTTTCAATCAAAGCAGCATTTTTTATATTTTGTAATAGTTTTTGCCCCTTTGGCATTTTCATTAAAAGACCAACAGGAAAAAAAATCCTCAACAATCCCAGAGTGGAAGTTATAAGCAGCCTGACACCTGGTAATGTGATATTTCAAGCTCTGGTCTGGCACTTTTATGGTATTTCTGAACCAAGCACTCAATCAAGTGGGCTTAAAACAGAAAGTTTGTTACTCCCAGGTTTTTCATCTTACATTTCAGCAGTGGAAGAATACAGTACAATAAGGCAGGGAAATACCTAGCAAGTAAATACTTTTACCACAGTGTAATTATTCCCCTCAACAAAAAGGCAGATGTGAGATGGCTCCTGAGACAGTGCTCAGCATTCACAGCCCACCTGAGAACACCTTGGCTTCTTCTTTGAAATGCCTCATGACTTTTCTGAAGGAAAGAGGGCTCTAGCAGTCCCTTTGCCTGTCCACCCTGCTGCCTTCCCTTCCCCAAGCAGCTGTGCAATCCACCAGACACCTCCACACAAAGCTGAGGCAGGCCAGTAGAGGTCCAAGACTGTCCATATCCACACATTCTTTCATTAAAATGTATGCAGGAGAGAGCAGAAATTGCTGTTTCAAAGCAACAAGGCAAAGCTGATGCCCACTGAACCACCCAGATGCCAGATTTGTCTGGAAGCTCTGGCAAGGGGACCCTTCTGCCTGTGCTGGCTGGCAGTGTCTGCCCAGCAGAGACTCCCTGCAAAGCTTCCCCTCCCTCTTGTCCCAGATCTTGGGGAGGATGTGGCAGCAATCGTGTGGTCAATGCTTTTAAAATCACTGCAGGCCCTCGCTCCCCGGGGGTGAGAAATGCCAAACCCCGTGGGAGGAGAAGGGGCAGGCAGGGCTGCCAGAGCCCGGCACAGCCAGCAGCACCCAGCACCTTGAACAGAGCCCGGCCTGGCCAGCAGCACCCAGCACCTCCCTGCAGCACCCAGCACCTGGAACAGAGCCCCGGCACAGCCAGCAGCACCCAGCACCTCCCTGCAGCACCCAGCACCTCCCTGCAGAGCCCGGCACAGCCAGCAGCACCCAGCACCTCCCTGCAGAGCCCGGCCTGGCCAGCAGCACCCAGCAGCTCCCTGCAGAGCCCCAGCTCCACCCCTGCCCCAGCACCCAGCACCTGGAACAGAGGAGCAGGACAAGGCTGAGATGGGCAGGTTCCCCTGAGCAGGAGGGAAGGTAACCTGCACATTCCAGCAGCCAGCCTGATCCCCACCTGGCTCCTCAGGAGACCAGAAAGCTTTCACCCAGCCACCCTCACACCTGGGACTGAATTCCTGTCAGATACTCAGAATGTTGCCACTCCCAATCCAGCACAGCTCCAGTTAAGGCTGTTGGCTGTGGTCACCCTGCCAGGGGTCCTGGGGAGGCTGGCAGGGGATGCTTTGCCCTTGTAGGAGCTCTGCAGCACCCAAGAGCAGAGCAGAGCCACTGTCGGGCACTGAGATGGGAGAGGAGCCAGCCAGGCACTCGAGCTGCTCTGGTTTCTGTCCTGTTTGCCACAAGGAAGAGAAGGTTTGCCCAAAGCACAGCCGTGCCTGGGCCCCTCTCTTGCTGCCACAGCAGCTGGCACCACCCAAACACCAGTGCTAATTGCAGAATCATCTGCATTCTGCCCAAAACAAGCCATTGTTATTTTTATGCACGCACACACAGACACAAGTAAAGAACCCTTCTCGTTTCAAGCTGTGCTATTATGCTAACTACAGGGAAATAAATATGCCACACTGTAGTTAATAAGTGTCATTCACATCAGTATTTATTCCAAACATGTTTCCCCCATCACGTCTGTTCTGCCTGGAACTGCTCATCACTAAGGAGGAGACCTTTATTTCCAGTGATTTAAGCAGACAGGAGAGAGTTAGCAATTAAAGCACACTTTTGTACAGTTTAATTCTTTTTATTTCAGCTATCAGGGAGCGTTATGTGCTATCTCTGTATCTATTTCTGGAGCCACCACCTAGCAGCCCCGGGTTTGTCATTCAGCAGTTTGCAAGATGGGTTCTCTGGCCTGGGCACAGGGCTGACTCCTGATGTGCCATGGGCTTGTGGCTCTCAGCCCCACATCCTGCTCCAGAGGACAGGGTCTCTCTCAGGAAAATGGGCTCAGAGTCATTTTTGTTCATGCTCAGATGCCTTCCTGCACTCCAGCACTTCTCTCTCAGCCCGTGCCTGTGTTAGGTGGTGGCTGCAGGTGGCTGCTGTCCCAGGAGCTGTCCCAGGAGCTGTCCCAGCCCTCCCACAGCCACACTGGGAGCTGCCAGCAGCCCAGCACAGATCCAGGCACCTCCAGCTCTTCCCTTCAGGGATTATTTCTCTGCTCATCAAAGGCTGGCGAGGACTGAATGCCATTCAAGAAAAGCATTTCAGAGCTAAAAATAGTCTCCTGATTTTTGCTTCCCTCCCAGAGCAAACACCTGCCTGTAGATGAATTCAGTGGTTCCATGACACTCATCTCCTCTTTCCCCTGATGTAACACACACTACACAAGGCTTCACATAAAACCCCAACTCCTGCTACCTGGGCTGGACTAGAATGTTAAACTGGAAATAGAACCGAGTCAGAAATCACCACCAGTCATGGAAAACAAGCAAAGCTTTGGCTTCTGCCCAAGAGGGAGATCCATGAGCCCATCCTGAGCAGAACACAGGTCCCAGCACAAACACTGTGAGGTGTGCAGTCAGCTCTGGCACCACAGCCTGCCCCAGTGGGTTGAAAATGTTCAAACTTGAGGAGTGCAGATGCTCAGCTGAGGGGCTAAGGCTGCTGCCCCAAGGAAGGAATCCCAAGACTGAAGGAGGGCCAGAGCTGATTACCAGCCCACACAGACATGGGGATCACGTGCTGAGGATCCTGTTATGCAAGAATACAGCTGGGCATGTTACTGCAAGTGAGGAGACAAGCATCCACGTGAATTGCAGAGGGGTAGGGAGAAAAGGAAAAAATAACCTTTAATTTCTCCCCTTTTTTTTCATTCTTATGGTTAAAGGCCTGATTTGTAAAGATACTGAAAACCTAAAGTTGTCATTGATGTTCCTGGACTTTGCTTTTTAAACTGGCACAAACAGAACAGGGGACCAAACACAAACTGAGCTCCATCCATGGAGTGCCCAGAGGTGGCTTCAGCTGAAGCTTTTCCTTAACCTCATCCATCACCTACTTTTCCCCTACTCCCAGATATAATCCTTGCCCCTTCCTGCTTACAGCCTGGTCCAGCTGAAAGCAGTGTTGACTTGCATCAGTGGAAGACAACAAGAATGGTTGTGCCACATTCCTTCCCCACAGATGAAGGGGCCAATCCCACTCTTATCTAATGGGGAGGTGAAGATGGAGGAATGTTGCACACACACATTTCTATCCAGGATCACATACCAAGTATTTCAGTACTTTTGCCTTTTTCGTATTTTCTTATATTAAGGCAAGAGAGACATCTAGAGATGACAGGAAGGGGGTTGCAAGCTCCTGGAAAAAGAGTTTTATGGAGAATGTGTAGCATGGTTTGTTCACAGAGTGGGAACAATAAACCAAGTGACTTAAATATGAAAAAAATCAACCCCTAGTCATAAATTATAGAAGTCCAAGAGGAAATAGCAATGGATTACAGAGTAGCAGGAATGCTCCCATTTCCATGGCACTCACACAGAATTATCCCAAATCTGTCAAAAGAGCAGTCTGAAAGTTGGGGGGGAGGGGGGTCACATACCCTACTAGAGCACCTTGTCCAAAAGCAGACAATGCCACAGGAGTGATACACAATGATTAAGTGCAGCACCAGCACATAAAAGCCTCAATAAAATGCAATTAAACTAGACCAGGAACTTGAATCCTGCTGCAGCACAAATGTACCAACAGCATCACTGTTCCCAACTCCATCACACTCCTGATCAGATGGGCTGCCCTGAGGACCAGGATAATTGCAGCCCATTGCTGCATTAATACAAGAGCAGCACCTGAGCAGAGAAAACATCAGAGGTATGAACAAGAATGGAGCCCACCAGCCTCTGAAACCCCTTGACTTCACTAGAATAGTTCTCCAGACTAGACTGTGGTTTAATCCACCCAGATATTTACTGAGAGATGGATACTTATATTAATTGGCAGTAAGACATAGCCTTGTCTTAAATCTAAATTAGCTAAATAGCATTAGGCAAAAGGATGAGGAGGAAAAGGTGCATTTCCAGTCAAGCCACTCTCACATACCAGGCTCCTCAGCCTGCTACAGTATTTTGAAGATCCACACTTATTCTCACCTCTAATATTACCTTAAACTAGGCTCAAAGCATAAAATACAGAAAAATCTCTCATTGAGGACCGGAGCCCAGAAATCCGGACGCTCCTCTCCTCACACGGCCTCCCTCAGTCTCCAGTGATTGCAGGTCGGGTGCTGCCCTCTGTTGACTCCGTCTCAAGCATCAGAAAATTGGTGTTCCTCTGGATCCACGGCAGGCAGGCAGTTTGGACATCCCTCATCCTCTTCTTCAGCCATGGCATAATGAGCAATGGCACCCCAAAATACTGATCTGACTGCACCTGTGTAACATTCACATTCTCTGAACATGATTCCTTCGCCAGGATTTTTCTCCTGGGAAACTAAAAGACAGCAGAAAACCTCAGAGAAAAGAAAAACAATTCTTATCTCATTTACTTCTCCTGTGTTTGTACCATGTAGACTGTATTTTAAAATTGTTTACCTGAAAGTGAATCCCTGATTAAACTCTGGTGTGAGTTGTCTTAACTCACTGGCCAATTAGGGCCAAGCTGTGTCAGGACTCTAGAAAGAGTCACGAGTTTTCATTATTACCTCTTTTACAGTCAGTAAGTAGCTTTTCTATATTCTTTAGTATAGTATAGTATTTTTTAATATAATACAATATCATAAAATAATAAATTAACCTTCTAACAACATAGAATCAAATATATCATTCTTCCTAAACGTTGGGGAGCAAATAATAAATAGACCTGAGACTGGGCTGTACCTTGCAGGGGCATCACCAACCCTCTCCCAACGACTTCCCATTTACTCATTTCACAGCTGAATTAAGTTCTGACCCATTCAACCCCTGGCACTGGACTATGAGGCTCTCACCTGGCTGTGAGCAGCAGAGCAGCAGGAAGGGGCTGCAGACAGGGCAGCTCCAGCAGGGGCTCTGTGGGAGCTCTGGGCTGCTCCACGAGGCTCAGGATCAGTGTGCAGGGCACAGAGGTGACACCATCACCTCCACTTCAGTGTTGGGCCCCAGGGGACCCGGGACAGCAGCAGGGCAAAGCTGGTAACTCAGGGGCTTCCTCAGGGGACACCCACCCTGCCAGCTTTCCCCCCATCAAGGTCAGCTGCTCTGTGCCACAGGGGACTCCTCATCACTGGTGCTCCCTCTGCCCCATAGGTACCAAACCCCTCCTATGAACTGACACCTGCCCCTGATCACCTCTTGTAATCCACACTGCACCTTCAGCTTTGTGCCAGCTCCCCTCTCACCTCTACCAATCCTTTTCTTACCCAAAATGCTTTTACCTACAAACTGCTTGCCCAAGGCATATACGTGCCTTCAGCCCACTAAACACCACTGAGGTTAAAAAAAATACACCACTTTCAGATCTTAGACATATCTGGGAGTAAGAATTCCTGCAAACCCATTTAAAGCTGTCGTGTTGTCATGATCTCTCCTGTCAGCTCCCAAGGCCACCTTCCAAAGTTCATGGCTCTCAGCCAGCAGCCCAGAAGGAAAGCTCTCACCAGTGAGGTGCAAGTTCAGAGATCATCTCATGAACCCAAATCAGCCACATCAGCTTCCACATGTGGTAAACCTGGATGCAGTTACTTTTGTAGATATCCTGTGAAAAAAGTGCTTCTGCTGCTGCTTCCTTTCCTCCAAGTCATTCTTGTTACATCTGAGCTCTAATTTCCATTTAATAATTCTGTAAAAGTGGCTTGTGGAATAAATTTACAGCTCATTCCCAACTGATCTGTCAACTGAGAACATGAGAAATTGTTACCTCGGGAGTCTCTGTGGGAGTAAAGGACACACAGCTAAGCTGGGTCAGAAAAACTACCACCTATGTCCTGTGTAAAACTGATTAAAAACACAACTGTCAAACTAGCAGGAAACTTGCCATAGTTAATTCATCTATAGGAAGCCTTGAAACTGTCATTGGCCTTCTTCCACCAGGTATGAGAAACATGTTCTACTCTCGACTTCATAAAAATCAAGATTTTATGAAAAAGACCAGTGAAATCTTGATGCAATCTTCAGGGTTACTCTGAGCAAGAAGTACAAAATCTGAGGTGTCAGTGCCTTGTACTGCAGAATGAAATCCATTAAGGATAGGAAAAACCCCACCTGTCATTTAATGGCTCCATTTGACAAAAAAGTAGGAGTTGAAACACTCTTGACTTTGTAACTACTCTAATGCAGTGTACAGACCTTCAGCTAAGCAATGTTTCCAGTCAAACTGAGAACCAGTGATCCCATCTGATCACTGACACTGACACTCCAATCACACTTCCAGAGCTTAACCATCACAGCTGTGACCCAGCAGGTAAACCAGCTTTGGCCTGTGCCCTGCTCTTCTCAGCCAGGCTCAAGTCAGGGTGCTGGTGCCACCACATCTCCTGGAAGCACTTTCAGAGCTCTGCTGCCTCTCATGTTCCTCGGGAAGCACCACATCAGTGATACTGCAGTGTCTGTCCAAAGACCTTTTGCTTAACAGTATCCCCTTCTCCTTTTCTCCATAAAGAGTAACACACTGAACCAAGAGAGGTTACAGTTATTGAGTCCAGACTTGGTGCTTCCAGCCAAGGTTTGTGAGGAAGTATCACCCTCAAGGCACAACACTTCCAGCTCAAGCAACTGTACATGGCGGGCATGGGGATGTATCACCAAGGAGGAAAACTTGGTTTCCAACTGTTTGTATCAGAATCACAAATTTCACCAGCAGGTTTAGTGTTGAAACACTTGCTACATCTCCAAAGGCTCCTTCCTGGTAAGACTCCAAACAAAGTGAAACAAGGCAGGGCAGTTCCAGCTGTTGTTGGAGGACAAAGCAATCAGCCCAGCTTGCTTCCCATCCTCTACCAAGCTGTACTGCTCCATGGACTGCCTTGAAACACATCTGACTTCTCTGCATCAAGGACACTGTGCTGTCACGTGCCTGAAGAAAACACCAACTCATTCAATAGTAAATATTCCCTACCTGTAGGTTCAGACAACCTTATTTCCTCACTCTGAAAACATCAAGAAATCCCAAACAGTTGTTTCTTTGTGCCAACACACAAACCAGCTGCACAGCAACTACTCTACCCAAAATTCTGGTGTTTCAAAACACTTTCAAAGTAGAAACTTGAAGGAAAAGAATTATTCACCTCTCAACCTCAGTTACTCCTTTCACAGTATGATGTGGAACAAGTTCGTGATCTGAAAGCAAAACTTCAACCATTTTATAAATTCCAGAATCCCACATCCCACAACTTTTTTAACCATAAGCAGGAAATACCTTCTGGCAAGGCATCTTCTATTACTGAGGCAAAAGGTGAAACCCTAGAATCACACACAGGTAACTGCAGACACATGTACTGAACGTCTCTGAGGTGAGCCCAAGCAGGACAGCTGGGATTAGCATTAGTTTAGCATTAGAGCTCCCCTGCTGAGGCTCTCCTATACAGTGACCCCAAAATGCCACTCCAGTGGTAACTTTAAGAAGGACATTATATCATTAACAGAAATAGAATTGTGACCAGAGATGGTGTGGAACCCAAATATCAACTGAAGTGAAGCTGGACCTCCAGCACTACTGAAGAGCTGTCACAGGCAGTGTTTGAAGTCATTAAAATACCCACTGGAAACAGCAGAGTCCATTTGAACAATTTATTAGTATCCTCTTTTTTTACAAGTTTTAGAAAAAGAATCCCAGGATTTTGCCTCCTGTGTGTTTTCGTCTCGCCTCCTCATGGTCCATGATGCCAGCTGAGGTTGTCAGTACAATATACCTGCCAAGAGAGAGCAAATGTTCAGTTCATCTCCCTGTCCCAGGCTGCTGCAGAGCTGACAGCACCAACTTCACCTGTGTTACAAACAGCAAGGCCTGTTCCTGTAAGAACAGGCCCAATGCAGTGAGGCTGGGTCATCAACAGTGCAAAGGCAGCTCCTCCCAGGAGCACAGCTCTGCAGCACACACAGCACACTGACACACTTCTGTTCCCCAGCTATTTGCCTCCTTCCCTGCATATTCCCACTGGGCAGTCCCTGTCCAGCTGCTGGACAGGTTTCTAGCCCAAGTCTACTTCTATCCTCCACAGATGCTGCTCCCCAGTGCAGGCAGAGGTGCCACAGTGTCAGACTCAGCTGGGATCTCTGCCTCAGTGCTGAGCACTGCCTGGTGCAAGGCAGGATCCACATCTGCAGCAGCTGTCACTGCTAATGCCAACATCTGCATTCCCAACACACCTCACCCACACAGCTCCATGTCTGAGAACCTCCTGTCCCACCACTCTGTAAATGCTCTTAAAACTCCCAATGACAACAGAGTACCTACACAGGGCCAGCTGAAGCAGGAGTTACTGCTGGAGCTTTAACAACAGAAACAGCACAAAAATGTTAATCAGCCCTTCTTTTCATGGGACAGACTGGCTGAGGCCCTGGAGACCCTTCCAGCTCTGCCATCCTGGTGCACTGGAAATTACAGCTCTCAATTCCACACACTTTGTGAAGAAAAGATACACTGCTTAATAGTAAGATTTCCTGTGCTGTGGAGGTTTGTTTAACAGAGGCTTCAAGTTCCTCATCCCTTCATATCTGATTCATTTGCACACAGTCAGGACATGTGAATTCAAGTAGTACAATCTACTTCCACTGACCTGGTAACTTACATAACTCCTTCCCCATTTAAGAATGGCCATTCATAAAACCAAAACAAGAATGAGAAAAGTCCTATTTTCCATTAAACTGTGAAATGGTGAAATAAGGATTTTATCAAAGCCAAACAGAAACAGATCCTTGCTTAGCAGTGCCCCTCTAAAACTAGTTTAAAAGGGCACTTATATGGAGGATAGATTTTTACACTGGAATTTAACTCAGTCTCAATCAGAGGAAAAGGTGCCAGGTGACTCTAACTCAGGCAGTTTGTAATGTAACATTTTTACACACAAAACACATTTGACCCTTCCTCATACTCACCCAAACTGACGGGAAGGCAGCAGGTTGTTCTGCCACTTTTCCAAATCCTTCAGCTGCACATCAAATCTGGGACTGATTACACCACACTGTAAGAGAGGATTCCATCAGAAACTGAAGAAGTTTATGGATTTGCACATGTGTGATCCCAGCTCCCTGCCTGAAGGACTTTACTGAGTGCTGTCACACACACTCCATTAGCACTGCTCGTGCTGTGGGTTTCTCACACCCAGCAACTCCACACCCCTAAATTCCTCAGCCTCACTCCCTCCTCCTCACCTCAACAGCCCTAAACTGCTGCTGAAGCTACACCATCCACATAATGCCCACACCTGGGGGAAGCACAAAAGCACACTGTAACACTGCTGGGATTGCTCAGGGATATTCCACCTCTAACCATCATACAGCTAGCAAAAAAACCCTCCATGCAGATTTTAACCAGGAAGAAATTAACACGCACAGAAGGTACTGGAATTTTCAAGGTAACTGTATTACTGACCAAGACCACCAGCACCACCACCAGTTACCTCACTGGCTCCAATTATCTTAACAACTATCCAGCACCAAACCAGAAGCACACCTTCCTGCACTATGCACATTTTTCTGAACTAAACAACTGCTCCCTTATTGCAATGATTGAGAGAAACATTAGATCCATTAGCCAGGAATTGCCATATCATGCTGGAAGAGTTCAAAGAACACTACCCTCAAACCTGACCTACATCACTTTTATTACAGACACATAACACCGTGTCTACTGTCATTACTGTGTCTACTGCAATGACTACAGCAATTTGGGGGTGTCAGCATTATCTGCCTTATACATTCGTGCACCTTTCAGACAGCATATTTATTCATCATGGGGACAGCCCCCAACACATTCTGACCAAGAAATGTTTTTTTTTCTTTACTGAAGAGCCAACTCTCACTTCAAGAGCTTAACTGTAAACAATGATGCACAGTAAGTCACCACAGAACTACACAACTCAGTAGTTTGACATAAGCATTTAAGAATTTCCAAAACACACACAAATGCCTCATATGCCCCAGAGCTTCAGGCACCAATTAATGCAACATTCAACTTTCCCTCACTGCAAGCAAAGCCCACCTGGCAGCAGGAGAAACGTCTGTCTTCTCCACACCTGCACCTATCAAACATCAACTGGAAACCAACTCAGCTCCTATCTCTTAAGACAAGCCTTCCAGATAGCTTAAATATCAAAGAAACTGAGAAAGCACTAGGTAGCCAGAAAGCCTTTGAAGAGAGAGAAATACACAGCACTTGCAAGCAGACTTCCCTGAAAGTGTATCTTACATATTCAGTTTAAAAGAAATGTAGTGACCCATACCACTTTGAATCCAGACAAATTAACCACCCTTTTAACTGATAACATCCATGCTACTCTTAGTTACACAGATTCAACAAACACCACTTTCTTTACAAGCAGTTCTTTTAGAAATGGAGCAGACAAACTTTAAAAAAAAAAAGTCTCATTTAAACACCTCCTCAGAGAACTGAATTCAGGAAGACAAATCCTACCTTGTTGAGTCTGCCTGTGAGGTTGACAACAATCTTCCCAGCTCTGTGATCATCAATTATCTCGAATTCACCAATGTAACCTGCAGGAGAGCAGCAGACACACACAGAACACTTAGCTACAATAGCACAACTAATTAACTATGTTGCACCGAACTACTCGAAGCACCTTGATTTACTTCTTTGACCCCAGCGGCACCCCCAGGCAGCCGGGGGAGCAGGGCCGGGACTCACCGTGCTTCATCATGACGGTCAGGAAGCGGACGATCACCTTGGAGCACGGCCGGATGAGCACCTGGCGCTTGCCGCGCTTCTCTGCGTTGTTGATGCTTTTGAGAGCATCGGCCAGCACGTTCATCCGCACCATGGTGCCTGCAGGGACGGCAGCAGTTACTGCAGGGCTCCTCGGCACCCACACCGAGCAGCGCTGCTGCCAGGGCTAGTCTTAGATCTAAAAGATCCAACGCCGACACAAAGTTGCATCAAACTTTAAAAAGCACTCTCAAGCTAAAGAAGCGACCCGACGCTCAGCTGTGATCAAGAAGAGTCACCACTACAACACGTCAGGAAATCTGACACGGTTAAACTGGCTTCATCCAAGCACACACACGGTTCCAAACCCCCATCCAGACACCATGTCAGCAATGTGACAGGTCCTCAGGTACATCAATTTGCCCTTAAAACCCAATTGACACCCAACTGCACAGTACCAGTCCCGTGCAATAACTAGACCCTCCGTGGTATTCAACCAACAGATGCTGCTGGGCTCACTGAGCTGCAAAAAGCCTGCAGGCTGCACGAACACCACACTTCGCAAAGGAAACCCGGCAGCAGCGCTCAGATGCTGGCGAAGAGGAGCCCCGGAGCACGGCAGGGATGACTTGGCACCGACAGCGCTCTGACGGAGCCCGGGCGCTCCAGCGGCGGCCCCGGAGCTGTCCCGGGCACTGGGGCAGCCCCCGCGGCACACGGGGACTTTCACCACCGAGACACCAACCCTGGCTCGGCAGCTCCCGCCCGGGCAGAGCCGCCAGCCCCGCGCCGGGGCCGCCT